>CM028693.1:48624990-48707490 GCA_016771965.1 Brassica carinata | reverse complement strand
GTATTCTAACAATGATGACATGGTTTGAAATTAATTGCGACATAGATATATACATTTAATATTGATTTATATTTTTGGGAAGTTTGATATAATAATATAATAACTCATGGATCATCATTAATATAACAATAAATAATACAATAATCCTTTACAATTTTTGAAATATTACTGAGTTATATTTTTGATAATTATATAATTTTTATTATAAAAAAACATTCTTCAAAATTTTATGCAGTTTCTTTTTAAAATTATAATTTTCTAGTCCCAATACTATTAGTTTCTTTTTAATATCAATAAATTTTAGAAATATTATTTTTAGTTTTATGTTTTGATAATTATATATCTAACAAAATTTTCTCTTGAGTTTATAGAATTTGATTTCATTTATTTTAACCAGAACAAATAGAGAAAAAATCAATCCAAAATTATAATTATATATATATATTAATCATAAATTTATATAAAAATATTTAATTTATCTTATTTTTACATATAATTAAATTAAAATTTAAAATTAAATATTGTAAGTGAATAATAAAATCTAAAAATTATAAGCGAAACAATAAAGATTTTAGCAATCGAATATTGATTCTAGGTATACTCTCAATTTGGCAGGTACAGAATCTCTCATGTGGGCTGGGACTCAAAATACACTTACTCAAAGGATTGTCCAATCTAGGGAATCAAGAAGATGATGTTATACTGATGAGTTATGGGAAGATTAGGAAACTTTTTTGGGTCAAGGCTGGTATCGTACGCTTGAAAGCTTTGATGGACTAATGGGAGCACGGAATACTAGGGCCAGTCTCTCACCCCTTCATTCAGAAATAGAGGCACTCATCTAGGCAATGGAATATATTAGGAATCTACCTCAGTATCATGTCACTTTTGCTACACATTATTCTCAACCGGTGAAGATGGTTTCAGATCCGAAAATGGCCAGCTTTTGCAATTTATGAAGATATCAAGTTTCTCATGAGCAATTTCCACTATTCAGAGCTCATTCATATACCGAGAACGAACAATACCGTGACAAACGGTCTAGCACGAATGCAAAGAAACAACTGTCATTTGTCGTTCATTTGGATGCAGAGTTACCATTTGGTTTGCAGAGTCTTCATGAGTTTGTATACGCCGATGACCAAAAAGTAAAATAAATTTTAAAATAAACACAATTTTATTTTTAAAATATAATTTATATTTTAAAAATTTATTTTTTTAAAATATAATTTATATTTTAAAAATTTATTTTTTTAAAATATAATTTATATTTTAAAAATTTATTTTTTTAAAATATTTTTATGTAGAAAACTGAGAAGAATATTTAAATTATCCCATAAACATTATCTGAGTCAATGCAAAATTTCTATTTATAAATGGAATATATTTGAAATCTTAGTCAGAGATCTGCATTGCATAGTAAAGTAGAAAGCATATCCATTAAAAACTCTGTAAATTAATAATGTTGGGACTTAAAATATATTAATTTAATGAGAATTTTATTTTAAAATTTATTTTTTTAAAATATAATTTATATTTTAAAAATTTATTTTTTTAAAATATTTTTATGTAGAAAACTGAGAAGAATATTTAAATTATCCCATAAACATTATCTGAGAAATGATAAACATTATCTGAGAAATGATAAACATTATCTGAGAAATGATAAACATTATCTGAGAAATGATAAACATTATCTGAGAAATGATAAACATTATCTGAGAAATGATAAACATTATCTGAGAAATGATAAACATTATCTGAGAAATGATAAACATTATCTGAGAAATGATAAACATTATCTGAGAAATGATAAACATTATCTGAGAAATGATAAACATTATCTGAGAAATGATAAACATTATCTGAGAAATGATAAACATTATCTGAGAAATGATAAACATTATCTGAGAAATGATAAACATTATCTGAGAAATGATAAACATTATCTGAGAAATGATAAACATTATCTGAGAAATGATAAACATTATCTGAGAAATGATAAACATTATCTGAGTCAATGCAAAATTTATATTTATAAATGAAATATATTTGAAATCACTATATTGATTTTGGATGGTATTCTAACAATGATGACATGGTTTGAAATTAATTGCGACATAGATATATACATTTAATATTGATTTATATTTTGGGAAGTTTGATATAATAATATAATAACTCATGGATCATCATTAATATAACAATAAATAATACAATAATCCTTTACAATTTTGAAATATTACTGAGTTATATTTTTGATAATTATATATCTAACAAAATTTTCTCTTGAGTTTATAGAATTTGATTTCATTTATTTTAACCAGAACAAATAGAGAAAAAATCAATCCAAAATTATAATTATATATATATATTAATCATAAATTTATATAAAAATATTTAATTTATCTTATTTTTACATATAATTAAATTAAAATTTAAAATTAAAATGATAAAGGATTAAAATTGTTATCAAATCTTTATTATTCAGAATCATTAATTGTAATATATATTTTAGTCACATAAGGTAATTCCATAGCTTTTTTATACATTAATAGTTAATTCTATGATTAGTTTAATGAAAAATATAATATATGCTTAGATGTACCAACTTACTTTCTTAAGGATTTTAAGAATTATTCTGGTGGTGATGATACATGGTATAGCTCAAAATTGTAATGTTTTAAAATAATCTAATACCTTGATTATCAAACATGAAAAAATTGAAAACTATATAAGAAACGTGCATTTCATATAAAGTTGAGAATTAAGAAAACATTCCTTTACTATTTTTTGCAAGAGTTATGAAAAATATATTACAGGAGTCAATGCAAAATTTATATTTATAAATGAAATATATTTGAAATCTTAGTCAGAGATCTGCATTGCATAGTAAAGTAGAAAGCATATCCATTAAAAACTCTGTAAATTAATAATGTTGGGACTTAAAATATATTAATTTAATGAGAATTTTATTTTAAAATTTATTTTTTTAAAATATTTTTATGTAGAAAACTGAGAAGAATATTTAAATTATCCCATAAACATTATCTGAGAAATGATAAACATTATCTGAGTCAATGCAAAATTTCTATTTATAAATGGAATATATTTGAAATCACTATATTGATTTTGGATGGTATTCTAACAATGATGACATGGTTTGAAATTAATTGCGACATAGATATATACATTTAATATTGATTTATATTTTTGGGAAGTTTGATATAATAATATAATAACTCATGGATCATCATTAATATAACAATAAATAATACAATAATCCTTTACAATTTTGAAATATTACTGAGTTATATTTTGATAATTATATAATTTTTATTATAAAAACATTCTTCAAAATTTTATGCAGTTTCTTTTTAAAATTATAATTTTCTAGTCCCAATACTATTAGTTTCTTTTTAATATCAATAAATTTTAGAAATATTATTTTTAGTTTTATGTTTTGATAATTATATATCTAACAAAATTTTCTCTTGAGTTTATAGAATTTGATTTCATTTATTTTAACCAGAACAAATAGAGAAAAAATCAATCCAAAATTATAATTATATATATATATTAATCATAAATTTATATAAAAATATTTAATTTATCTTATTTTTACATATAATTAAATTAAAATTTAAAATTAAATATTGTAAGTGAATAATAAAATCTAAAAATTATAAGCGAAACAATAAAGATTTTAGCAATCGGAATATTGATTCTAGGTATACTCTCAATTTGGCAGGTACAGAATCTCTCATGTGGGCTGGGACTCAAAATACACTTACTCAAAGGATTGTCCAATCTAGGGAATCAAGAAGATGATGTTATACTGATGAGTTATGGGAAGATTAGGAAACTTTTTTGGGTCAAGGCTGGTATCGTACGCTTGAAAGCTTTGATGGACTAATGGGAGCACGGAATACTAGGGCCAGTCTCTCACCCCTTCATTCAGAAATAGAGGCACTCATCTAGGCAATGGAATATATTAGGAATCTACCTCAGTATCATGTCACTTTTGCTACACATTATTCTCAACTGGTGAAGATGGTTTCAGATCCAGAAAATGGCCAGCTTTTGCAATTTATGTAGAAGATATCAAGTTTCTCATGAGCAATTTCCACTGGTTTCAGATCCAGAAAATGGCCAGCTTTTGCAATTTATGTAGAAGATATCAAGTTTCTCATGAGCAATTTCCACTATTCAGAGCTCATTCATATACCGAGAACGAACAATACCAGGACAAACGGTCTAGCACGAATGCAAAGAAACAACTGTCATTTGTCGTTCATTTGGATGCAGAGTTACCATTTGGTTTGCAGAGTCTTCATGAGTTTGTATACGTCGATGACCAAAAAAAAGTAAAATAAATTTTAAAATAAACACAATTTTATTTTAAAATATAATTTATATTTTAAAAATTTAATTCCGCTCATAGTGCAGGAAAAAACGTAGTGATGTTATATATTGGTTAAAATTGATTTCAATAAATTTTAACTATTTTTTTTAGATTACATGTGAATTTTATGTATGATGCTTACATATTACAGAATAAAAATTCACTTTTATATGTAGTTTAATAAAGTTATAAAAAATTAGAGATGAAATTTATTTTGAAGAAAGATAAACAACAAAAGGTTTTGTGTATGTTTATATAAATTTTACGTATATGTAATAATTAATTTATGATTTTAATGAGATCATATATTTACCTAAAAGTTCTCAAAATATTATTATCTTATTGTCTTATCGAATTATGTCATAATTACATTGCCCCAACCTGAGACCGAAAAGATTTATTAATTTATCGTGTTTATTAATATATCGAGTATTGATTTATAGAATTTTTATTGTAATTGTGTGATTGACTATATAGGATCGAGATAAGTTGGAATATTATGGTAACTTAATAATGTGTAGTGGTTTTGTGTTTTGGTGTGGAAAATTAAACATCAATATTCATTCTTTGGAACATCTGCTATTAAGAAAATATTGGTAACAATACATTTATAAAAAAATATTTTCCAATTACTAAGGGCTATACCAATCATAACCAATATCGTCTTCCCTAATTTTGAACTAGATTTTGACCCGCGCTTGGAAAGCGCGGGTTTATTTTTCAAATTAAATAAACTCTTTTTTATTAAATATGATTTTTATATAAAATAGTATATAGGCATAGACACAATTATGTGGAACCGTGAACCGAACCATATCAAATTGAAAACACGAAACCAAATTTGAAATGAATTTCAAAAATAATCAAGCATATCTTATATCTCTGAAGCCAAAAAACTAAAACTGAACCAAAACGAAATTGTTACCTGAATTTAAAACTATTAATTATATACCTACAAATAATAATTATATTTATTTTCTATATAACCATATATCCTAAAACAATTATTTATAAACCAAATTACTCAAAAAGTTGAATTACTTGAATATTTTTATTCAAAATATCTAAAGTTATCCAAATTATCCAATATTTTTATTCGAACAAAACGAATTACTCGATATTTAAACTGGAAATTCCAAATTATCCGATATTTTTATCTATAAATCTGAAACTAGCCAAAAAATCGGAATCGAACCAGAACATAATTGAACCCGATTTTTTGGGATGTTAGCCAGTTCCCAACATTGCTATCGAATCGAACCAAAATCTAGATAACCTAAGTGAAACAAAACCAAACTTTGTAAATATGAATGGTTCCTAGATTTCTAGAACCAAAACACCAAAAACCAAAATACACGAACCAAATTATGTGTATCTATATTTAAATGGTGCTAAGAAAGCATTCTATTTTAATATATTATTAAGTCCTTTTATTGGAGGTACATATGTGGTTTTGAGACAAATTAAGATATAAACAGTGTTTTCATATCCAATCTAAACCCACGGTTAAACTAGTAAGCCATGGACGTATATAATCTGGACTGACTTATGTTTCTACTAACTGATATGTTCCATAAAATTTAGATTTAATGAAAACCTATTAAATAAGAATCGGCTAAAATACAAAAACCTGAACCCGTGAATCAACATCGATTGCTTTGGTAAAAACCCAGAAAAAAACTGATAAATATTTTTAAAAATTGATTAAACTTCTCATGTATTTTATAATAATACATAAAACCAAATAAACTATTTGATTTGTATATGAATTACATGTATATAAAATCAGATTATAGTTTAGAAATATATGAAATAGGGTTTAGTATATATGGTTTAGAAGTTTATGGAAATATGGTTTGGGTACTGGGTTTGATCTATACTAAAAATATGATGAAAATCTCTTGAAAATATGTATTTGAACAAATACATATATTCAAGAAAATACATGAAAAATGGTGAGAGTCAAATAAATATATAATATATGTGTATGGTATAGAGATTTGGTTTGTATTTAAAATATGCATAATACCTTGAACATATGTTGTAAGTTCATACATAATTTTTTTTTAAAAGTACATGAATAACATACCACTAATTTGATCACGACCGGTAGTATCTAGATTCTTTACGTTTGGTCATTTATATAAGGTCTAATATATGTTACATTGCATAGTTTTTTTTTTTACTTTTCCTTAATTAATGAAGTGAATAATAATGCACTCAAAATATTGAGATGCGTAAAAGGACACGTAGAGTCAAAAATATCGGGTGATATAATGATAGATAGTTGGATTGTTCTCTTTAATAATATTGATAATTTTGATTAATTAAGATAAGCATAAAATAAGACATATTAAGTCTCTAAGTAATAGATCCAAACAACCTTTTATAAGTAGATTCGTTAGGACTCCTTCTCTTTTAATAGTATAGATACAAACAGAATTAAATTTATTTTCAACAAATTATTGCATTAATTATTATTCCATTTTTCATTCAATATAACAGTTTCATTAATTATATTACCTTAACAATACATCAGATCATTTATTATTATACCATAATAATAGTGCAGATTTTTATTTTATAGTTAATGAACGTTAATTTCGTACCAATTATGAATATCAAAATATAAAATAACCGGGTTTTGCATATTGTTAAAAGTTCAGTTTGGTATGTTTTACTAGAAAGAATTTATCTTAGTTTCAATCGGTGAAAAACTACTTAGTCAGACTCATAATTCAAAGACATAGTTTATGTGAACAAAATAATAACTTAAATCGAAAATAATAAAAATTAATTTTTCACTCCATATAATTATTTTACTAAATAGAAAACTCTTTTTATTCCATTTAATTTAGCCAAATAAATAGAAAGCTTTTTTAATTTGTTTATTGAATCGTAGACATAAACATTTATGTATCTATTTAACACGGTTGTTTCTTTGGGTATCAAGTTTTTGGGTTTTGAAATTAGGTATCGTTTGGATATTATAAATAAATGTGTGGATTTTGAATTGGCACTTAGGATCGAGATAAGTTGGAATATTATGGTAACTTAATAATGTGTAGTGGTTTTGTGTTTTGGTGTGGAAAATTAAACATCAATATTCATTCTTTGGAACATCTGCTATTAAGAAAATATTGGTAACAATACATTTATAAAAAAATATTTTCCAATTACTAAGGGCTATACCAATCATAACCAATATCGTCTTCCCTAATTTTGAACTAGATTTTGACCCGCGCTTGGAAAGCGCGGGTTTATTTTTCAAATTAAATAAACTCTTTTTTATTAAATATGATTTTTATATAAAATAGTATATAGGCATAGACACAATTATGTGGAACCGTGAACCGAACCATATCAAATTGAAAACACGAAACCAAATTTGAAATGAATTTCAAAAATAATCAAGCATATCTTATATCTCTGAAGCCAAAAAACTAAAACTGAACCAAAAACGAAATTGTTACCTGAATTTAAAACTATTAATTATATACCTACAAATAATAATTATATTTATTTTCTATATAACCATATATCCTAAAACAATTATTTATAAACCAAATTACTCAAAAAGTTGAATTACTTGAATATTTTTATTCAAAATATCTAAAGTTATCCAAATTATCCAATATTTTTATTCGAACAAAACGAATTACTCGATATTTAAACTGGAAATTCCAAATTATCCGATATTTTTATCTATAAATCTGAAACTAGCCAAAAAATCGGAATCGAACCAGAACATAATTGAACCCGATTTTTTGGGATGTTAGCCAGTTCCCAACATTGCTATCGAATCGAACCAAAATCTAGATAACCTAAGTGAAACAAAACCAAACTTTGTAAATATGAATGGTTCCTAGATTTCTAGAACCAAAACACCAAAAACCAAAATACACGAACCAAATTATGTGTATCTATATTTAAATGGTGCGAAGAAAGCATTCTATTTTAATATATTATTAAGTCCTTTTATTGGAGGTACATATGTGGTTTGCAGACAAATTAAGATATAAACAGTGTTTTCATATCCAATCTAAACCCACGGTTAAACTAGTAAGCCATGGACGTATATAATCTGGACTGACTTATGTTTCTACTAACTGATATGTTCCATAAAATTTAGATTTAATGAAAACCTATTAAATAAGAATCGGCTAAAATACAAAAACCTGAACCCGTGAATCAACATCGATTGCTTTGGTAAAAACCCAGAAAAAAACTGATAAATATTTTTAAAAATTGATTAAACTTCTCATGTATTTTATAATAATACATAAAACCAAATAAACTATTTGATTTGTATATGAATTACATGTATATAAAATCAGATTATAGTTTAGAAATATATGAAATAGGGTTTAGTATATATGGTTTAGAAGTTTATGGAAATATGGTTTGGGTACTGGGTTTGATCTATACTAAAAATATGATGAAAATCTCTTGAAAATATGTATTTGAACAAATACATATATTCAAGAAAATACATGAAAAATGGTGAGAGTCAAATAAATATATAATATATGTGTATGGTATAGAGATTTGGTTTGTATTTAAAATATGCATAATACCTTGAACATATGTTGTAAGTTCATACATAATTTTTTTTTAAAAGTACATGAATAACATACCACTAATTTGATCACGACCGGTAGTATCTAGATTCTTTACGTTTGGTCATTTATATAAGGTCTAATATATGTTACATTGCATAGTTTTTTTTTTTACTTTTCCTTAATTAATGAAGTGAATAATAATGCACTCAAAATATTGAGATGCGTAAAAGGACACGTAGAGTCAAAAATATCGGGTGATATAATGATAGATAGTTGGATTGTTCTCTTTTAATAATATTGATAATTTTTGATTAATTAAGATAAGCATAAAATAAGACATATTAAGTCTCTAAGTAATAGATCCAAACAACCTTTTATAAGTAGATTCGTTAGGACTCCTTCTCTTTTAATAGTATAGATACAAACAGAATTAAATTTATTTTCAACAAATTATTGCATTAATTATTATTCCATTTTTCATTCAATATAACAGTTTCATTAATTATATTACCTTAACAATACATCAGATCATTTATTATTATACCATAATAATAGTGCAGATTTTTATTTTATAGTTAATGAACGTTAATTTCGTACCAATTATGAATATCAAAATATAAAATAACCGGGTTTTGCATATTGTTAAAAGTTCAGTTTGGTATGTTTTACTAGAAAGAATTTATCTTAGTTTCAATCGGTGAAAAACTACTTAGTCAGACTCATAATTCAAAGACATAGTTTATGTGAACAAAATAATAACTTAAATCGAAAATAATAAAAATTAATTTTTCACTCCATATAATTATTTTACTAAATAGAAAACTCTTTTTATTCCATTTAATTTAGCCAAATAAATAGAAAGCGTTTTTTTTTTAATTTGTTTACTGAATCAGGTAGACATAAACATTTATGTATCTATTTAAGTACGGGTTGTTTCTTTTGGGTATCAAGTTTTTTTGGGTTTTGAAATTAGGTATCGTTTGGATATTATAAATAAATGTGTGGATTTTGAATTGGCACTTCTCGGATCTAGATGAGTTCTGTTCTGATGTATAATAACCTAAAAATATCTAAAAAACCAATGGATCTGAAACAGCTTCAGATATTTGTACCAAAAATAACTATATTACCTGATTCAATCCGGTTCTTATGAATACAATTAGTTATGTGACGACACATCTAAAATAAATAACGGTAATCATAAAAAAACAAATATCAATGTATAAAAACTAAGAACCAATAGCAGTGCGGACGTTCAAGATCTGTGATAAGGATTCTCCCTAATCCTGATCAAGTCTTCAACGAACAAAGAAAGCACACACATGAAGTGTTGACCCGGTGTTCACCGCACCACTCCGTTAACTAGAAGTGGCCGCTATATTTCACTGGAGCTGGGATTGAACCGGCAATAGACTATACCTCAACGGATGAACTCACAGCTCGAGCCACCGTCTTTACAACTTGATCTTTCTCTCGATCTCTCTCGTCACGTCTAACTGCCAATGACTGATCTAACAAACCTATATCAGCTCAGCTCATCGATCCTAACCACAGTTAGTTAACCCTTATAACCTGAGTTAACTAACCGATACACGCGTACAAACCACACGTGAGTTAACTAGCTAGAGACAGATCCGGTTCAAATCAATTACAAGCTTAACCAAAACTAACCAAGTTCTAATCTAAGCGTAAAGAAAGAACCTAAACCAATCCTGAGACTTGAATATAACCAACAAGATCAAATCAAGTTCTAGTTATTATTTGAAAATTCAAGCTAATGTTCAAAGTTGTGTAATTTTCCTAATTCCATTTAATAACAAGAAATATTTGGACAGCACCTCTAGGTCTAAGAGAGTCCCACGTACATATTGCAGAGAATTCAGGAAGACCAACACCATCAACAAACCATGAGTAATGATAAAAGGAGGGAGAGCGTGTTGGAACAGTGAATAATTTGAAATACCTCAGCCTCTCGTGATCTTGCAGGTCGGATAAGCCATCCGGAGTCAGAACAAGCATCAGCAAATCCCTGGCTGACAACGGATGACCGAGCTGTGCTGGTCCATCACCTTGAAACAAACATATTTGTAAGTGGACCCAAGACGGACCAAGTACGTATCATAAGCTTAGATTTATTACCCTTGGAAAGATGATAGCGGATGAATCGCCTCGTAAGAGGCCTCGACAAAATTCATCTCTTCATCCAAGTCCACGACAAAATTCATCTCTTCATCCCTTAAGTTCCTAGATGAAACCTGTTACTTTGAAAAGGAAACAGACCAACTTCAGACAGAATGAACCTGAAGCAATCCTCAACAATATATAGTAACTCGTTTACTTATCTCACATCATACCATTTTTTGACAAAGATCTCATCATGTATTTTTATAGGACATTATCAATATACAATTTTTAATTAAATTTTATTTAATGTATAAAACTCTACAATGGTCATTTTGTAAATTAGGTTATTGAATTAGAAACTGAAAAGAGATGGAATTTATTTTAAAAAAATTTAATTTATTAAAAAATCATACAATAAATAAAAGGGGAATACCAGCATCAGTTAGGCCATCCACGTCAGCTCCGAAAATAGTCCAATAAGAGTTCACTATTTTGCCATGTCACATCCAGCGATTATCTGAATCCTTATAAACGCAAACATCACGCAAACCACAAAACCACATAGAAAATGGCAAGCATATCCATGAAATATACCGGAAAGGCTGCAATGACGGCTCAATTTTTCAACGATGTCTCCCCTGGCTTCTCAGAATCGGAGTTGCTTATCAGTTTAATCCATCTATGGGAAGCAAAAAACACAGAGCAAGGGGCACTGCTATTGGGTTAAAACTGCTCCTCATCAGTGAGCAGGTATGCAATCTAATTTCAAATAAAAGTATTTGTTTCCCTGAGATTTAAATTCAACATTCCATATGACTGTCTAATATATTTTACGAACGTTATAACAGGGTTCATCTCATCTAACCGTGATGCTGGATACCACACAAAACTAAAGCATGAGACCACCTACAACCTACTGTATTTCTTTCAACCAAAAGTAAGGACATTTACTGAGTTGTTGATCGCCATCTAACAATTTGTTTTACACACAACGTTGTCTTCTCCGAGGTTGAGAACAAGCGTTTGATTACTGACACAAACAAGTTCAGGTTCCACTTATTTGAAGACTTTGATGCCAACTGTAGTGTCAGAGGTGACCTCTATGGTACGCTTCATATTCTCCTATCTTGGATCACTTACTTTCGTAACTGTTTTAAATTTCATTAAAGGTTTAACACCTCTCCACGTGGCCAATTTTGCCACAGAATGCTGTAGATGTTGTTGGCCGCTGAAGCTAATCAATTGGCAATCTCTCTCATTAACGGACCTGTACTTGATGAAGTTGATAGCTTCCACTCAGAGAGTATTGGTTCATCTACAGCCAGGAGAGTAAGCTGTTTGAATTGGCTGTACTACCGACCTTCCCATGTATTTACATCAAAATTTAACGCACTCTCAATGAGCTTTTGCAGGGGGCTTCTAATTATGAATGTATACCTGTGGGGCCAGGCTACCAACGAGTTGTACATGAAAGCGCTGAAATACTATTAAACAAATTCTGGATTATGAGGAATAGTGCGATTAACAAAGGTTAATTTGCAAGACCTGTCCTACATAATCATCATGGCCTTCACCAAGGTCATAGTCTCTTAAAACTTTCTGATTTGCTTTTGTAGGAAGTGTTATAAAGTGTTATACAAGGCATTTTAGTATAAAGTTAAAAGCTTTTCTTGTGTTAAAAAAAAAATTTAAAAGCTTTTTCTATTTTTTTAGGATTTATTTTACTGTTGCATATGTTTTATGCAGGATTCCTCTTTTCCAAGAGTTAAGTGTTTGTCCATGGAATAATGTTTTGGTAATTCGTTTCCTTGACTCCGAAGTGGCATGATCATCTACAATGGCTGATGCGTTTATTGATGGAACCTCATAAACCATTTTCCAAACACTTCTTTTTCTTGGACCTTCAAAATCAGAGTAAGTACTACAGTCACTCTCCGAACAAGCAAACCATAAGATGTGAAAAGTTGTAGAATATCTAGACTAAGTTCTCAAATCTTTGCAGATGGGATTTCCGATTTTACCAAGGCAGTGTGGTCGAACATCTTGATGGTCACTCATATAATTCACTTAACATTATTGGTTATCTTGGTCATCTTCTCAACTTTTCCTGCCAGACTTTTGTGTCTTTGTTTTTCTTATCAATGGCATGCTGTAGAAACATGAGATGTTAATAAGAAATTTTTCCTTCTGGCCTTACTGGTAAAGGGAATGTGATAGAACATATGGTTTGTAAACACCCAAATAGGAACGATTGTCCATTTAATTGTGCCAGATGTTCCGTATAACTAAATGTTTATTGTCTTCTCTTTTTTTGCAGTTAATCATTACCATTCTCTATTTCACAAGAAGTGTCCACTTCATCAAATGTATATCTATGCGTCCTTAAAAGTATTTTATCAAAATGAAGTTAGTTTCTGCATTTCTTTACATGCTAATTTCTTTTCTGTAAATGAAACATGAAAGAAGTCGTTAGTTTCATGGATGAAAATGGTAGTGGCAAAGAAGAATATAGCTGACAGGGGGTTGTGCAAAGCCACGTTGCAGCTCCAATTTTCAGGAAAACATTACCCGGAAAAAAACTGTTGGAATAAAGAAGAGATAGAAGAAGTCTTTATCCAGCAAGGTCTGACAAAGTTAAAGCTAGAAGAACTTGCCAAAAAAAATCAAGCAAGACCTACCAGAATGAACAGTATCCGCAGAGTTACAGTAAAAACAGACAAATATTTTAGTGTAGCTTTCTTAGTAAGCCAAATGTGTTTGGCTTCTAGAGTAAGCTTGTTCTATTCTACTTCTTCCTCCTTATAATCTATTGTAATTATATTTTTCAGATCTAAGAATTTAGGAGTTCTCTTTCTTCATTATACTCCGTTACATCTTTCTCTCTAACTCCCTTTTACTCTCAAGAACACTTCCATTATCTTTTACTCTCACTGGTTCTCTTCATACTCCCTCTCTTGGATTCAACCATTCTCTGTTTCTACTTCTCTCTCACATCATATTCTCTCATTTCTTACATGGTATCAGAGCTCTAAGTTCCTGAGAACCCATAAAAGCTTCCGCAAACCTGTTTCTTTCAAATCTCTCTTTAGAAACTCTGTTTCTGTTCATCCTTATATCCTCTGGTCCAAAGCTTTTCCAGGAGGGAAGAAACTCACCAGAACTCAAGATAAAGAAGAACTTTAGTCTCTGAGAAGAAAAAAAACAAGATGGAGAAAACAAGAAGCATTGTGATTTCTGTGGGCTCAAGGGGTCAAACTACCTTCTCTGGTCCAGGCTGATGAAGACAGCACTTGGAGGGCAAGGATTGTGGGAGAATTGTTCACAAGCAGCTCCAAAGCAATCCGGCTCTATACTGGACAGTGGAGACAAATGGCAGCAAGAAGACCTACTGGTCTTGTCTATTCTCCAAAGCTCACTTGCAGTTCCTATTATGGAGGCTTACTCACATTGTGAGAGTGCTAAGGAGCTTTGGGAAACTCTCTACAAGGTTTATGGCAACTCATCCAACTTGAGCCGAGTGTATGAGCTAAAGAAGGCCATAAACGACCTATCTCAGGAGGAGATGGAGTTTCATGATCACTTTGGAAAGTTCAACTCTCTGTGGGGAGAGCTTGATTCATTGAGACCATCTACAACAGACCCAATCATCCTCCATGAAAGAAGAGAGCAAGACAAGGTGTTTGGGCTTCTTCTCACCCTCTCCAATATATACTGACCTTATTAAGCACATTTTGAGAGAAAAGCTTCCCACGTTTGAAGAGGTGTGCTCCCAAGTTCAAAAGGAAGATGGGTCTCACTACTTGTTTGAAGGAAAGGAGTCTCTTTCTATTGCAAATCAAGCAGCCGCCTCTTCTCAGTCACAAAGGGCACATCACAAGAAGGAAGGGGGAGATGACTCAGGTGTGAGCACTGCAAGCGTGATGGACATACCAAGGAGAAGTGTTGGGATCTTCACCCACACCTCAAACATGCCAAGTTCAGATGAACCATGTCCATGGAGGTTCAAGGAACTAGCTCAGGTTCCTTGGGTTGTAAGCTAACCTCCTAAACTTTAATATGAGTTTGTTTAATTGTTTTTAATTTGTTTCTGTCTTGTTGCATTGCTAAAAGTCTAGGAGAGTTTCTTGGTCTTGTGTTGCATCCATGTGTTGTTTCAGATGATTAGATGAGTTGTCTAGTCTCTGGTTTTGTCAAATAATCATTAAAAAAATAGCCTAATTGTCTTGTATTGATGAGTTATCATACCTGAGCATTTAGTGAATTGATTGCATGGATTTGAACTTAATGAGTTGTTTAGATTATGTCCATTGCATTTTCTTAAAAACATTGGGATCAGACTTGGTGAGTTATCAAGGATTGATCCTAATGTGTGTGGTCTGATTCTTGCTGGAGTTTGAGTGATGTTTCAGGTACACGAGTGTTGTTCTCTGTCCATCATCAAACTGAGACAAAGAAGAAGGCTTTTCCCATGCCGTTCAGAGCCTGCACATGTGTATATTCCTGTAGATCCAGAGCCTGCACAGTGTGTATATGACTGACCATGGAGAGAAAATCTTGTGTGCTTGAACCGGTTGAATTAAGCGCAGGCCGGTTGGTTGTTGAGCTCGTGGTTCAAGAAACACAAGTTGGATCATCACCTAAGTCATGAGGAGACCGGTGGTCCATAAAGGGGCAGTGGAGAAGAGATCAAGGGAGGAACCGGTTGACTTAAGCGCAGCTGTAGGGGTGATGCACTCCTGGTTTCAAAAGCCATTGTTGCTCACTTGCAAGCTTGGTCCTTTACTCATTTTCTCCAGATCAAGCTAGAGGAGAGGTAATGGTGAGCCATCCTGAAGGTCCAGGTCGTCCACTGCTCTGCCTCAGTTCAAAAGGAGGATTCAAGGGTCCAAGAGACACCCCTCATCACTGTTTTTCTACCATATGCAAGGGGAGTAACCAGTTCAATCTTTGAGTTGAAGTTTGATTGGTTTATGCCTTGATAATTGATGCAAGTGTTTATGCATTGTGTTGTAGGTACTTGGAGCTCTCTATATAAAGAAGCTGGTCGTCCATAAACCCTTTGAAGATGGCGAGTAGTCAGAGGAAAGGGGGAGACATCAAACCAGCCAAGAGAAGAGATCCGAGATATTGGTGTGTGCAAGTTGTGGAGTTCACCCTTGCAGCACAAGTTAGACCATGATCCAGAGTCTAAGGACTCCACCATGAGTTATCTGAAGTTCCTTAGACTCACTGGCTAATCCCTAGGCCTTGTTGAACTCTATTCTTTTTCCCTTAGCGAGTTTTGTCCCAAAGGGTTTTCTTGCTAAGGTTTTTTTTAATGAGAGAGCTTCTTCAAGGTTCCAAGCTTGTCCAAGGAGCTTCTTCAAGGTTCCAAGCTTGTCTCTAAAATGATGTCTATCGCAACTTTTGATTGGAACTTGACATCTAGAACTCTTTATTGACATATTTGTGATGTTTCCTTTCAGAAAATTTAAGGATCTCCAATGGTCAAGCTTGTCCAAGGATCTCCTATGGTCAAGCTTGAGGGGGAGTGTTGGAATAAAGAAGAGATAGAAGAAGTCTTTATCCAGCAAGGTCTGCCAAAGTTAAAACTAGAAGAACTTGCCAAATAAAATCAAGCAAGGCCTACCAGAATGAACAGTACCCGCGGAACTACAGTAAAAACAGACAGATATTTTAGTGTAGCTTTCTTAGTAAGCCAAATGTGTTTGGCTTCTAGAGTAAGCTTGTTCTATTCTGCTTCTTCCTCCTTATAATCTATTGTAATGATATTTTTCAGATCTAAGAATTGAGGAATTCTCTTTCTTCGTTATACTCAGTTACATATTTTTCTCTAGCTCCCTTTTACTCTCAAGAACACTTCCATTATCTCTTACTCTCACTGGTTCTCTTCATACTCCCTCTCTTGGATTCAACCATTCTCTGTTTCTACTTCTCTCTCGCATCATATTCTCTCATTTATTACAACAACAACTCGCTGATTCAAGTGGTAGCATGATATCTTTATCATCCAAATGCTTTATCTTCCCTTCACATTTTCCAAGCAAAGGAAACGAAAAACATTGTCAATAGGAGCAAAAGTGGGAACATAATGTTATATGCACGAATGTCTAAAAATAATTCATTGGGTTGTTTCGATTTGTATTTCATGTCCAGTGGCTTATTGAAGGCTTTTGGCCATTTACGAAATTAGTAAGTTTTACTATCTAACAACTTTGAGTTTGTTTTATAAACGTCTTATATATGTATTGACATAATATACATTAAACACTTAATAAATTAATAATGTCAGGACTTTGATAATTTATTAAATTATAGATTTACTAATTTACAAAAAAAATATTAGTGTTTTTTTCTATTTTGAGATATATTTTTCCTAAAGTAAGAAAAATATTTGATTTTAGTATAAATAATTAATTAGCATTTTAAAATTCTACATTTTTATTAGTTCTATCTATAATTTGATGTATATAAAATATGTTTCATAGAACTTAAATGTCTTTTTAAATATAACTATACTAAATTTCATTAAAATATATTAAATATTAAGAAATATAAAAATTTCATTGTGAATATAAAACTAATAATATAATGGTTGGTTTGTGCGTATATAAATTGTATATACATATATTAATTTATAATTTTAATGGGACCATTATTTACATGAGATTTTCTAAAAATTCATTATCTTATATCGATTTGTGTCAAATTTTGAACCGATCCAGTTTAAGAATGGAAAAAGTTATTAATTTATGATGTTTATTGAATTATCGTGTATTAATTTATTGAGTTTCTACTGTATATACTCAACATGAAATATGCATAACTTTAAATTAATAAAGGAAATTATGGTATTATCCAAATACAATTTAAGAAACTTTTAACTTGATTTGACACAAATAAATTTATGAATATAAATTACTATAAAAAAAAATACTTATCATAAATCTTATAAATTAATTGATCATATTTATCTATATATATAGGTATGTGTATCAATCATAATAAAATCAACTGTATACCAGATATTTTATATGATTATTTCAAAATATTAAATTAACCATTGATCTTATAAAAAAGAGTCAGTTTATTGTCCATCATAATAATATCATACTCTCATACAATATTGTAAATAATTCATAAATAATATACCCGGGCTACCCTCTAGTTGTTGTAAAGAGTGAGCATAAACACATAGATAAAATCACAAATAACATGTACGTTGCTTTAACATAACTCCAATGAACGTCTCTATGTTTTCTTCTTCATCATCTTTATCCTCATCTTCTTTTTCAAGTTGTTCATCTTCATTTTTTTTCTTTCTTTTTACCAAAAAAAACAACGAGAACCATACTCATCATAGTGTTCTTCATCTTCTTCTTCTGATTCTTCTCTATACACATATGGAACAGAGATGCTTATGTTGAGTAGCTTTGAATCGTGAACATTAAGATCATCTACATGGTCTGCAAAGACGTAAACACTACTAGAATGGTCGGATGATTCATGGATCATGGTATTCTCCAAAACCGCGGATTTCAACACGTTGGAGAGTGTTCCTTTCGGGATTGAAATAGAAAACATAAAAAGGTTGTTTAGATGTACATTTGGCCATCGACAAAACGATTTCACCCCTAGAAGTCACCCCTACGATGAATACTTCACGCAGGAAGAATCTATCTGTTGGGTATGTTTCTATAAATTGGGCTTTAATAATTATGAATTTGGGCTCTGTCTTTTAAAACTTTGGTTTCATCAGTGAAATTAATTTTTTTGATTAAAAAATGTTTTACTAGAAAGGAAGAAGTCAAAGATGGTGGCTGAAATTAATTTCCGAGACGTCGATGAACAGAACGTGATTGTTAGAGAGATGATAGGAAGATCTTTCCTAAGCAGTTACGCTTGGTCGATTATAAAAACAGAGTTTTGGAGCTTGAAAGTATCAAGCACAATTTCATCTTTTCTTCTTCTTTCTCTAAGTTTCTGGTTTTCAATTTGAGAGTTTCATCTCTCCTGGATTGAGTGCACAGTTCAGGTGAGAGCAGAGTAAACCCTGGAGTGACCCGCCTTGGTTATCTTGCACCTAGGATTAGGCGGTTTTTCGGTCAAGTGCACTAGATCATTCTAGTGCTCTGCAACTTGTTTTTTCTTTGGTGTTCTGGTTTCTGAATTTTTAACGATCCACATTTAACAATCTTGAGCGAAATTTTTGTTTTTGGAATTACGATTCAGAATGCCGAAGAACTCTGCAGTACCAGATCTGTCAAAGCTTCAACCTCTCACTGGTTCTAATTACCATCGGTGGTCAGAGGAACTCATGTTCTTCTTCCAAGAGATTGGTCTTGACTATGTTCTAAATTAGGACAAGTCCTTTGCGACTTCAGCGACTCCGTCTTCCGAGCTGAGACAGGCTCGCAATCGAGTAAGACAAAATCAGAGGGCACTCTTGAAGATCACAACCGAACGTGCTGTGGTCATATCATCCGACACCTTTCGGAGAAGCTCTTTGACATCTATGTCAACTATGACTCAGCAAAAGAAATCTGGAACAACTTGAAGAAAAGGTACGGAGCTGAAGATGAAGGGAAAAAGCAGTATGTCACCTCCAAATGGACATCGTTTCAGATGAAGGATGACGTACCAGAACGAACGGTTGTTTAGATGTACATTTGGCCATCGACAAAACAATTTCACCCCTAGAAGTCACCCTACGATGAAATACTTCACGCAGGAAGAATCTATCGTCCCTTAGAGTGTAGGCATACTTAGACCATTCCAGTTTCCCCACATCCTCTAAAACCCACACACGCAACTCAATAGCATCATCAACGTGATCATCATAATAAACCAAACCTAATTTACCCTTTATAGTTTATCTACTTGCAAGAGCTTTCTTGATAAATGAACTTGAATTCTTCAGACCTAACATCAAAGCACACGATCACAAAACGGTCTATCTCCTCAGACTTGTTAATACACCGAGACAAGTCACCTAAGTAATACAAAACCCCGTTAATGCATATCCCTGCACTCACACACTCATGTCGTAAGGAGCATTCGATCTTTCTCCACCTCATTCCTATAGTTCCTAATGTATGACCGCGAAAATCCTGATTGAAAATTACGAAACTAAAAACAAATAAAACGATAATATAAAGACTTAAAATGTTTAAGAAATCATAAGGAAATAGACGAATTTACGGAGTCGAGATTTGATCTCTTTCCTTAACTCAAAAAATCGCCTGTAATGTGTGATGGTTTTTATGCGATTTTTTTGAATCTCAGGATACAACCGTGATAAGACCGATTCGCAACATCCGAAACAGAATCTACGAACTTACTACTACTACGATATACTCTCGAGACCCTTAAAATTAAAAAAGAAGATCTAAGAGTTTTATTTTTCTTAGTGAGAGAAAGATTCTTTTTCTAGTGAGAGAGATGATTGTAAGATGTGAGATTATGGAGAGATCATGGTGGTATTTATAGAGAATTAATCTTGGTGACCAAAGTTAACTAAACTTGGAAACCAAGTTGGCTAAACTTGACCACCAAGTTGGCTCCAATTTTTTTATTTTTTTTTAAATATGAAACCTAAAACCATCAATTTGCCCAGCTCATTAGCTTGCAAAGTGAACCCAATAATCTCCATAATTGATCACATTAAATCCAAAAAATTTATCTAGCCCATTAGACTTATAAAATTCTATTCACACCTCCAATTAATCACACAGTCCATTGAGCTTATGAATAATTGGTCCAGCACCTAATGTCATAATTCTATGATCACCAGGACCAAATGGATAACGCATGAACAATACCTTGAATTGCTTGTAACTCGGATCAAAAAGCTATACGTCTTTCTGTACCTATAATGCCTCATAACGTCCTGTTTTAGGGTTACATATCACTGGCACTCCATCGCAGCAGAATGCGCCTCGGGTTTTCATACCATAGAAATAGATCAAACCAGAGGCATATCCACATGCAAACGCCTGACCAGAATGATGGATCCGAATACCGTATGGAGGGAACTTCATATGAAATTCAGGGGTGTACTACTGCAAGAGACGATGAATGTTTCTCATATGGATTCAGAGTTTGAGGCAACGAGAAGATACTCCACAGACCCTTTTCTTCTATGCCAAATAGGAGACGCGGCTGAGACAAGGACTTGGCCAGGAACAAATCTTTGAAGTATGGACTATCAAGTATTGATGCCCATTGCTTGAACACGCAACGAAACCTCCCGATTGACTTTGAGGGTAGTCTCGACAATATCTCGAGGTTGAGTTCAACAGGAAGTGAATCTGATATCATGATCGCTTTAGTTGCTGATCGAAGAGGAGAGAGATGTGAAATTTATATTAGGACCTAGCGAAACCTAGCTACTATATATGGAAAGCAGAGGAGAACATAAAACTAAGTTATATCATACTTTAATTCTCCTCAACTGCAATTATATTATGTACCAGTACACTAAAAGTTTTCCACACGACTTTCAGTATTAGCGACGAGTCCTCTCTGCCGAGACATCTAAAACTCAATCAGGGCCGGTCTTGAGATTTTGGGGACTTATAGTAATGTCTATGTAATTTTTTTTTTTTACAAATTTGAGGGCCTAAAAAATTTTAGGGGTTTATGTCCATGTAATTTTTTCGAAAATTTCGGGGACCTATTACAAATGTTTCACTACGCATTGTTCAGGACCGGCCCTGAACTCAATTATAGTATCATACTATTACTAGCTAGTAGAATTTTAACCTATACTCACGGAAAACTTGTGGCCGAGACCAAACTTTCGTGGCCATATGATCCCATAACTTCCTTACCATTGAAGAGGTTGTAGTCTTCTTGTAGGAGTTATCACAATGGATGATGTTCTCGAACGAAGAACATAGAGAACTAAAGAATCAAGCACCTGCTTTAGTTGTTTATAACTCCTACAACTCTTCAATGGTCACACTCATCATACTCTATAGTATACTATAACATCTCAATAATGGTATCATGGGAGAGTTTCCCTAGAAGCATTGAAGAGCATCTTGTTTTGTGGTCTGGAAACGATGTAAAGTGAACTTGTTTTGCAGCTGGACCCTAATCCAATATTGCAGGTTTCATGGAGTATCGAATTTAATTTATTTACTGTAAATGCATGTTACTAACATCTCCATACCTGAAAGGCTTATTTTTTTTAAAGATCTTAATGTTACTATAAACAAATGTTGTAACATCCATATCAACTGTTTCATAACCATACGAACTTGTAAATAAGATGAAGACTTAAGTATGCACTACCAGTTTATTACATTCTAAAGGAAAGCAGCAGCAGATTCACATGCAAGTTTATTGTGAACTCATGGATTTAAGTAGACAGTAATTGATTTACTACCTTGGCCACTTAACCCTACTCCTGGAGTTTGAAATGTAAACTTTATGGGTTCATAAAACAAGTTCACATGTTTGGATACATGACTCAGAATTATCAGACGACATAAGAAGAATGTATATCAATGAACACGAAAAGCAATCTATGAGTGTAGAAACATCGGTATAATCAAAAAATTGATGCTTCCATCAAGAACTTGGTCAATGGTTTTATACATGAAATAGTTGCACACAGACTTGCATATCTTCTTTACCTCCGTCTCTCAGCTGTTAGTACTCACTTTTAAACATAAAAGCATCACGAGTGAAAGAAAAAAAAGAGTGAAGTGATGGAGCCATATCAAAGAAAATAAATAAATGAACTGCTTTAGAGTTTGCCGAAGAATGGTGGTTGATTGATCAAGGAACTCTATCTCTGGGTTAATATTCCAACCAGATGATCCTCGAACCGCTTTATATATACTCACAATACTGTTTTTGTTAGTTGCTTGACCAAATAAATTGCATGTATTGCTGTTGGCTAGTCGCTCTCACTACTATGTCTATCTGCAAGATAATAGGTTAGTCCTATAAGCTTTCCCCCCAACAAATCTACACACAAAATACAAGAGGAGATGTAAAGTAAGGTACTAAGGTACCTCCTGATGATCGTTTCCCTTCCATAGCGTCTTTCTTCTCTTGGCAACTTGCGCAAAGGAATGGACCATCCCAAGGACGAAGCTTTGGGCAATTAGCCGTTCCAGCATGGATCGAAACACCTTCTCCAGGTTTCACTTCTACTTGACACACAGCACACATGAACAACTTAAACATATTGCAAAGCGGGTACTTTGTGTCTAATCTGCAATAAACAGAAACAATTATGAGTAAATTAATTTTTCAAGATGAAGACTTCTCAAATATAACACTATATTCAGAGAACCAGACCTCTCTGAAAGCATAGCAGAGCCTTCTTCAAACAGTTCTTCAACTTCATCAGGTTCTAGATACTCTTTCTCAATATTGGAAGATGAGCCCGAAGATTTTCTTTTGAACATGGACTTTATTATTCCTTTTCCTTGCTTTTTGGGAGGCGGTACAGAAGCAGCTGGTTTTTCTGATGGCAATATATCAACGACAATACATGTTGTATCATCTCGAATGCCTTTTTTCCCCACAGCTGCCTGTGTAAAGCAAATACAAAAACAATCAAGGCACTGGAAAGAAAAGAATAAATCGAAAAATATAAGCAACTCAGATACTATACTTTAACAATATGCTCGGCCGAAGCTTCTGGTGGCAAGCCCCGGCAACAATCAAGAGCCTCTTCTGCACTAATTGCATCCCACACACCATCACTTGAGATGATAAGTCGACCACCAGCTGAAGACAACTACATAACCAAATCAAAAAGACACATATTTCAAAATAAATTCAAAAGTTCAGAGCCATAACTACAGAAGCAGAAAGTTAAAGAGTTTTTAACCTTGACTTGCTTCACATAAGGAACTGGAACAATGTATTCGCCAACATCCAGATCTCCAATGGATCTTGAGAGGCAGAGACCACCCGGCCAACATCTCAGAGGACCAATCTAAAACAAGATAGATTTAGTTATTAGAATCCTTGATTGTGACAGCACAAAGAAGTTTCATGTGTTACATTCAACAAAGCTAGCATATTTTGACATCCTATGATCACAAGAGACAGGAGAAAGTGCCAAGCGTTATCTAAGGAAGTACCTCAGTACCACCACCAGTATTTAACCGACCAACTTCACCACCACTTGCAGTGACGCGATCTCGCCTATTCAAAAAGAAAAAAAGATATTATGACGCCATTCTATACAATATGATTATCATTAGCTGGGTCCACAACAGAAGGAATAAAGCTGACTTACTCTTCTTCGTTTATCTCAAGCCGATGATCAGCAGACAAATGATAGACACCACCCTCAGCAGGCTCGAGTATGCAACGAGAGTCACCTACAGATGCAACACTCACCACCCATCCTTCTACAATGACAAAAGTTACGGTTGTTCCAGAGGTTCTTGCTGACAAGAGAGGAAACAAAAAAAAAAAAAAGTCAAACACTTCCTTCACCAAAAGCATATATGTTTTGGGTGGTTACTCAATAAGAAAAAGAGTTAATACCTCTTTCCTGGAAATCTTTATCAGTTTTGACAAATCCTGCAACCAAAGCCCTAGGAAGTGCCGCAACCCACTCATCTCTGTTGAGATCAGAGGGTATTGCAGCTAATACATTGTTTAAAAGGTTCTCCTTAGTGTAGATAGCTGCAGCAGAACCATTGTGTCCATCAAAAAGCTGCAACAATTAACCAGAGATATCAATATACACACAATATGCAGTTAGATCCAAAGCAACGAGAAGAAAGGAAGAAGAGCAAACAAATACAAACCCCGAAAACAGAGAAGGTAGTAACGCCGTCTCCCGTGACCCTTTGGCACTCAGTTTTAACAAAAGTAAAGTCCTCTCCTTTCTTGCTCTGGTTAAACTGGCCGTGTACAAGCTCAGGATTGTCTATCTTTTCATTAGCTGATTCACGCTTGAGCAAAACCGAGAGTGGAACTGTATGATGTTCTCCTTTAGTTGACATTGTTTCCCTTCCTCTAGTTCTCTACCATCATATATTAAACAAAAAAAAAACCTGATACAAAATGGAAAAAAATATTAAATCAATCCAACCTCTTAATTTCTAGTTACAGATTGATGAACGATCTAATTATACTTGGTTTCCAAGTTAGTCAAAATCCACAGTAACATCCCGATCCAGCATTGCTAGATCAAACTCACGAGGAAGAAACAAAACGATATAGCCGATGAAAGCATCAAACTAGATCTTCAAAGGATTTTTTTTTTTTTTTTTGAATCGTAATGCGTTCTGAAACGAGATGAATCCAGTAAATAAAACGAAAACGAATGTGAAAAGATCAGAGGCAGATTGTGCATCGAACGAACGAACGAATCGAAACGATCACATCACACAATGGAGGGGAAGAGAAATTGAGAGAGAAAGAGAGCGTTACGATCTGGATTGAACGGAGATGCAATAATCGACGACGGAGATTTTGTTTATGTTTTCTGAAGATTATGCGATGAGAGAAAGCGATGATGCTTCTTCTTCCTGGAATCGAAAATCACGGATCACGGCGGTCTGTAGACATTCCATGGACGCAGCGATAAAAGAGAGAGAGAGAGAGATTACAGAAAACGCGAACGAAGGTCTCTTTAATTTTAATTGTTTTCTATTTATTATATTTTTACAAAAACTGTTAATTTCATTTGTTTTCAATATTATATTTTTAAAAATTAATTGAAAATCTTCCTCCGCCGTTGTCTTTTATTCGGTGGAAATCACGACGCTGTCGTTTTCGCTTCCCACGTGGTCGACCTGGCTTAACCCTCATTTCTCGGATTTGGAACGCAAAAATTCAACACCTATTACGTAGACATTTTGTACATTAATAAACATCAATCACGCCTGGTTCTTCACTTATATGAGAATATATTATAGTTAGAAAAGTTGTAAATGTAGACAATTTATAAAATAAGTCGCGAGAGCGACATTTTGGGTTTCAACTTTCATTGTATTCTTAATGCCATTATCAACTTGATAATATGTATTTAAGACCATCAAATAATCTAATTTTTAATTTTCGGTCATTAAACTCCAGCAAAGAACACCTGTATTATCCATAACTTATAGGAAAACTAGACCACATAACCAAAAAAAAAAAATCACTAAAGAACCAAAACCTCACTCTTTCTCCTCTTTTCTCCTCCTATTTCTCTCTACCATCTTACCAAAATTTTATTTTCCCCATTTTTTTAACTATTTCAAAAATAGACTCTAACTTATACCTCTTTTTTTCAACTTATACCTCTTGGGCAATATAAATTACATTTGGGTCACATAAATTGTTTTCAACTATTCTTAACCATATCTTAAATTTTCTGATGTCACTTTATTTTATTATATCCTTTTAAAAAGTGGTAGATTTGTCAAAAATAATCTAAAACTTAATTTTTAATAAAAGTATACTTCAGATTAAATCAAAAGCAAAGTAACTCAAAAAAGTAGTGAAATTACAATCATATTTTTATGACCAAACAAAAAATCGGTAATCAATTGTACGATTATAATTTTTGAAGTCTTCTCATGGATTTAATCTTTAAAATAATTTATAAATTTATAAAAATATTTTGATGGAAAATAAATTAAATCATGTAATTATAAATAATTCTAAATGATGTAAATTTAGATTTACTAAAATTAAATTGTTTTCAACATAGATGAGTGAATATAAGTTATAAGCCATGATTGCCTTTGGTTTAGGTTTTGGTAACATATGTTGTAGCATTTTCGTATTTAGAATCTTAAAAAAATTGACATATATGTGCTTATTTTGTATATATTAAACAATTTATAAGTTGATCTTATTTATAATGAAGTGTTCATTGCTATTTAGTAGTTAGTTATTTGATTTAGGGTTTAGAAGATTTTTGGGTAGTCTTCTAACATATGATGCATTAAAAGACTTCTTGGAAGAAGAATTGTAAATTTAGGGTTTAGTGCATTTTATGTTAAATGACTCCTTAAGAAGTCTTCTGAACCAAAAATATTTAATTTAATCTAATTGAAATTTTTGTCTTCTTATATAAATTTTTTTTACGTATACTCCATTCTCTTTTCAAATGGCTGCAACAAAACTGTAATGTTTCTAAATAAAAATCTCCAACCTATCTCTAATATCTTTAAATTTGAAAACACCAAACTTTATATCAATTTCTCATCTTTTTATCTCATGTCTTTCTCATTATTTTATCTTGTTTTTCCAAGTTTTTCATTTCATGTTTTCATCTTCCCCTCCTTTAAAAGTATATCTATAAATTTTGGATATGTATCTTTGCGTGTTTTATATGTTAGATTCGAAAAAGCTATAAATTTAACCTAATGTGATTGTTTTATTTATTATTAAACATTAAAAAGTCCTATTTTGAAGTTTTTTTGTTTTGAAACCATTTTAACGTTTTGGATATGCATGTTTTTTATATCTGAGGACAATATCGGACTTTAAGCTTCATCAGCAAACTTCTTTAGAAGACTTTTAGAGAAGTCTCATATGTAAACTGGTAAAATTGCTAAGATTTTATTTCTCACCAATTATTTTTTGTGGTTTTGCGTGCTAAATCTAAATGAAGTTAATTATAGATTCAAGTTAATGTGATTATTTTCTTATTATTTTAGCTTAAAATTGTAGTTTGTTGCTTATCTTTCTTTCTAAAAAGTAAGATATCTTCCTTTATTGTAATTGTTTTCTTTTTATTTAAGCTTAAAATTTTTACTTTTGAAATTTTTCTTTGATTGAAATCATTTTAAACATTTTTAGATATGCAATTTTTCAGATCTGAAGCCTATATATTAGAATTCAGAATAGGCTTCTCGGAAAACTTCACAACAGATTTCTCGAGATATTTTTTGGCAGACTTCTCAAGCAGACTTCTTGGCAGACTTCTTGGAAGACATCTCGTAAGATTTCACGTGAATTTAGCAGGAAATTAAAATTTAAGCGGAAAATTTAAATCTTAAGTGAATTAGACCGCGAAATCTTATAATATTGAAAGTTTTCTACTTTACGGTTAAATTTCATTGAAAGCTTTAGTTCTCTCTCATGGTTAGGAGACTCATGTCTCCGCTTTATCTATTAAAAATATTTTTTAATGTTTAATTCATTCAATCAAGTTCTTGTAATCATAAACTATTGTCTTCGTTATAAATCTTTTGTTAATATTATGGCTGTGTAAATTAAAGTGGAGGCTTATAATTGACACAATTTCAACATAAAAATATAACAATAAGTTCATAAGAACGACAAATAAATCATAAGATCTAACCTACTATTATTTGTGGTAGCCTATTATGTAACAGCTAACCAAACATGTATCTCAAGCGAAAATTCCCGATCATGAAAACATTATATGGTGTTGTTTTCTAACGTGTGCTAAAGTGTGTCCATCATCTTAATCTTAAGTGAGTTAAGATTTGAGAGATCCGTATTAAAGAACGAGGCTCTGAAGCAGTAAAAATCCAAGGAAGGGAATGTAGACAATTTTCAGATGGTGAAAAAAAGCTATTTCAGTAAACACAACGTGGTAAATTAATGCCATAAAACACAAAGAAATGTCTATTACAGAACGAGGCTCTGAAGCAGTAAAAATCCAAGAAAGGGAGTGCAAACAATTTTCAGATAGTGAAAAAAAAAACTATTTCAGTAAACACAACGTAGTATTTTAATGTCCATAAAACACAAAGAAATGCTTTTTACACCATTATGTTGCCACTACAAATATATTCTCATCAGATACCAAGACTAACCCTTTTTCTTGCTTTCCTGGTTTCTTTTTCTCTTTTATTTGTTCAAAACTTGCTTTCTGACTTTCAAAGAATATTACATATATTAAAAACAAATAAGAAATTCAAACCATTATGTGTCACGGACGTGTCAATATAAATCCCATGTGTCCAAAATTATAACGGCGATTCCTAATCTATATTGTGCCACTCCACAATGCTTACCAGCATGTCACACTCCTTGCTGAAGTCAGTGGAAGACGGAAACGAGTCCAGACTTTCAATCAACTTTTGGTTTCACCTATAAAGAGCCCAACCGTTTCCCGTTCTTTCATCAAATTCACATCAATCCTTTTGCCCTTCGACGCATAATTTTGCATTTTCTTTGTCCTTTATCTAAAGAAAGAACTATGTTTTCTGTCACTGAATTTCGTTTTTGCACATATGACAACGTCTATGGAGGCGACATTGCTAACAATGATAAAGCAGTTCAGTATGCTCAAGCTGTGTTTTCAGAAAACGGTGACGACGATGATGACATCATCTATGACTATGCTCCAGCAGCATGAGTGGATCATTTATTATTGTTAGAAAATGAAGAACAATGAAGAACAGCTCAAGAATAAAAAAGAGAGATGAGAGAAATTGTAATTAGAGAGAGAGATGAGAGAATTATCTTCCTTAATTAATTTCTGAGTTTCTAACTGTTATTTGAATAGCCATACAATAATAATAAAAGAGAGACAGAAGTGACAGTTGGATAATAGAGTGATGCTTTTTCCAACAGCTCTATTTCAAATCAGTGTACACCTTCCTCCCTTTTGAACATCAGTATACACCTTCTTCTCTTCATGTCAATACTCCCCCTCAAACTTTACCATAAGGGATGGTTAAACTTTGAACTCATGAAGACACCGCTCATTAAAACCTTTTGTGTGCAAAACTCAATGGGACAAAAACAAACAAAGGAAAAATAGTAGATGTTTCATGACTTAAGGGAATCATGACCTAGCCAAGTCTATGAGTCCCAATCTTGGATGAATGAACTCACAGACTTTGGTGCTTGCTCCTTTGGTAAAAATGTCAGCTAGCTGGTCTTCACTTCTAGTGTAGCAAGGTAGGATGATCTTCTGCTCCACAGCTTGTCTAACCTTGTGACAATCCACTTCAATATGCTTTGTCCTCTCATGAAACACTGAATTGGATGCTATATGAATGGCCGCCTGGTTATCACAATGCATTGTGATTGGTGTTGTTGTCTCAATGCCCAAGTCTCTTAGCAAGTTCCTGATCTAGATGAGCTCACTAGTCAGTTTCCTCATTTCCATATACTCTGCTTCAGCACTTGAACAAGATACCACCTTCTGCTTCTTGCTCTTTCAAGTAACTAGATTGCCTCCAATGAAGGTGCAATATCCTGTAGTAGACCTCCAATCCACTCTATCACCAGCCCAATCTGCATCACAATATCCCACGATCTTTGTGCTCTTGTTGCAACCCATCCAAATACCTTGACCGGGAGCCTCCCTTAGGTATCTCATGATCCTGTCCACCATGCTCCAATGGTGAACCTTAGGTGCTTGCATATGCTGACTGACTTGATTCACAGCAAAACACATGTCTGGTCTTGTAATGGTGAGATATATCAGCTTCCCAACCATCCTCCTATAAAGCTTGACATCTTCAAATGGCTTGTCTTCAAACTCCCCCTCACGCAAGACTTTGTAGCCTTCTTCAAGTGGTGTTTTAGCTACTCTTGATCCAAACTTCCCTGCCTCATTTAAAAGATCAAGTGTGTACTTTCTTTGAGATAAGAAAAGCCCCTCTTTAGAGCGGCATATTTCTATCCCTAGAAAGTACTTTAGCTCACCCAAATCTTTAATATCAAAGGTAGACTTAAGAAAAACTTTAGTAGAGATGATACCTTCCTTGTCACTTCCTGTGATGATAATATCATCCACATAGATCAGTATCACCACAATTCCTTGCTTACTTGTGAGAGTGAAGAGAGTATGATCAGCTTCTGATTTTACAAATCCTCTTCCATTTAGAGTTGTACTCAGTTTGTGATACCAAGCTCTTGGTGACTGTTTTAATCCATAGATTGCTTTCTTCAACCTTAGGACATTCCCTGGTTTGACCATATCTTCCATACCTGGAGGTGGCCTCATGTACACCTCATCCTCTAGCTCTCCTTGAAGAAAAGCATTCTTGACATCCATCTGCCATAAATCCCATTCCAAGTTCACTGCCAAGGAAAGTAGAATTCTTATGGTGTGGAGTTTAGCTACTGGTGCAAAGGTATCCAGATAGTCTTCTCCATAGACTTGAGTGTATCCTCTTGCCACCAGCCTTGTCTTCTTCCTTTCTGGTTTTCCATTGGCAAGATACTTGATGGTGAACAGCAGCCGACTTGTAACGGCTTTCTTTCCTTTGGGGAGCTAAGTTTCATACCAAGTATCATTCTTGATCATGGCACCAACTTCATCTCCCACTGACTCTCTCCACTCTTCATGTTCCATGGCTTCTTCATAAGTCTTTGGAACATACTCTTGATCCAGATTGCTGATGAAGACTACATGCTGTTGAGGATACCTCGCAAGAGAACATGTTGCTTGGATAGGGTGCGCCACTGCATTATTGTTGAAGTACACTCTGGTGTCAACCCACTTGGATGGTTTCCTCTCTCTTGTACTCCTTCTCAAAGGTTGAGTCTGTTGCTCCTCTAACACTGCCACTTCCTGTCCTCCACTAACATGATCCTCACTACACTGGTCAGACTCTGATCCATGTTGATCCTATGTTGTAGCTGAATCATCTTCTTGTTGTGATTCAGGTTCATTTCCCCCTTCAGGATCAAGATGGACTGTTTCTATACCTGTTGCCACTTCACCAACAGCTGGAGGAGTGGTAGAAGCTCCTGGTAACTCACTGGTTTGATGTTGAATGATGCCTAAACTCTCCGTAATGGTTCTCAGGTTGTTTGCCCTATCTGAAGGTTCATGAGAGAGATCTTGAAGATTTTTCCAACTCTGCTCCTCATAGTACCCCTGTGATTCCACAGACTTCACATCCCTTGAGACTAATACTCTTCTTGATTCATGTGAGTAACATTTGTATTCTTTCTGCGTATGAGAGTATCCTATAAACATTGCCTTAACACTCTTGGCTTCTAGCTTGTTTCGCTGCACACCTGGTGTCAAGACATAGCAAACACACCCAAACACACGCAAATGATCAACGGGAGGTTTAATTTTGTTTAATACCTGAAAGGGAGAGACATCTTGGAGAACTTTGGTGGGAATTCTGTTGATTAGATAGCATGCTGATACCACAGCATCTCCCCAAAATCTCTTTGGAACATTTGTATGAAACATCATGCTTCTTGCAACCTCCATGAGATGGCGATTCTTCCTTTCAGCCACCCCATTTTGTTGTGGTGTGTATGGACAGCTTGTTTGATGTATAATTCCATGTTTTGCAAGGTGTTGTTTGAAGGCATGGCTAGTGTATTCCCCACCATTATCCGACCTAAAAATTTTGATCTTGGAATTGAAATGGTTAGTTACATAGTTTTGGAAGTTGATAAAAGCTTATAAAACTCTATCTTTACTTTGAATCAGGGTGAGCCAAGTGTATTTTGATTTCTCATCTATGAAAGTCACAAAATATTTATGGTTTTCTCTAGATGCATAAGGAGCTGTCCACACATCAGAATGAACAAGATCAAAACAATTCTCATAAATAGTCATAGATTTAGGAAACACAGATTTGCAATGTTTACCAAGAATACAAGCTTCACAACTTTCCTTCTTAAAGATAGATTAGGTAACATCAATCCTAAGGCACAAGAATGAGGGTGACCTAATCTAGCATACCATAACACATCACTTGCTAAACTAGAAGCATAATTAACAGCCCAAGATAAATCTGAAAGTTTGGTGTCTTCAAGCAAGTAAAGTTCCCCCTTGCTCACACCCTTTCCCAACATCTTGCTGGTCTTAATATCCTGAAAGCAAACATCATTAGGACTGAAAATAACATTGCAATTGAGATCATTAGTTGCTCTCTTAACAAATAATAAGTTAGATGTGAACGAAGGCATATACATAGCTTGAGATTTCTTATCAAACAGTTTCAGATTTCCTATTCCCTCAATGGGAATTCTATCACCATTTGCAATCTCTACACTACCTAGAGCAGGTTGAACATCACTGATCAATTTAGCATCCCTAATCATATGATGAGAAGCTCCTGAATCAATGATCAAAGGCCTAGCAGTGTGAGAAGTATTGTGAGTAGAATTTAAAGCATTGACCCTGATGTTACCAGAGTTTGCATTGAGAGCCTTTATGAGGGCCTCAATGTCTGACTTGCGGATGAATGAGTCACCAGGAGTGTGTTGAGAAGGAGTTCGAGAGTAGACCCAACAGCATGAGTGGTGGACATCATTGCTCTCCCATCTTCTCCCATGCGCATGGAGGTAACATTGTTATATTGAGCTTCTTGGGTTCTTGCTTCATGTGCTCTGCCCTGGTTGAACTTAGGTGGTCTGAGGTGAGGATGGAGTATCCAGCAGTTGTTCTTGGAGTGTCCTAGCCTCTTGCAATGCTCACAAGTCACTGTCTTGTCGCCTCCTCTCCTTGGTTTGAAGTAAGCTCTGTTAGCTGATGCATTCTCCATCTTCTCAGCCTTGTGAGCCATAGATAGCTCTCCTTTTCCACCACCAAAGAGGCCATTTGATCCTCTCTCCTTTTGAAGTTGAGCACACACTTCATCATAGCATGGGAGCTCCTTATCTCTCAATATGTGTTTCACCACATCATTGAAGCTTGGACTAAGTGTGAGAAGCAGTCTAAAGACTTTATCTTGCTCACGCATTTCCTCAAGTGTACTGGTGTCATTGGTACTTGGCCTTAGCATCTCTAGCTCAGACCACAACTGACTATACTTCCCAAGATGCTTGTTGAAGTCCCCATCTTCTTGCTGTAGGTTGTTGATGGCTCTCTTTACTTCAAATATTCTGGTGAGATTTGAAGTGTTGCCATACACCTTGTGCAAAGTATCCCACAACTGTTTTGGGGTTGTACAGTTTGAGTAAGAATCCATAAGAGGACTATCAAGGGAGCTTTGCAAGATAGACAGCACCATGAGATCTTCTTGAACCCATTTGCCTTCATCTACCACTATAACCTCCTTGCCATCTTCTCCTTGAGTGATTTTCTTTGGAGCTGAACTTGAAGTGATATGCTCCCAAAGACCTCTTCCTCCAAGAGCTGTCCTGGTCAATCTAGACCACGTAATGTAGTTTTCTGGTCCCTTGAGAGTAACTGGAATGTGAACTGATCTGAACTGCTTTATTCTCTCCATCCTTCACAAGTTATTTTTTTTTAAGCTAAAATTTGTAAAAGATTTATTCTGGTTCTGAGAGAAATTAAGTTTAGAATCAAGATAAACTCTCAAGAAATGGATATAGAGACAGAACAAAGAGAGCACAGCCAAGAAAAAAAAAACAAGAGAACTCAAGAACACAGATTTATTATCTAGTAGATAAAAGAAATCTGAAGAGAAATCTAAGAAAGTAAATGGATGAATCAAGAGGGAAAGGGAACCAGAGAGTGATTGCGGAAGTAAATCAGGTTTTCAAGAGCTTAATGCTCTGATACCATGTTAGAAAATGAAGAACAATGAAGAACAGCTCAAGAACAAGAGAGAGAGAGATGAGAGAAATTGTAATTAGAGAGAGAGAGATGAGAGAATTATCTTCCTTAATTAATTTCTGAGTCTCTAATTGTTATTTGAATAGCCATACAATAATAATAAAAGAGAGACAGAAATGACAGTTGGATAATAGATCTGGATAATAGAGTGATACTTTCTCCAACAGCTCTATTTCAAATCAGTGTACACACTTTCTTTTGAACATCAGTGTACACCTTCTTCTCTTCATGTCAATAATTATGTTAGGCCAAAGTGTAGATTATCGGGTTCTATACTTGAACCAAGATTTTGTACCCCGTCTATCAATAATTTTATGCCCTAGAGCTTATTTATGATGGTCGCTTTCTCAATAAATGACATATCTTATTTGATTCTCTCAACTTCTTTTTATCTCAGGAATATAATCGAACAAAATGTTTCGATGCAGTTTTTAAAAAAAGGAGAAGATCATATGTAATTTTGCGTGCATAAGAGACCACTAATGATCTTATTCACCCTGGAATCAGTATAACCCATGAACACCGTGGTTTCCAACATTGGACTTCTATACACTCACTCGATCCGTATTTTACTCACGATAAGTTCTAGGATTACGATAACAAACAATCGGAAACAAAATAGGAAGTTGTGTACACATGTATACTTTTAGTGATTGAAATAACGTGGTTGTCCAACTATTATAATCACAATAATATAAATGCAAATTAAACAAATATATGAAGAATATTTAGCTGATATTATGGTTTTTTTAATATACCTTTGAACCAACAATCAGACCAGATTCTTGGATAAGGTAGCATACCATGTGGAGCCAGAAACATTTTGTACATTTTGTATTGGGGTCAAAAAAAATTTAGTGGGATAAATTTTCATTTTTAGTAGGATCAGTACAATTTTTCTTAGGCAAAAACAAATAATTTACAATTTTTTTTAAGTAAATTTTTTTTTTAAAATGATGGGGTCAGCTGACCCCACTTGTTACACATTGCCTCCATCCCTGCATACCATCAAGCAAGGAAGTTTTTTGGAGTCTACTTATGCATCCTAAATTTGGACGTCTCTATGCATATTGTAGACCACCGGCAAATTGCATTGCACATCAATTCACAGTAACATTGGTCTCTAAGGATTTGATCTCTAAAATATTACTGTGAATTCATGTGCTTCAATTTGTTCAAGGAGTTTTCTAAATATGTGATTTAATAGAATTCAGAGAGCCTTTAGTAAAAATGTTTTGAGTGTTTTTTTTTTGTAAAAAGCAAACATTAAAGGATTACAAAATTCGCTGGGAGGTTATTGGATCTTTATATATAAAGATGAGTGAACTTCACTCTCAACCTGTCCACGTCAGCGTCCACATCATCAATTATGACTCATCAATTGGGCTTTACTTTCATTTTTGCTCTGGACATTAGGCCCATCGTTGATCCGTGAAACTGGTAACCCTAACTCTTCGTGTTTGTGTGTCTTCGTGTTCTCCGTAACTCCGCCGAAAGAGACGATGCAGATTCCTTACGTTTTGCGTTTGAGTTTATGTGTCTTTATTCCATTCAATTCGCTGTTCCACTACGAAGCTCTTGATTGCTCTTAAAGTCGGCCAAAATCGGGTATAAATATGTATAGATCCCTTCGAGACTCACTCACCGTTTATCTCTTCAACTCATCACTCTCATCTTCTTATAAAGATCTCTTCAACTCATCTCTCTCATACGTTATGGCTAACACAAAGGTTTTTTCCGATCTGAAATCCGGTCGTTGTTCATCGGTTGTTGAGGCGAGACTGCTCCGCTTCTGGGAGGCCAGGAACGTTAAGCGTGGCGGGGAGCTCATGTGGATGGATTTGCTAATGGTTGATGTTAACGTGAGTGGTTCTTTTCCGATCGCCTATATGATTGATTCTCTCTGATATCTTAGATGTATCAGTCGTTTGTGTTTATAGAACTAGATATGTATCAGTCGTTTGTGTTTATAGAATTAGATATTAGTAATCCATATCATGTTGAGTATTGATTCTGGGTTTCTGGTAGCCATAGTGTATAGTAAAGATAATCCGATGTATCTACAGGGGACCATGATGCAGGCGAGTATCGGTGCTTCCCGTATCCCTCGATTCAGAGAGCGTCTCACAGCAGGGACAATGTTTTCTATATCCGGTTTCGACGTCTCTGGGTGTGCGCAGAACTACCGCCTCACAGATTCTCTCTCTCTGTTGTTAGTGGAGTTCACTGTAAGGCATGTTGCTGAACCGAGAGAGCTGGAAAAAGATTTAACAAATAAGGTACAAGGTTTACTGCGCTTTCCTAGGGTAATATAATATTGGTTTCATCCAAGGATATTAACGTGTCTTTGATATTGGTAAGTTATTGTTTCTTTTTTTTTTCTTTTGTTAATTTATATTTCCCAACTACGATTTATTATGTAGGTAAACCAGAATATCCTGCAAGGACTTTACACTCGAGAAAGATGAAGAAACCATATGCGTAAGTAGCATTCTAAAGTGTCTGTATGATGCAAGGATCTTAGAGTCTGTTCATGAGGCCTGCTTGCTTAGCTACTAACACATTACGAACACCTCAATACTTTCTTGACAGGGGGGCTGCTGCATTTTGTGTCTGTCGAAGACCAGAAGAAGAACGTTTGGCGATGGATGTATGTTTATGCATAAACTAAAGGATCTATCTTTCACGGCTCTCTAATTCCGTAAGCTCCAAATATTTCTTCCTCTCTCTGATATTAATCTGACCCTTGGGTTATCATCTTATTAAGATTCTCAATTTCTGTTTCGAGTCTGCGTATCTTTTTCAAGGATGTGCTAAGTCTTGAGGTCTTGAAGGTATGATTGTATTTACTTATTCTTCCTGCTATTGAGTGTACTAAATAATAAGATTGTTTTTTGTTGTTTTAGTTTCTCTGTGAATGTAACATTATAAATTTCTTCACTTGGTACAAGGTCAGTGAGAGAGTGAGAGTATCATTGTCCTGGATTTAGTTGTTGGAACCATCCACACCCGTGAGAAGAATTCTTCGTACATTGTAAATTGGAGTTGAATTTATTGGTTTATTGGTTTGGTTTGGTTTTGAATTTCTTTTTGTTGGCCCTGAAATTTACAGTATCTCTTTTACCTCTAAATTTTCTTGAATGCTTAAACATCAAAGCAAAGCTCAATATATATATATGCACACCATAACCAAGAGAATCGCAAATCAGTGCAAGGAGTGACTGGAGTCTAGGGGATGCACAGTCATGTGCTATGTAGAGTTGTTCTATCAACGAGACAGTGAACAAGTTAAATCAAACTAAATATTCAGTTTTAGATTGTTTGAAGGGTAAGTGTTCTTTTATGTTTAATAAAGTGACCACCTGAATCTAGAGAGCAATGGAACATTGATGAATACAACTCTCTATGCTGTTATAGTTTCTCTTATTTACTGCTCCAAGTCCCACGCTATACATGAGTTTAGTAACAAATCTCTTCATTCATGGAGAAGGTTAAAGTATGCAACAATACATTCAGGTTTTTTGTGCTGGTTTTCTAAATTTCTTAAAATTGATTTAACAAAGGAATGGAAAGACTGGGATGAAGAGGTGATACTGCAGATTCCATAGCGTGCCACATTTTGCAATAACATGTTAGATCACATTGTAGCTCTACTTTGTTCTCAATATTAAATGAAAGTCTTTCAACAACACAGTAGCTGATGCGTGGAAAAGTGGCCTGGCTACAAGGGTTTTAAGCAGCTGACTTTGTTTTCTTATGATTTTCGGTTAGAGAAAACTATCAGCTTGGGGATCTCCTTAAAAAAATTACAATTTTTTAAAGGCCATTGCAAATTAGTAGACATTAATTTACAAAAAAATAGTTTTATTCAATAATAAAATACAATCAATATACAATAATCTAATTATTTATAGAAAAATTGTTGTAAGAATGATTATAGGTTAGTCAGTAATATTTGTTTAAAAAATTCTAATCAAAGTAATGAGTAACTTCATTTTCATATATAATAATATATAAGATTTTAATAAACATGCAGACATATGAATAGTAACGATAGTTTCATATTATTTACTAATCTGTCTTACAAAAATTTTAGTTATAATGAATACAGTGTCGGTCATTAAAATTATGGGCCTTAAATATTTTTTAAAAATATATAAAAAATTAATTTATGATTAAAACTACAATTTTTTTTTCAAAAGTAATATATGTCTATCTAGATTATCTTTTTATTTAATTTTATATAGTTAAGAAAAAAACTTCGAATTTTTCTTGTAATATGTTTGAAATAAGTTTTAGGATCCATTTTATATTTTATTCTACTACCAGTAACAAAAAAATATGTTCTAAAGGCAGTAAAAATTATGGCCCCTACACCAATGTTTTTTAGGTATTGAGTCAAGACTGGGTCTGAATGAATGAGTTATTTTGTTATAATGCATAAATTATTTGTTTTAAAAGAAAAAACAATTTAACACATGAAACAAATATATACATAAGAGAAAATAATTTTGCTCTACTTACTCTAATTGTAAATTCAAAAATCTATTTGACTTATTAGTATAGTTAAGCTAAAATAAATAATTATATTTTCAAAATTTTATTATAACAGATAAGTTTTAATTTATAAAGCAAAGAATAAAATACATGTATAAAAATTTCTGTAAAAAATCAGGAAGCATAATTCTATTTTAAATTAGAATTAAAATAAAATTTAAAATAAATTGGTACTATCAATTTTATTTGTAGTACAATTTTGTAAGATTCAATAAATAAATTATGTGCTGAATTTATTAAAAAATTGTTTTGACTGAGACTTTTTAAAAGCATTATATAGTAATGACTAATGCATTCTAAGTACAAAATCTTTATTATTGTTCTACATTATAGTACATGGGTTTGAATAACTTTTGCATTTTAACTATCTAATTCTTGATTAGATATCTGAGAAAGTAAGTTAGTTGGATACACCTTAGCTATGGCATAAAGATGACCTTATCGTTTCCAACTTGGAATGAATAACTGTGTTATCTTCTTTCTTTTTTTATATAACACGTTACCTTTTTATTATATGGGCTATTTGTGGCCTGATTAATGTTCTTGTTTGCATTAGATAACCAGTGATAAAAAAACGAATTACGAACTATGTTGGTGTATTGTATGGTTATGAAAATTTTTATGTGGAAAAACAAAATACATTAAAGTTGGGGGTAAAGTAACACCCAGAAAAAGAGTTATGCTTTCTTGGTGTAATTATTGCTTTGTGAGGGGCATGTGAATGAAATAATGGTGGTCATAGATTTAAAGCTTTATATGCTGTCCGAAAAGAAGAATAAAATATATACAGAATCCAGCTCCATTGAAGAAGAAAGCCATTGACAAGCATACACGCTAAGCTTTTTGGATTTCTTTGAAGTTCTTCGAGGAATATACATATAAACAAAGATTTCGAAGGTATGTCTTTCTTAATTGTTCAACATACCAATCCCAAGTTCTGGAAGGCTCAGGTAATAAAGGTCGAATTCTTCATTTACAACGTATTTTATTGGTGGGTAAAGGATTATCTTTACGTATCATGATGACGTAAGTTTGGTGTAGTGTCTTTAGTTACTCTGTCACCACCATGTATTATCCTTCAAGTCAGATATGATTTTTTCGTTTAAAATAAAAATCGGCGATGAACTATTTTGAGATGAATTTGTATATGTTAACAAAGAAAATTGTCTATTTTTAAATGATTAAGAAGTTTTAGGTATGTAGATTTGTAATTCCACAGAGTAAAGTGAAGATCATATTATATATCATGTTATTTAACTTTCTGGAGAATAGATACTCTCAAAGTCTCAACTCAATTTGAACCTCACTATTAGAATGTTATTTATTTATTAAACCGTGTTTGCCGTAATCTCCTACCTGATAATTTGGATGACTATTGTACTTACCAGAATCCATATTTGGTCATAATAGTTCTTTTCTATAATTGCTCACAGATAAGTAAACAGTTTAAAAACAAGTAAACAGTAAAAGGTGTTGCGTGCATTTAAAAGAATCCAAGTGATGTTAGATAGACTGTCACTGTGCAGCTCACAAAATGTCTTTAAAACCTAAAACCCTTGAAGTAGATTTCAAAGCATTTCACTCGTTCGTGATCTTTTAGGCAGCTGAGAGAGATTCTGCAGGTGAGCGATGGTATTTTCCTGTACCGACGACGTGGCCACAGGTTTAAAAGATGCTTTAACTCATTGTTACAAATGCAAAGGGAGAAAGGTTAGCCTTTCAGATCACGAAGACAATGACGAGAAGCTTATTGGGGATTTCAACTACGACCATGAAGTGAATAAACTAAAAACCCCATTCATTTGCATGTGTTTCATTTCCGAACCTTCTTTCTGATTTTATATGGTTTCAGATTGTTGTTTTCCAGATCAGAAGCCGAGCGATGGAGAAGCTAAGGAAGAAGCCAACGATAGGCATGGAGAGACTAGCTTACACATCTAAACTTTACCCATCTACAGAGGAATGCAACATCGAAAAGGAAGAGGGTGTAGAGTTTTGTTCCGTGGGAAGCAGTTTTTCGGAATGTTGTCCAAGTGATTTGAGTATAGAAGCATATATGACAGCGAAAACCGAGTTCTCAAGGTGTTCCAGCTTGAAGGGTGTGGAGCTGGAGAATCAATGGAAGATGTATTATATGAATGAAATTAAGAAAGGATCAGTGATTCAAGAGTTGTGTCATTGCCAAGGATGGCCGTTTGGTTTAGGAAGAAAAGCCGCGTTGCTTCCACCACTACCTAAGTCTCCTGCAGAGTCTTGGTCATGGAGGAAACCAAATAGAGTTGCTCCAATTCCGTTTATTTGACAAAGGCAACCCAAAATGTTGAAGCGCAAACAGTTAATCATTAAAGAAACTCTAATGTAAGGAGACAAAACACAAAGACCTGTTTAAAAATTGTTGGAGCTGTGTATTTATTTTCAATTGGTGCTGTTGTTAAGCTCTGACTTTAAAAGCTTCGTTTTGGAGGAAACAATGAACAAACTCACCTTACATAGGTCTTTGGTCAGTTATTGACCTTTATTATGTCTTAAGGACACAATAACGCAGAAAAAAACATATAAATTTGTTTTATGCCCTTTGCTCCAAGTAAGACCCCGAGAGTCCTGAGGTTCCAAGAACGGTAACCTACAGAAGAAATCAAACTAACGCGTAAGAGGTGTTCAGCTCTAGCTTATATCATCATGTGAAAGATGCACATTGCAACTTAAATCACCGGAGGATAAATTTCTTTAGAGCATAGGTTGGTGGAATCAAGTGAAAGGAACTAAAATCATTTACCTTTCCCCATTCTGAACCAAGCCCGCTGCATCTCATCTTCAAGTGAATCATCTTTGTTCCCAACTCCATCTCAACCTTCTTCTTCAAGTAAACTTCTTCAGGCTCAAACGCATCTAGGTAGGTAGTATACCTATGATAAGCAAGACGCAGCGCTTTGGTTATATCTTCTGGTAAGGTCTTCACATTCTGTAACAAAAAGACAAAATAAGAAAACATCAAAACCCAAGAAAATGTGGTTGGTGAAGCAACAACAACAACAACAAACCTCCCCACTCATTCCAATGCTATCATCGATTTCCATCTTCAAGGAAGTGAGAATCCCACCAAATTCCTCAACAGCCTCAGCTGCTCTGAACACATTCGTTAAGGCCTCTTGCCCTTCCTTGTCATCTGTGTTTTTCGAGACTGCGTTTTTGGCGTCATTAACAACAGCAGAAGGTAGCGCTGCCCAATCTGCAGCCATCAATTCTTTGAAAGCTTTCAGAACATCACTGTCTTTGATTTCAGGCATGTGAGACACATCTTCACTAAAGCTGCGCACTTGTCCAATATCCATTGCTCGAGGATACCGACAATCTGCAGTTTTCAACAGCAAGCATGTCAAATACAAAGCGTGCACACCATTAGACTTCAAAACGAAAGAGCTATAGTTTTCAAAGGTAAACTTCAAAACAAACTCGTCTTTACACACCACTTTTTCACCATGAATCAATCACAAATCGTAAGCACAATTATACCTCAAAGTCTTTGCAAAAAAAAAAAAAAAGACCTAAAGCTTCTTCAAAGGTAAATTCAAAACAAACTCTAGTCTTTGCACACCATTTTTTCACCATGAATCAATCACAGAGCAGAGGCACGATGAGACCTCAAAGTCTTTGCAACAAAAAGCCTATAGGGTAACTTTAAAACGAACTCTCATCTTTCACCATCAAGCACGTACAATTTCAAAGCGCATGAACGAGTACACTTGTCAAATTGTAACGGTACAGAAATGAAATCTACAAGTTGTGATTCTCGCATCACAGTATCTAGAAAACGATTTAGTGGATTCTTGTAGAGACTATTGATACATTAAAAACATAAGATTCCACCAAAAACTAATCGATCATCAGTATGTAGAAAATCTTGTTCATCGAAAGATATAATCGTTAATTACCGTGAGTAGTTCGATTAGAAGGAAATGAAGAAACAGCCAAGAATCCTCGCTTGGAGAGGAAACGATCATGCAACAGCTGACTGGGAGCGGCGGATCTGGATGATCGGAGCGTCGCGACGGAGGCCGCCGCAGCGGTACGGTAGAGGGATCTCAAAAGTGCCATCTTCGATTTTTCGCTGTTCTCAATCTGAATGTGAAAGCTCTCTCAACGTTCCGAGTTCCGATGAAAGGTGACAATGTTTTGGAATGTAGTAGGTTGTTTTGGGCCTGAATCATTCAAGCGTGATCTGTTATCTCCGGCCCGTTGAAAACCCAGTCTGATGAAATTTCTGCATAAAAGTTAGCATCGTGTTCTTTTTTTCCTTAACACCAATATCATCAAGTTCAGACTTGTTTTAGCCTAGAGTTTAGCATGGAACTCGAAATCTGAACCAAAACCGATTTAAAAACTCCAAAACTGAATCCAATTTTATCTCTAAATATTTTCGAGTTGCATGGTGGATTAGATATTAGGTATTGATACGATCTAGATCAGTTTCAATTGCAAACGTCTACAACCAATGAATAGATGAGATAAGCCACATAGTAAACTTGGTACTCAAAGTGATTGTGCCATGCTAGAAGCTGAAGTTACTTCTGAGGAAATACGGAAGGTCTTATTTGCTATGCCTGCAAATAAATCCCTGGGTTCGGATGGATTCCCATGTGAGTTTTTCAAAATTACCTGGCCTGTAATTGTGGAGGATTTTACAGTTGCTATTCAGTCGGTTTTCAGATTTGGGTTCTTACCGAAGGGAGTTAATTCAATAATATTGGCATTCATCCCAAAGAAGATTCGATGGAGATGAGAGATTATCGTCCAATAGCATGCTGCAATGTGCTATATAAGGTTGTGTCTAAGATTATTGCTAACCGTCTCAAACTGTTGCTTCCAAGAATCATCTCAGATAATCAATCGGCATTTGTCAAAGGGAGGCTCTTGATGGAGAATGTTCTTCTAGCCAAAGAGCTTGTGAAGGAGTATCATAAGGACACGATCTCTCTCCGTTGTGTGATGAAGATAGACATATCCAAAGCGTTCGACTCTGCCCAATGGCCGTTTGTCTTGAAGAGTTTGGCAGCTTTGGGGTTTCCAGTGAAATTCATACATTGGATAAAGCTGTGTATCTCCAGTCCATCGTTTTCGGTTCAGGTTAATGGAGATTTGGCAGGTTATTTTCAGAGTGCTAGAGGATTGCGCCAGGGCTGTTCTCTATCCTCTTATTTGTTTGTTTAATGTATGGAAGTTCTGTTAAGGAAGATTGATAAGGCGGTACAGGACAGGAAGTTTAAGCTACACCCACGGTGTAGTACTATCTCTCTTACCCATCTTTGTTTTGCCGACGATCTCATGGTGTTTGTGGAAGGATCAAAGGAATCTGTCGAAGGCGCTCTGTCAGTCTTCGATGAATTTGCAGTGTGGTCTGGTCTTAAGATAAGTCTTGAGAAATCCACAATATACATGGCTGGAGTTTCAGATGGTGAGAGGCAAAGAATCCTAGCCAATTTTCCGTTTGAAGAAGGCACATTACCTGTCAGATATCTTGGACTCCCTTTGATGACGCAGTCGATGAGGATTCAAGACTATCAGCCTTTGTTGGAGAAGATTCGTAATAGGATTAATACATGGACTTGTCGTTTTTTTATCCTACGCAGGGAGGTTACAGTTGATAAAAGCAGTCATTTTAAGCATTGTGAGTTTTTGGGCTGCGGTCTTCCGCCTTCCTAGCTGCTGTATTAAGGAAGTGGATAAGATTTGCTCAGCTTTCCTCTGGTCTGGGCCTTCTCTTAACTCTACAGGGGCCAAAGTAGCATGGAGAGATATCTGTACAGATAAGAGTGAAGGAGGCTTGGGCATTAGAAATCTTAATGAAGTTAATATGGTGTATGGGCTGAAGCTGGTGTGGAGAATGCTATCGGGGATATCTCTTTGGGGGAAGTGGGTTAAAGGAAATTTATTTATAAAAAAAAAGAGTTTTTGGGAAGTGAAGAGTACCTCACAAGCAGGATCCTGGATGTGGAGAAAAATGTTGAAGCTAAGGGATGTTGCTAAGAGGTTATATCGGAAGGAAATAGGGAATGGTAGACACACATCTTTCTGGTTTGATAACTGGTCAGAGTGTGGAGTGATTTTTGATATATTGGGTGACAGAGGAATTATTGATTTGGGTATACGCAGAGAAACTACTGTGGAAGAAGCATTTCTGAGTAATAGAAGAAGGAAAAGACACCGATCTCATGAACTAAATGTTATAGGAGCTGAGCTGAGTAGAGTTGGAGGGGAGATGAATGACCAGACAGAAGATACTAGCTTGTGGAGAAGGGGGTCGGGATATAAAGATAATTTCTCGACTTATGAGACTTGGTGTCTTGTTCGGGAAACAAAGAGTGAACAGAGCTGGGCGTGTGGTGTTTGGTTCTCTAATGCAACTCCGAAGTTTGCATTCATAACCTGACTTGCTATGCTTAACAGAATGTCTACTCTAGACAGAGTTGCGCAGTGGAGCCAAGGAGTGGATACAACTTGTTTGCTTTGCAAGAATGATGTGGAGACTAGGGATCACTTATTTTTTGCTTGTTCTTATTCGTCGCAAGTATGGGAGCATCTCACTAAGGGTATGATGGGGAGGATTATACTAATGACTGGTATGAAATTGTACAAAAGATCTCGGAAGTGTCTATGGACAGGAAGAGATTATTTTGTTTACGATATTCATTCCAAGTCACGCTGTACATGCTTTGGAGGGAGAGAAACAAGCTCAAACATGGTGATAAAATACTTCCTATTGTTGCATTGAAGAAGATGATTGAGAAAGCAGTTAGAAACAAGCTGAGTATATTGAGATCAAAGGGGGTGAAAGGTATGGAGAGAAGTCTCTAGTTTTGGTTTGAAATTAGAATGTAATTTCTGGTTTTAGTTTGTATAGAATCATAAAAGTTTATACAAGTTAGTAGAGGAAACACTTGATGTAAACATGTTTTTTTTGGTGAATAAAATTTAACATTCATTCAAAAAAAAAAACTGGGTTCAATTGATCATTTACAAATTTTATTAACTTCATATATGAGATACTAAACTGAAAAAGAAGATGATTTCTTGATACGGTTTTGATGAAGCTTGGAGGACTATAGACTCGCAGGGGCGAATCTACATTGTAGACTAAGGGTGCACTTGCACCCATTGTTATTTAGTTTTTGAAAATTTTACATTAGACAAATAAAGTATAAGTGGCTTAATTGGTAAAGGTGCACCCCTAACTTTTGAACAACCTGAGTTCTCTTATTTTACCTTATATCATTATATTTAGTAATTATTTAATTAATATGCACCCAGTTAATAATATGTCTGGCTTCGCCCCTGTAGACTCGTCAACATGGACGACCAAAAATTAACCTAAATGGACCGCCATGATATGTTAAACTAGGAGTTTTTGACCAAGAGCTAGCAACGAGCCGGTTTAGTCAAGAAATGAGATGAAAGTGGAAGACTCTCAACTGAAGCTTAACATGGACCAACGAGATGGTTTTCATTGACCAAGTGGGGCCAAAGGAACACATTGGACGTGCTAAAGTTGGTAACGGACGAACTAAGATGCTTATGGTCGATTATGGCCCTTACTGGCCCAAGAAGAAGAAGGACCGACCAGGTTGGTTCAACCACTTGATTTGCTTTAAGTGTAATTAGGGTTTTGTGTAATGTTAACCAACTAGAATCAAGATTAAGATTTAGCTCTCAAAAACCAATTAGGAATATGTTTTGGTTTACCCATTAGAATTAGGGGTTTTCAGTTACAATTTCATTTTTGGGTTTCTACTACTTAAAACTTTGTATTTATGATTCTAATATACAATTTTCAACTTAATAAACCTCAAGATTTAGCTTACCAAACTCGACTCTTTGAGAATTTTATCAATGTTTTCGTGAACAACTTTAAATCCCTAGAAGAAAAATCTTCCATTTTAAGATATTCAGAGCTATAAATGAGGTTACACTGGTAGGCTACTGAACCAAAAAACTTTAAGATAATTCATAGCTCTATTGTGAAGATCATCATGTACAAGAGGTGTCATAACCTCTAGGATTTTATCCATGCCACATTCAAGTGATTCTTGGGGGAAACAACTTATCCAAGACCGCATGAAGTGGTATCAGAGCCGATTTGAAGATCTAGGGTTTGATTTCTTAACATAAATTCAGGAGATATTTATCATATACTCAACAATTACTATGTCTTCTTTTGGAAAGAAAAATCATGAAGATGAGGCCAAAAAAGAGCAACAGTGGACAAAAATGCAACTATCCAATCTTTGATCTTTAGTGAACGACAATTGGATGACATGGTAATTCAAGACTAGTCATGAAAGGACTTGATCAAGGACATGAAGCAAGCAAGAGGCAGCCATATTTTGATTACCAAGCAAAATACGAGATCTTGAGAGGCGGAAACATCATGGTCTAAAGCCGTCTAAAGAAACAACACTACTTACTTTGGATCAATTGGGCGTTGGTCTAGAGAACCACCAGGATTGGTTGAGAACAGACATATTGTTCCTGATCTATCCATAAACAAAGTCTGGGAAAGAAAGCAACAACCTTCTCCTTAGCCACTCTTAAAACCGGATGAATGCGCTATATGTCTGTACGATCACTCCAAGGCCGATAAGAAGAGAGCCTACAAGCCTACAGTATCATTTCCTGCTGTTCCTAAGCATCTAAAACCGCTTATCAGTCCAAAAAATTGGATAGGTTTCACAAAAGAGTAGAAAGGATTCTAGAAGGTGTCTTCTTTGAAGATGCTTAGGATGGATTTCGCTCCAATCAATTTTTTAAGAACACCAGAGAGACCATGGAAGAGATCAAAGCAATGTACGATGAAGCTATAATTACATCAACTGAGATCAAGAAGCTGATTAAGTTGAAAGACCCTGAGAAGTTTGTGATTCCATGTACTATTACATAAGTTGAGTTTCTCGACGCATTTTTTGATACAAGGTCTACGGTTAGCATCATATATAAAGACATCTCGGATAGACTGGGTCTTGCTACAAAAGCTCGTAAGATCACTCTGACTTTTATGGAATTTTCTTCAAAATCTCTTTAAGATACAATCAATAACATGGATGTGAGAGTTGAGAGTTGCATTGTTCATATTGACTTTCAGGTGTTGGAGATGAGTAGTAGATCGAGTATACCTTTAATCTATGGAAAATATGTTTTGGCTACAGCAGGAGGAGTAATTGACATGCAGAAGAGCAGTATTTCATTTGGCAACATATATGAGAATGTCTCCATACCTCAAGGCAAAACAATGTATCTGGTTTCTTGCACTGATGTGACTGATATTCCATTGCATGTGGCTGATTCTGAGAATGATTTAGGTGATAAAAATGATGCTAAGGAAGTCATGGATAGAGACATCAACATACAATCACATAAGTTTGGGGGAAAGAGCAAGAAGAAGAAGAGAAAAACGATCAAGGGTGATTCTCAATTGACACTGGTTCCTCAGAACTTCTCATATGGTGTCATTGAGTACAAGGTGCGCATCAAGGGCTTTTCATAGCCATTTTGCAAAGATTCGAGCAGTTTTCATTTCCAAGCTGAAATTCAAAAGAGAGGATGTTGTGAAAGGATTCATGGGCAGTGTGCTGAAACTGAAGATATTGGACACTGAGGCTTGTTGAAAATATTACATTCAGGGACAGTTTCTAGTTTTTAATTACAAGCTAGGTCAGTTTCCACTCTTAGACACTTTTTGTAAACTAAACCCACTTTCATTCTTTACATTCTAACTAATTAGTTTCTATTTAACGTAACTTGAAAAATGAGAAATATTATTTTACCAGGATGAGATCTGTGTCTTGCGCATGGTGAGTTTATAAAATTCACTACAAGAAAACGCGGGCTTTACAACGAAAAGTTACGACGAAATTATTTCCTCGTAAAATTACGAGTCCATTACGAGGACTTTACGACGAAATGTTGTTTCGTCGTAAAGCGGATGTAATAGTACATGGAACTCGTTTCGTCGTAAAGTAGTTGTAAAGTTACAACGACTTTACGAGGAGTATTATTTTCCACGTAAAAGCGTTGTAACTTTACAACTACTTTACGACGAACCTTGTTACAGTTATACTTGGTCCAAATGTGTATTTAGTGTGCTTTATACCTAACTGAATTCGTTGTAAAGTTGATGTACACTCCATATAAAAGAGTTGTAAATCCGTAGTAAAACATTTCGTTGTAAAATACTTGTTATACCTTTACCTACCAAACTCGAAAATCTTCTATGTATATGTCATTTCTCAATGCTAAAAACACACCAACAAATCTAAGAAAAAAAAAACTGAAAACACACAACTTCAAAAAAAAAAGGCTGATGGATACAATATCTACGAGATACGGAGTTGGATGTATTCACATAAAGATTCCACCGGTAGAGTGACGGAGACCTTTCTGAGGGGGCTAGAGACATTCATGCAGCAGGCAGGCTCTACACCGCTCACACAGGAAAGCGGTAAGATGTTCTGCCCTTGTCGGAAATGCAAAAATTCAAAATTTGCACTTAGTGAAACTGTATGGAAGCACTTAGTAAATAGAGGATTCACACCGCATTACTATATTTGGTATCAACATGGAGAGGGTTATGGTGGAAATGAAGCTAGTAGTAGTAATAATCATTTTGAGGATCCTGGTAATAATGAAGAACCAAATCAGAATGAGCAGATGGTAGATCATGATAGGATTCAAGACATGATTACTGATGCATTTTTTGGAAAAGCTACAACAATAGCTCATGAAACTGAAAATGTAGAAGAACATAATTTGGATGCAAAAAAGTTTTATGAAATGCTAGATGCTGCAAATCAACCAATCTACACTGGTTGTAGAGAAGGTCTCTCTAAATTGTCTCTAGCAGCTAGGATGATGAATATTAAAACGGATCATAATTTATCTGAGAATTGCATGGATTCTTGGGCGGAGTTGCCAGAAGACAATTTGTCGGCTGAATCTTTTTATGAGATTCAGAAATTGGTTTATAGTCTGGGGTTGCCTTCGGAGATGATAGATGTTTGCATCGACAACTGCATGATCTACTGGAAGGACGATGAGAACCTGGAAGAGTGTCGATTCTGCAAGAAACCACGATTCAAACCGCAAGGACGTGGAAGGAATAGGGTACTGTACCAAAGGATGTGGTACCTACCAATTAAAGACAGGTTAAAAAGATTATATCAATCTGAGAGGACTGCTGCATCGATGAGGTGGCATGCTGAACATGGACAGAAGGATGGCGAGATTGCTCATCCATCAGATGCAAGAGCGTGGAAACATTTCAACAAGGTATACTCAGATTTCGCTAACAATATTCGAAATGTTTATCTTGGGTTAAGCACTGATGGATTTAGTCCATTCGGAATGTCTGGGAGACAATATTCTTTGTGGCCAGTCATTCTTACTCCGTATAACCTGCCGCCCGACATGTGTATGGAACAAGAATTTTTATTCTTAACCATATTAATTCCTGGGCCGAAGCATCCAAAACGGTCGCTTGATGTTTTTCTCCAACCATTGATACAAGAGCTACAGTCGTTGTGGTCGAAGGGTGAAGCGTATGATTGTTCCATGAAAAACAATTTTACGATGCGAGCAGTTCTACTGTGGACGATTAGTGACTTTCCTGCTTATGGGATGTTGTCTGGGTGGACAACTCATGGAAGATTATCTTGTCCAATTTGTCGTGGATCGACAGATGCTTTTCAACTGAAGAATGGCAGAAAGAGTTGTTGGTTTGATTGTCATCGTCGACTTCTTCCCATTTCCCATCTGTACCGAAGAAATAAGACATTGTTTAGATAAAAAAAAAGTTGTCAGAGATAGTCCTCCTCCATATCTCACCGGGCAACAGACCCTAGCAGAAATTGATGATTATGGCGCTCTGAAAACTGTGCCGCGTGGAGGAAACTGGCACCTTCCGGGAAATATGCCTGAAGGGTATGGAGTCTCTCACAATTGGCATAAGAAGAGTATATTTTGGGAGCTGCCTTACTGGAAGGATCTTCTTTTACGCCACAACTTGGATGTGATGCACATAGAGAAGAACTTTTTTGACAACATCATGAATACAATATTGAACTTTCCAGGAAAGACAAAAGATAACAAAAAGTCAAGGATGGACTTAACTTCTATTTGCTGGAGAAGTGAGTTACATATCAAGAGCAATGGCAGCGTTCATGTTCCCATCTTCCGGTTGTCATCAGAAGCGAAAACAACTTTGTTTAACTGGGTCTCATCAGAAGTTAAGTTCCATGATGGTTATGTTTCAAATCTGTCAAGATGTGTTGAAAAGGATCAAAAGTTCTCCGGAATGAAGAGTCATGATTGTCATGTGTTTATGCAACGACTACTTCCATTCGCTTTTGCTGAGCTCCTTCCAACAAATGTACATGAAGCACTTGCAGGTAAATATTAATTAATAGTATATTCCATATGTCTATAAAATGTTATTAATTGGGTTATCTTTGCAACATACAGCAATTGGAGCATTCTTCATAGATCTTAGCACACGTACGTTCAAGGAATAAGTCATCGAACAACTTCATGAGAACATTCCCATCATATTGTGCAACCTGAAGAAGATATTTCCTCCATCATTTTTTGATGTGATGCAGCATCTAGTCGTTCACCTCCCGTCTGAAGCATTACTGTGGACCTGTTCTAACGGATGGATGTATCCATATGAGAGGTACATGAAACATTTGAAGGGGAAAGCGAAAAATCTAGCAAAGGTGGAAGGTTCGATCATTGCTGGGAGTTCGACAGCAGAAACTTCTAACTTCACGTCTTACTACTTTGCTCCAACCGTCCGTACAAGGAAAAGAGTTCTTAGAAGATATGATGATGGTGGAGTACCTTCGTCATATGCCATAGACGGTGTTCCTGACATTTTTTGTCAAATTAGACGATTTGGTGGTAAGCTGAAAGAAGTCTGGTGGTCTAGTGAAGAGGACAAGCATAGTGCCTACACATATATTATGCTGAACTGTGGGGATGCAATAGCGTCTTTGTTTGAAAGGTAAAATTATCTTTATTGTTGTTAATTATATTTATTGTTGTTAATTATATGATATGATACATTTGTTTAATTTGCAGCATGTTTGTATCTCAAGTTGAAGAAGCAATACCGGGAATATCTGAAACTGAAGTGGAAGGAAGAAAAGAAAAGCACTTTGTCAAGTGGTTAAAATCACAGGTATTATATTTGATTAAAATTAAGCAATCTTTGGTACTATTCTAACGGTGATGTATTTTGTAGGTTGAGTATGATGATCCATATTACCCTGTATGGTTTCACCAATTGGTCCAAGGTCCAGTAGCAAAGGTCACCACATCACATATGACTTCACACGAGGTTTTACCTTTCACACATACGAGTATGGAAGTCATCGGGCAACAAGTAACTATGGAATATGTGTGAAAGGCGAAACAGACTTTTACGGGATCTTGCAGGAGATTATTGAAGTGGAATTTCCAGGGTTATTGAAGCTAAAATGTGTCCTCTTCAAATGTGAGTGGTTCGATCCCGTTGAGAATCGAGGTGTTCGGTTTAACAAATTTGGTTTTGTGGATGTCAACTCTGGGTGAAGATACAACAAATTTGAGCCTTTCATCCTAGCTTCCCAGGCCGAACAAGTTAGCTTTCTTCCATACCCTCGCCTTCGAAGTTCTGGGATTAATTGGTTGGCTACTATCAAAATTACACCTCGTGGACGAATTGTTGCTGGAGAAGAACCACCATTGCAAGAAGAGGATGCTATTAATGAAGTTGAGGTTCCTGATCAACAAACTGATGAAATTCTTTTAATCGACCCAAATAACCATCAATATGAAGATCTTCCCGAAGATGCGACAGATGAAGCACGTGAAGACGAGTTCGAGTGTAGTGACGACGATGATTGTTCTGATGTTGATGAGAACTCAAACAATTCAGAATGATGTAATATATGTAACAAATGTTGTATTTATCTTAAAAAAATGTTGTACCAAATGTTGTTTTTTATTACTTAAATGAGATACTTAATGTATGTGTACTATATATTGTCTTGTATAATATCTATTTATTTGGGGTTAAAATTTTTAATTTGTTGAAGTTAAGGGTTTTTGTTGGATAAAGAGGATAAAAGTTTGAAAGAGTGATAATGGTAAGGATGAGTAACTTTGGGGGGATTTGATTTTCGGGGTTTCATACTTTTCCTCGTAAATTCATCGTAATACAAAAAAGCGGGCCTGGTAACTTTGTCGTAACATAAAATATACGGGCCTGGTAATTTCGTCGTAACGTTACGACGAAATTACGAGGACATCGTTTCTATATATATAGCAGAACTCATTTTTACGAGCTTTGCTCGTAACTTCCTCCCAAAATCCTCTCCCCCCCTACAAAGGTACTCTCTCTCTCTAACTTTTTTTTTTTAAGTTTAGGTGGTTAGTTTAGAGAATTAGTTTAGGTTATTAGTTTAGGGAATTAGTTTAGGTGTTTAGTTTAGGAAATTAGATTAAAGAATTCTTTAAAGATATTATTTTTTAAAAAAAAATTATATAGATGGCTCCTAGGAAGAGGAAACCAGTTTCTGATGCACCGACATATGCCGACTTGTTTGGCGATGGCACATCTTAATCTACCGGTCCGTCGTCTTCTTCGGGGACTGTTCCGGACTTTCATGCATCTCGGGAGTTTCTTGACCCTCCTCCTATTCCACCTCAGATGCCTCCCCACCAGCTCCACTGTCAGCCTCGATCAGCCTGTTCCACCGGCCGCAGTTCATCCCGATTTGCGGGTGCCTGCTTATGCACCATTCGCGAGATACACCGTCGAGGATTTGCTTGCCCAGCCTGGACGAGAGGATTTAGACGTTCTGGACCCCGATAGACCCCCGGGTACTTATTGGTAAGTACATTAAATTATTTAATTTTAAATTTTAAATTTTTCAATTTTTTAACAAATTTGTTATATTTGCAGGTTTGGGGCTAACAACCGTGTTGGCCGGAGCGTTTCGGAGACGATGAAGGGATATTACGACGGCCCTTATCCCAACTGGAGCTCGACTCGAACACGCCAAGACGACGTGGTTTAAGCAATTTGCGGTAATATTTACATATAATTATTCATATTTATATTTTTAAAATAATTAATTATTTTTCTAATCTTTTTTTAAATTTGTTTTTTTTCAGCAAAAGTGGAACTGGTCCGTAGGAATCACCGAGAGGGTGAAGAGGGAGTTCATTGCAAAGGCAAAGCCTCGTCTTTGCAACACCGTATCGGACTGGAAGGACAAGTGGGAGTTTTACGGCTATGAGGGGAAGCCGAATGGGGTCACAAAGGAAGCATGGGATGGTCTCATTGCCTTTTGGCAACTACCCAGCTCCATCCGTAAAGCCAACTCCTGCTCCGCTTCCCGAAGAATGAAGGATAAGGATGGCAATTTGCTCATGGTTCATAGAACCGGCCAAAAACCACATGCCGAGATTCGTCTTGAAGTTGTAAGTTTTAATTAAAATTAAAATTTTAATTCTTTTAAATTTATATTTATTAATTAAATTTATTTATTATTTTGTTTATTAGCTGGAGAAGAAATGAGTTCTGCCATCTCTCTCGGACCTATTCAAGATGACTCACGCCTCACCAGAGGGGGTTTTTGTTGATCCTGCATCCGAGAAACTCTTCAACGCGGTGGCTACTTGGATTGTAGAGCGAGAGACGCAACTTACCCAACAGTCTGCAGATGGGTTACCCGTCAAGTTGTCAACCGAAGAGATCGACCGGATCTTCGAGGAGGTAAAATTTTATAATTTTTAAAAATTTAATTTTTATTGTTTGAGTATATATATTATTAACTCTAAATACGTTCTTTATATATAGGTGGCTCCTAGAAAGAAGGGACGGACAGATGGTCGGAATAGGTTCAGTTAACGAAGTTGCAAGGGCGACTTTGTCATACCATTCGAGACGGGACCAGGACAACGAGCGGATGTAGGCTCGCATGGATACCCAGCAGGAGCGTTTGGACTCTCTCGAGAGTTTGCTGGATATTATGGCGGTGGGAAACCCGACCATGCAGGCCGCTTTGGTGGACAGACGAGCAGCTCTGAGGATGCAACAGCCGGATCCCGAAGCAGGAACTTCTTCAGACCTGAACGCCTCGGCCAACTACTTCGATGATGTTGGCCTTTAGTACTTTATTTTTTTTATTTAGACATTGTTTTGTATTATAAATTTAAATACTATTTTATGAATTTATAATTATTAAAAATTTTGATTTTGGTTTCATATTTAATTTTATTTCAAATATTATAAATTAATATAATTATAATTAATTAATATTATATTTTTGGAATTGTAAATTCATTGTAAGCTTCCACGTAAAATCCTCGTAAACTTTACGAGAAATTTACATGGCGTCGATGTAAACTCTTCGTAAACTTTACATCGACTTTACGTGGAAGTATTACGTGTCTTTTACAACGAAATATTACGAGGTATTTACATCGAAGTTTACGAGGGCATTACGACAAAAACTTTCCTTCCGCTTTACGAGGAAATCGTTTCCTCGTAACGCATACGGACTTTACGACGAATCCTCCGCTACGACGAAGCATCAACGAACGCGTTTCCACATTAATTCGTCGTAAAGCCCCTATTACGACGAATTTACGTGGAATACCGCCCTCGTAAAAAATATGTTTTCTTGTAGTGATTAGGATATAAAACATATGGTTTCGACAAATTTAAGATTTATATATATACACAATTGGATTGTTTATGTAATCATGTTATACATTCAATGGGAATAATTATAATTGGAATTGTGTATCTAAAATTAAAAATTTTCGGGGGCCAATTTATTTGAATATTTTAAAGTCATACTAACAAAAGTATTTTCTGTTTTCTTTTACTAACTTATTGATGATTAAGATATTTACATATGATCGAAAGTTAACTTATACTAATTTTCAGAATTTGGAATATTCACATTTATTTTTTATTTAACAACAAAAAATGGATGAAGGTTCAACAGTACACTTAACTAAAACATACCTATAGAGAGAACATAGGATGTGCAAGTCCTCGCTTTATGGCTTTAAAATCTTTAAACCCAAAATAGTCACTTTGGCTGTTGCTACAACTTTTTTAATAACCGTATTTTCTTTGGTGACAACATGGTAACAGTTTCTTGTAGTCCTAGGTATCTTTGATAAGCATGTTATATAAAATAAATATTACCTAGCAATGAACTTGTCAACTTCAATCAATGAAGGATTCTTTTAAACCTAAACTACTATGTTAGTGTCACTTTCAAACAAAACAAAAATAAAGAATCGTTCAATGAGTTTGACAACCAAAGAAATCATATTCATAATAAAAATCTTACTTTATCTTACCTTTCCACACTTTGATTTTGCCAAAGCGCAAAACACAAATTGTTGAATGCTCACTTCGCAACTGGATGGTGTCATTAACATCGCACGCGAATTTTCCCCAAAGCACCAATGGAAGTCTTTCATCACTAACATATAAAAACAGTCCATTAGTTGATAACAAAACTATAAAAATACGATGTTTACTGTAAAAGACACTTATTTAAGGAATTTTAAATACAACTTACTCAGAATTTCGTAGCTCTAAGGACATCTTCTCTGTCTCCTTCCCATTAACATTAACATGTTCAATATGACTGATTTCAACTATCGGGCCGATGATATCTGAAAAGTATACAAAACAAATCGTTAATATATTTGTAAAAATCAAAGCTAGAGTAAGTTCTTAGTTAGCAATACTCACCAACTAAGTAACCGGGATTTAGAGTTCCATCAAGCATTTTTTGTACTTAACTGGTTGGAGACCAGAAAGATCCGCAGGTAGTTGCTCGCGCGGTCGAACACGGGTTGTGGACAGGAAACTAATCCTGTAAGCATGATTTGTGGTTCTGTACGAACCACATGAATGCGTCACAGAGAAATTGTTCAATATCAACGAATATCCTTGTCTTAAGAAAGGATCAAATTGAGAAACCAAATAGGCATGAATTTTATCACCCTTTTTTAATAGAAACCGTAAAAAGTTAGGAAAATATAGTAACTGATTAATAGGATCATAGATAATAACGCCTTCATATAGCTTAACATCGCATCGAACCATCTCAATGATTTCACCTCCAGCAGCTGAGTACTGTTTCCACAATCTAATAACTTTGACCTTGATCTTCCACATAGTTTTGAAGGATTTCAACTCGGTCACAAAACTAAGAGACGACATTTTTTCGCTTTTAAATTTGAAGAGGAATAGATAGCTTGAATGATGATGATATCGTTGGACTACAACCAATAGTATTTATAGGATTGCTACTTAGGTTAAGGTGGATGTTCAATAGCATTAACTATGGCACAAATTAATAATTAGTTCTTTCCTTAGCTACCGTGATTACTTAGGCAATGTATAACTTGATGCCAAAGTTTTTTAGTATCTATCTATCTATACTATTATTTCTGAAGTGATTTTGCTTATTTGTCATGTTCTCCATAATTTTAGGTAATTTTGCTTATTTGTCATGTATTTATGAGTTTGACTAATGAGTCATTACTACCTTTAATGAATTATAATTAACCATAAATTAAATACAAATAATATATAATTAACCACAAATTAGAAACAAATTTATTTGATTTGATGATTATTATTGTCTAAAGTAGTATATATTAATTAACCATACACTTAAAAAAATTAAAATATAATTAACCATAATTAAAAAAAAATTTCGTTCATTTGATGATTATCATTATCTAAAAATTATTTTTATTATGTTATAATGTCTTTATTAGCATTAATGAAAATTATATTTGTTAGTATATAATTAGCCATAAATTAAAAACAAACTTCATTGATTTGATAACTATCATTCTATAAAAATAGTTTATGTTGTGTTATTCAAAAAAATATTTTCCATTAGATTTTCTTAAAAAATTTTAAATTATATTTCTATACTATTATTTACGGAGTGATTTTTCACATTTGAGCTCTCACGATAGAAGTTAGAGGGGCTAAAATCATTGTTACCCTTAATGAATGATTAGATTTATTTATTAGTTTATATTATAGATTATAAATTTATATAATAAAAATTAGCCATAATAAAAAATAATTTCAAATTTATTAAATCAGGTGATTCATTGAAATTGATATAATAAAATTAGCCAAAAATAAAATGTATTTAAAAAAAAAAAAAAAACTTCTATATACTTTGTGTTGATATCTGAGAAGAATATCATTAAATATATTTTAAAAAATCAAAATATAATTTCTATATATACTGTATTGTTATCCAAAATAATATATTTTAGGTATAAAAAAATCATAAAGTAAAACTTTTACTTTTATATAGTCCAAATAGAGCATAAAACAATACCACACACGTAATCTAAGTCTTATAGACAAAGAAGAACGTAACTTACGTTGATTATTATTTATACAGCTAAACTTATCAAAACTGAAACTAATAAACGATAAAGAGCGCATATGTTTTGGTAGAATATTTCTAGAACAAAGTAAAAAAATATGTAAATAATATCATGTAAGTAATTGTATGTATAGCATATACAGATATTACATTGTTAATATTTTTTGTAACTGTATTACGTTGTTTTATTAAACTCTTTTAAATTACAATCAATAAGGGTTGATTATATATCTATTAAGTGTAGTAATTATATTTAGTTATATATAAAAGTAAATTTAGGGTTTATTATATACTAATGGTGTGCATTGAGCATCAATATAGTGCATTGAGACATGAGTGTAGCTCATTGAGTGATTTCAAAAATTTAATGCAGTAACAAGCATATATAGAGCATTGAGTTATTTCAAATTTTTATTTATTAATAATGAATATAGTGTATAAAGAAATTTCCAAAATATTTATAAGATATATAAATTTTCGGAAAATGTAACCCAATAACAAACATATATATTTTGATGAATAACTTTGTCATATGTAATAATTTGATATTCGGTTTAAATTTTTGAGAACATAATCAATAATTTATCATAATAGTTTTTGAATTAGTAATACATATAGTAATAAGAAATTTAAAATGACTATGCCCGCATGCGCGGGCACAACACCTAGTTCAATATAAATTCCCATACATTGGTCACACAATCTTGTGTGTCAAGCATATATATTCGATAATATAATAAATAACTGATTAATATTATATATTTATTTCTTTCTGTAATAGATAAACACATAATATATATATATATATATATATATATATATATATATTTTATATACTTACCTAAATCCCACTAATTCTAAAAGTATGTAACACGGTTAATGAAGATTTGTTTTCATTATAAAATAAATATTTCAAACTTATTTGATTGACATCGGTTAAATTGAAATTTAAATGCAACATAACCAAAAAAAACAGTGTATAAACCGTAAATTAATTATAGAGCCCACTTATATTGTTTTGAAATATATTTCATCGGTCTATACTTTGATATTATACAATCGATGATCCACTTCTTCGATATTATACAATGTTCATCGTTTACTATTCGGTTTTATAAAGGATTTAGAAACTTAATATTGAAAAATATATATAGAATTTTATTTTGACTGGGTCATTGTGGTCGGGTGGTATAGAGATGGGACTGGAACGCTAACATGTTTCAGGTTCGATCCACCTGCTGCGCGAAACTAAGTCACGATTATCCTACTCACCTAATACGGATATGGATCCATGCTTTAGGGCCCATTTGAATACCCAGAGAGAGTAGTACTGACCTCTTCTTAGAGATTAGTCTCGACCTCAGATACCCCAGATTAATATATATATATATATACAATGTGAAGACTGAGATTCCAAACCGTTGGATATGCTCTTAGAAGTCTGGGCTTAATTCTTGAGGATTTATATGTAATTTTTGAGAGTCTGGAGTCAAATTGAGAACAGCTAAAGAATTGGAGGACCAAATGCGTAAAAACAAAGATAATTCACCATTGTTGCTCGAGCTTTCTCTATGGTGTGAAGACTGAAGTGGCGATGACTCCCGATGGCCGCCATGGTGGATTTGTGTCAAAGGAAGAAGCTTCACGGCAGAGAATGAGCACTCACATATTGAGCTTGCATTTTGTAGTGAATTGAAACAAAGAGACATGACGGAGTTGTTGCGCAATGGCGGAGGAGAACAAAACATGCTTGAACACACGTTACAAAAACACAAATTGCAAAAAACAATTTAAAAAAAATCTCCACCGAGAAAGGAAAAGAGAAGAGATTGTTCAATTTTTTATTATTTTAAAATTGGTAACCATAAGAAAAAGAAACCAAACAAGAAGTCACTAGTTGGAACTTGGTTAATGAAAACTATCTCACTATTAATAAGTGTTTTACAGTGTAATAAAAACTTAGAAACTGACCTAAGATGTAAATCACTCAGGTTTGTTTTGGAGCAAGTGTCTATTCATCCAGCCTGAAAAATTCCTCCAAAGTTGAGCTAATTACTTTAAACAAGCGCTTGGTGGGAGAGACCCACTTGTAAATTTTCTGATTTAGATTTTTTTTAAAGTATGTGTCATATTCATCCTAGTGTCAGTCGACACCCACCCACCCACCCAAAGAGTAGTGATCGATGCCTTCAAGTTTTGGTCGACACTCTTCTCGTCCAACATGTATGTATTCTACTTTTTCTTACTTTTATTCATTTTTCTTTGTTTCTTTTGTCCAAATTAAGACTGTATATCAGAGGAGAAAGTGTTGTTCAAGTTTAAAAGACTGACATTGAGTTCTATTTTTAGTGTCAATCGAGACAGTTGTGTCATTTTATTGAGTCAAAACTGATTCAGTTAGGAATGATGAGTTTTTCTTAGAACTAGTCATATAATTGTTTACCCAACATCATTCTTTGAGTCATTGATTGCAGGATGTACAACGTGAAAAAAAGGATTGATCTGCCAATAACATACATGCTTGTGAGAGTATCTTAAGAATTCCAAAACTGGCCTCCAACATTAATCAACTTTAGTCTCTCGTCTTGGGACTTGGTATACAATGGATCTGATTCTTCCAAATAAACATTCTACCAATTTCCATCTTTATTTATAGCATATAAATATTTTGAAATATATATAAGTATTTCAATTATTAAATTCAATATTTGTGGTAATATGATATCTAATAATAAATATTGAAATTTTAATAAATGATTTAAGTACACAATTAGTTATAAATAAGTACTTTATAATTTGCTCATTGAAATAACAAGTCTACTCTTTGTAAGGCAATGCAAATTATTTACAAATGATGTTTGATTTAAAATTTTATTGTTATTTATCAATTTTATGTGTGACAGATTAATTTTTATTTAATCTAGATGCTTTTTATGTTTTCATTCAAAATTTTCGTTTTTTACTTCGGTTATATCCGAACTGAACCGATATAACCCAAATCCGTACGATATATGGTTACTTTATGGGTTTTAGGACGCAATACAACTTTGAACCAAATCCAAAGTGTTATTATCTGAACCCGATCCGTACTAATAAAATTTTAATATAAGACCTAGAAACGTAAACCCGAAAACCCAAAAAACCCGGAAAACCTGATCGAACGCAAATGGATACCCGAACCCCCAGACCTAGAAATACGTCGTGTCTCTTTCTTCTCTGAAACGCATGTTCCAGCATGTTCCTCTTTATGCGGAATCCAACTCTTTCCGTCCGATTGAATTGGAAACTTTCGTTAGGCGTGAAACCACCTACCACACCGTTCTTGACCATCACAACACAAACCTCAGACTGTTCAACATATTTGTCTTGAATCCAATCATAATCATAGATGTCAAAAATTTGGATCTCCAACAATTACTTTGTAGACTATTTCTTCACTTTCTACAAACAAATTCTCCATGATTCCAGAATTGAGTTCTAATTAGGAAATCAAAAACACCAGTTGTGATACCACCTGATATACCGAAAGCCATAAATATTTTTATTTTATCTAAGAATATCTATGATCGATGTCTTCTTAAATTCGTTGAGATCAGTGAATAAAGAAAAAACTTTTACCTTTTATTAATCAAATATAAACTGAATACAAATTTAAACCTAGACAATATATAAAAAAATCGTAAAATCCTAAAATAATAAAGATAATTATCTAGATTACTAATAAAATAAATGAAATATTTGGAAATATCTCAAATATTTATCAGAACTATATACATATGTGGCTATAATCAAAAATAGCAAATCAATATATATGTACATATATATATATATATATATATATATATATATATATATTTCATATACATCAATTATTTATGATATTCTTTCATATTCCTTAAATATTATTTGAAAATCATTACAACATTTGAGGTATCCATGTATCTTCACCACAATGATTCTTAGAATCCTTAGAGAAATAGGTTGGTCAATCCAAATATATAATAAATTTTTTTATTAAACTAACCATAAATTAACTATTAATGTTTTCATTCTTTCCATAAATAAAAACTACAGAATTGACTAATGTGGGTAAAGTATATATGGAAATTAATGATTTTGAATAATAAAGATTTGATAAAAATTAGTGTATCCTCTATCATTTTTTTGGTTAATTCTAAATTATAAAATAAATTAAACATCCACATTAACCATATAATAAAAAATTAGATTTTTCCGTATATGTTATATTTTGGATTTTTGAAAACGACTATAGATTATTCAAAATGTTAAAAGTCTCACATTGAAATGTTTGTGATCCATGGTTTAAAATTTTTTCTATGACAAAATACAAATGATTACAAAATCAAATAAATAGGAAGTCTCATTTAATGAATATAAAGATTAAAAAAAAAAATATATATATATATATACATATATATGTTATTTAAATTAAACTATATACCATATAAAATACACAAATATTTTATTTTTAAAATTTGCTTTGAATTTGTTTTTTGATAAAGCTTTCAACAAATATTGACAACTTAATATTTAAGTTTTAAACTTGGTACTGAAATTAAAAATAAAAATAAATAAATTACTAAAAATGTTAAACATCTCGCAATAAAAATTTTGTTATCAGTTATTTAAAGGTTTTGTTATAAAAATATATAAATGATCAAAAAATCATATGAGTAGAAAGCATCATCTAATATATACCAATATTAAAAATATATTATATATATATTTTTAAATTTAATTATATACCATATAAAATAAAATAAAAAATGATTTTTTGATTAATAAAATTTATTTATGTTTTCGTATCAATTTAATTATATAAGTAACAGTTACTGACTTTTTTTAATTATTCGATGTATCTTTATTATTTTATAATATATCAAATAACATATATTAACTAAAACTAATTTATATATAATGTTCATTCCGTGCAAGACGTGGATCTTAATCTATTCTTCATTATTTGGCAAAAGTTTATATATATCTAACTAACTCTTATTCAAATATATGACATTTTCAAAGAAACTTGTAGATAGCAATTGCGACTAAGACGCATTTTACTTGTTACAACTTTGAAGTTTTGCAAAACATCTGGTTAAATATTTTTGTTATAATTCACCTAAATTTTAATTAGAGGGTTGTATTCAATCTAACATTTGAGGTGATTTGATTTTTAATGGAGTTTTAGATGATTTAAATAAGTTGCAGAGATTTAGGTGATTTTTGTTAAAACACTCTAGAATATCACCTAAAACCATGGGATTTGGATTTCAATTTTTTTTAACTAAGAAACTTCACCCAAACACCCTAAAATCGCCTGAAAACTTTAAAACTCCATAACTTAAATTATGTTCAATAACAGTGGATTTCAGAGTACTTTACGAAATGTCAAGTTCAATAACAGTGGATTTTAAATGAGTTTTTAAAATTCATGTTTGAATAACAGTGGATTTGTCATTTTAATACAAATCATCTAAAACTCTCAGTTGAATACCCCTCCCTTAGTGTTTAAATATAGAAAATTTCCTGATTCAGGAAAAAAAATTATAACTAAAATAAGGGTGGGACGGATCCGGATATCCGGAAAATTTGGGGTATCCAGATCCGGATTCGGATCCGCAAAAATAATTAATAAAATAAAAATAATATTTAAAAAAATATTAAAATTCTAAAATAATACATAAATTAAATATTTATACAAGATTATAAATATAAATAGGAATATATTTTAAAAGTACGGATCCGGTTCCGGATATCCGGACCTAAAAATTAAGATATCCGGATCCGAATTCGGTTTTGACGGATCTTTGATTTTACTATCTGGATTTGGATCCGGACGTCCTGGATATCCTATTTTCGAAGTCACAGGCCTAACGTTTGGGTCAAAATATTAAATAATAGTAAATTTGTTGACAAATTAAAAGAACGGTAAATTTAAATTCTTAACAAAATACTGAATTACTAAAGTCAATGAAAATTAAAAAAAATGAAAAAGGAAAGTATATTATGCATAATATACAGTCTATACAGTCATAAATTCAAGAAACAACAAAACAAACAACTTCCATAATCTACAACTCTATGTATGGTTAACAATTAAGCTAGGTAAGAATATGCGTTAAATGTAGCACATGAACCTATGCTTTTCATTAATAGAACTTCTTATAATTCTTTCTCATTCTTAAAATTCCTTCACCTTGGTCTCAACTAAGATTAATCTAATATATCGCAGTCATAAGCCTATTTGATGACGAAAAATACATGAATGCCCAATCCAGTACCTCAGATTCGCAGCCCCTAGTTGACAATCAACCGCCACAGCCGCATCAATAACCACAAGGGATGATGACGCTATACACACCTACATTTTTAGTGCCGCATCATATGATGTATGCGTCACCGCCACCCCTTTACTCGCCTAATCATCACTATTTGAATCATAACCAGAATCATGAATCTCGTGGTAACGAATATCAGAACACATCTAACAGTGAGAAAAAAACCATTTGGATTGGTGATTTGCATCATTGGATGGATGAGAATTATCTTAAATTTTCTTTTGGTGCCGCCGGCGAGGTATGTTCTCTCTCTGTATTAATATTTGCTATCTAACATAATAATTTTTTAATTTTTGATAAGTGTTGACTGTAAAGATTTGACCTTAATTTGTTCTCGTTTTTATATAACATAACAAACATTTGCTTATTCATTGTTATTGAACATGAGGTTGTTGATAAAAAGATTTGCTTTTAAAATAATATAATTGTGTCATTAAATGATCAACTTCAACCATAGAAAATTAGCTTTTAAAGTAATCTATTTGTGGCATACCTCTGATGATTTTAATGAAGTTGTGTTCCAAAAAAAAGTAATATATTTGTTTTTTTTAATTGTCAACTTCTTTCATATTATACAAGTTTAGAATTTTCAACATTATCTTAGTATCCATGTATCTCATTCATTTGATATAAATATATTTTACTCATATTTGATGTATAATATTTTGGTTAAGGTTATTAAAAATAACTGCAATGTATATCTCTATACTAATATTTTCTAGCTTGAACTTTCCATGACATTCAATGTTTAGATCTTCTTACAAATATTTTCTTTCATTTTTCCTATTCTTCTACATTTATAGGGTTTTCTTTTGAATGTTTATGCAATGGTCCATGAGTTTGTTCATAGAAATGTTATGTTTCTAAGTAATTTATTTTCCCTACGATTTGTCAACTCTCTTCATAGAATATATCAATTTCTATCTTAGAAACTTTGATTTTATAGTATATATATATATATTATATTTTCACATCATCAATGTTTCTGGTTAATGCGGTTCTAACTTCTTAATATGTGTAACCCCGTTTTGATTCAGATGGTTTCGGTCAAGGTTATCCGCAATAAGCACACTGGTTTATCTGAAGGCTATGGCTTTGTGGAGTTTCTTTCGCACGAGGTGGCTGATAAAGTCTTGAAGAAGTTTAATGGAACATATATGCCGAATACAGATAGGCCTTTCCGTTTAAACTGGGCCAGTTTTAGCACCGGCGAGGAGAATGAACATGAGCTCTCTATTTTTGTGGGGAATTTGGCGCCAGATGTCTCTGATTCTCTATTGCACAACACCTTCTCAGAGATCTATCCATCGGTTAAAGATGCAATAGTTGTCATAGATGCATATGGTAGATCAAAGGGTTTCGGTTTTGTGAGGTTTAGAGATGTAAACGAGAGGACCAAAGCAATGACAGAAATGCATGGCGTAAAATGTTCTAACAGAGCTATGCGAATAGCTCCTGCAACACCTAAGGAGACAACAAGTTTTCCACAACAAGGTTTTTTTTCTTTCAACTTTTCATTTTATTTATTTCTATTTAGTTGTAGTTTTGTGTTCGGTTTACTCCTAGGAGCTGGATCTATCATGTTAAAATTAACTGAAACTAATACGTCGGATATGGCAGGAATGTACATGACAAATGGTGCAACAACGTGTCCTGCTGGGGATGCAAAAGTAATTTTATTATTTTCCTTTGTGCTTTTTTCTCCCTCTCATGTGAATGTTATAGATAAGTTTGGATTTTTTTTGTTTGTTTTCTATTAATCTATGTTTATAATATAGATATTTGTTGGAGGACTTGACTCTAGTGTCACTAGCGAAGATCTAAAGCAACCTTTCTCTGCGTATGGGGAAATAGTCTCTGTCGATATTCCTCTTGGCAAAGAATGTGGATTTGTTCAATTTGTTAATAGGTAACATAGAATACCTTAACTAAGAGAGTAAACCCTGTTTAAGTAATTATATAGATGTTTCTTTGTCACCATCTCGCTGTAGTGATATTTGATCATTTGCTTGTAGACAAAATGCAGAGGAGGCTTTGAAGAAACTAAATGGGACTATAATCGGAAACCGTAGAGTTCGGCTTTCTTGGGCACAAAATAAGCTGGTAAATCCAAAATGTTCTCTTTTCTGTTATAAAGATTTTCCTTATGTTAGTACACTTATTGATCCCAATAGGAGATGAACTTTGTTTTCCGGTTTAAATCAACCAAGTTGCACTGATAATACATTCTAAGGTTGTGTTTATGGTTTTATTTTATTTTTTGTTTTAAAAGCTCGATCTCTTTATGTATTAATTAAAAAATTATATAAAAACGTACTTTTTAATATAACTAAAAGTGTTTTTCTGGCACTAAGGTTTCAATAAAGCGATAAATCATCTGTGATTTTAATGGTTTTTTATTGTGTTTCAGCCTAGATATAACTATGGAAACCAATGGTTTGGGGCATACTATGGAGGACAGCATTACAATGGGTATGGATACACGGTACCGCAACCTCATGACCCGAGAATGTATGCAGTTGCACCTTATGGAGGGTATCCAGTGTATGGTGGTCCCCAGCAACAAGTTAGCCGGTGAAATTGACCTGAGTACATACAGACAGGCAAAACTCACTCAACTATAGGTGATGACCAGAGGGGAAAGGAAACAAAAAGTGGCTCACATTTGTATATCCTTAGAATTTATGGTTAATCTTGTAGTGGGAAAATGAGTTTTGATGAAAACTGTAGCAATAATTTAAAACAGACATGGATTTGGTTTGCTGATTTGATTTTTCTTGATGTTCTTTTTACTATGGAACTTGTTAAACCTTAATCTGAAGTGGGTTGCACTATTTGATTATTTTGTTTCGTTTTTTTTTTGTTTCTCTTATTGAAAAATATCTCATTTATTTAATGTTATGGATTGAATTTGAACAATCAGGTTAAACTTATTGTTGCTTATGGAGCAAATAATCAACATCAAAGATACAAGGGAAACACAGAACCATCTTTTTTTTATGCAAGTATGCTGAAGAAGGAGGGCAGTTGTATTTAAACTGATCAGAGTACACGGCTTCATGGAGTTCTATATTGGATATCCACTCTGTTCCTTCTTCACCATACATTCCAACTATCGACACTCGATATGGAGGGAAAGAAATGGTAGAAAGCATGGGGAGCAACACAATACTGCCTCACAATTGGTTCAGTACATTGACAAGAATGTAGGGAACAAGGATACATGGCGACCTGGTTTGTGGCAAGGGGCTTAGGATAGAAACACTGCTGATTTCCATTAGATTTTGATAACAAGGTCACATTTATTGTAACAATGTTTTTTTGACTGAAATAAACTTTACATTCCTTCAAAAAAATAAAATAAAAATCAACATTATAACTTCCAGTTATAGTAAAATGAGCTTGGTATCTTTTAGGGTATCAATCTATTTATTTATATTTAGTTGTAGTTTTATTTTCGGTTTATTCCTAGGAGGACAACTAGATCTATCATGTTGAAATTAATTCAATATTGTTACAAAAGTCAATTTGAAACGTATGAAAATGAAAATGGAGCCCATTTCATTTATAACTTACAGTAAAAATTGTCGAACCTTCTGCCTATATAAGGAGTTGTAATGCGTTGTGATCAAAATGCCCTTCCGATTGATATAAAACTTACGTCTTTCTTTTCTTGGTATACAACTTCTTTCTTCTTTTATTTTACATATGTTTCTATACATTATAATTATGATATTCTTACTATAAATAATAGATACACATTTACGTAACTTAAAGAAATGATATGATATAATTATAATACGTTATCAGCACGATCACTCTATTAATAAAATTCTTTCTTTTGATTATTGTGTTCGGAGTGGGGCCTCCATTTTTATATGTTGTGTTTATGATTACCGGAGTGCGGCACTGCCGTCCCGATTTTATTGTTAATTTTATAATGGTTGCTTAAGGCACCATAATGGCCGGTATACCGCCTAAACATTTAATCTGCTATTTTATAATATATGACTCTGTTATAATAATTTATTATTTGATCATCTTAGTATTTTTACTTTCATATTTGATGGACAGTTTTATCACTATATATATAACTGAATATATTAAAGATGCACCTATATTAATATATATGTTTAAACTGGTAAATTTATAATTACTTGTTGATAATTTATGATTAATTTTTATCTTATCTTTTTACCTCCAACGGTCATAAAGAAAAAAAAATTTCAAAATTTTACCTTTTTCCAACGGCTAATGAATAGTGTTTTTCATCTATAAATACAACTCATTTTCACTTCATTCTCTCATCCAAAACATTTCATCTTCTCTTAAATATTTTCAAATCCCTTTCCTTCGATTTTCGTTGTAAAAAAAAAGATTCGATTGCTTTTAATTTTATGTGCGATATTTATTTCTTCGTCTATGTATTTTATTTTTGTTGAAGGAGCCACTCATGAATATTTTAGCATTAACATCACCTTATGTTTGTTAGCATTATTTTTACTAGTAATTGTGTGTACTATTAATGTAATCGGTTCTATTTAAAATTAATGAAATTCTAATAAAATTTATTATTTTGTGCCTTAGAAAATCAGTGGCAAACATGGAGAAGCTCCAATTTCCCGCTCTGGATATCACCGGGACCAACTACATTTCTTGGGTTACCAATGTCGAACTCCACCTTGAATCTCTTGGTTTATCTGAAACCATTAAAGAGAATAATACTTCAACGCCTCAAGACAAGGCTAAATCGGTGATCTTCTTAAGAAGACACCTTGATGAAAGTATTATTTATGACTATGCCAACATGAGAGATCCCAAAGAGATATGGAAGTCTCTGAAAGATCGTTTTGATCATCAGAAAGACATAACACTTCCACTTGCTCGGGATGAATTGCAGAGTCTGAGATTCCAAGATTTCGACAAAGTGATGAACTACAATTCTGTTGTGTTAGGAATTGTGGCCAAATTGAGATACTGTGGTGAAACAATCACCGAATCTCAAATGCTTGAGAAGACATACACCACATTCCACAAGAACCACATCACCCTGCAACAACAGTATAGATTGCGGGGATATACCAAATTTTCGGATTTGATTGTGGCACTTCTCATAGCAGAAAAGAACAACGAGCTTCTGATCAAGAATCACATGACTCGCCCAACTGGTTCCAAAGCGTTTCCCGAAGCAAACGCATTAGATGTAAAGAAACCAGCAAAAGAAAATAAGACTTTTCGAGGTCGCGGTCGTGGTTGTCAAAATTGCTGTGGGCGTGGACGAAAGTACAATCCACAAGATAGGAAGTCATTCCAGTGGATCCGCTCTGAGCAATCCCCTAAGGGAAAAGAACAACAAGGAAGTACCTCCCAGAAGCGGTCTCGAATATGTCGTACCCCTGCACACCTTTGTGATCTATACAAGAAGTCCATCAAAGGGAAAGAAAAAGAGGTAAACTTTGCGGAACATTCTGAGGGAGGTAAACAACGCACCTCGATGCGTCTGACTTTGTGAATGATTTCGAAGAGACCGCTATCACAGAAATTTAAGTACCCATCATGTGACTCTTGAAATTCCACAATTATACCATAAATAATTGTTACTTGTGGAAAATTAATGTATAATTATTGTGTGCCTTTCACCTACTTATGTATAATTATCGTGTGTTTAATGTTTGCTAATGATGTGTAATATTTTATGAATAATATTATCTTATTTATGTTAATTCTTTTGTTGTCTCAGAAATAGAAATTACAAATGGAACATCAACCAAGGTCAACGCTAGAGATATTTGTATACCAGATAGTGGAACAACGCACACTATTCTGAAACACATAAAATATTTTTCTGAACTAAAACCGACAAATATCACTGTTAACACAATATCAGGTCCTGCAGACTTGATTGAAGGGATTGGTAAAGCCCACTTCACATTGCCTAATGGGACGATATTCTCGATAAAGAATGCACTCTTTTCTCCAAATTCTAAAAGGAATTTGTTGAGTTTTAAAGACATATATCTTCAAGGATTTGATACTCAGTCTGCAACTAAGGATGGAAAGAAGTATATGTATATTACTCATGAGAAATCGGGAAAACAAAAAGTGTTGGAAAAACTACCAAAACTCCCTTCTGGTCTGCATCACACATCTATAAGTGCCGTTGAATCACATTTTGTGATGAAATTCTGACGATTTTACACTATGGCATGATCGTCTTGGTCACCCAGGCACCACAATGATGCGAAAAATCATTGAGAACTCACATGGTCATTCACTGAAACCCCAAGAAGTATATCATGGGAATAAAATGACATGTACGGCGTGTTCTCTTGGAAAGTTAATTACAAGACCATCACCAACCAAAATAGATAAAGAGTTACCAAAGTTCCTTGAACGAATTCAAGGTGATATTTGTGGACCTATACATCCACCTTGTGGACCATTCTATTATTTTATGGTAATGATCGACGCGTCGAGTAGATGGTCACACGTTTGTCTACTGTCCTCTCGAAATGTGGCATTTGCGAGATTTTTATCTCAGATAATCAAACTAAGAGCTCAGTTTCCTGATTATCCAATAAAGAGAGTTAGACTAGACAATGCTGGTGAATTCACTTCCTAAGCATTCAATGACTATTGTTTGGTAACTGGAATTGATGTTGAGCATCCTGTTGCTCATGTTCATACACAAAACGGTTTGGCTGAATCATTAATTAAGCGTCTGCAACTAATTGCAAGACCATTGATCATGAAATCAAAACTCCCAACTTCTATATGGGGACATGCTATTTTGCATGCAGAAGCACTGATTCGGGTGAGACCAAGTGCATATCACAAATACTCTCCAATACAATTAGCATTTGGACGAGAACCAAATATTTCCCATCTAAGAATCTTTGGTTGCGCTGTCTATGTGCCAATTGCACCTCCCCAGCGTACAAAGATGGGACCTCAAAGAAGATTGGGGATATATGTTGGTTGTGATTCTCCATCAATTATACGATACCTAGAACCGCAAACTGGTGACGTATTTATGGCACGTTTTGCTGATTGCCACTTTGATGAAAAAATATTCCCAATTCTAGGGGGAGAAAATAAACAAGTAGGAAAGGACATTAAGTGGTGTGTACCATCTTTACTACACCTTGATCCTCCGTCGAATTATGCATTTACAAAGCATCGCAAATCAACTACCTGATGCTTTTGCAGATACTAAATCGGTTACAAAATCACATATACCGGCTGCAAATGCTCATGCTCGTATAGAAATGCCACATGAACGTGGAGTAGAAGATAATACACGAGAGTCTAAAATACGCTTGAAGCGTGGTAGACCGGTTGGTTCTAAGGATAAGAATCCTAGAAAACGAAAGGAGATGGAAAAACAGAATCCTTCCAACCATGGAGAAAAGTTGGAAGAAATGCACCATGAGGGTGGTGACAATATTGAACATCAGGATTCTGAAGAAAATCATGAGATTTCTATTAATTACATTCATAATAGAAAAATATGGAATCGAAACAAAGTGAATGGTGTTGACGATTTTTTCACATACTTTGTTTCAAAAGAGATAGATGAAGAGAGTGATGATCCAGAACCAAAATCTATCTCGGAATGTCAAAAGAGACATGACTGGACAAAATGGAAAGATGCAATGCAAGTCGAACTTGATTCGCTTAACAAACGAGAAGTATTTGGACCCATTGTGATCACACCTGAAGCTGTGAAGCCAGTTGGATACAAATGGGTTTTCGTTTGGAAAAGAAACGAGAAAAACAAAGTAACGAGATACAAGGCTCGTCTTGTAGCTCAAGGATTTTCTCAAAGACCTGGGATCGATTACGAAGAAACATATTCTCCTGTTATGGATGCAATCACATTTAGGTTTTTGATGAGTCTTGCGGCTAATCAAAACCTAGAGATGCGTCTAATGGATGTTGTTACAGCATATTTATATGGATCCTTGGACACTGATATTTATATGAGAATCCCCGAAGGATTTAAAATGCCAGAACCATTAAGTTCTAAACCTAAGGAGTTATGTGCAATAAAATTGCAAAGATCATTATATGGCTTAAAACAATATGGACGTATGTGGTATAATCGTCTCAGTAAGCATTTAACTAAGGAAGGATATATAAATAGTCCTATATGCCCTTGTGTTTTCATCAAGAAAACATCTTCCGGATTTGTAATAATTGCCGTATATGTTGATGATCTAAATATTATTGGGACCCACGGAGAAATACAACAGGCATCCGAGTATTTAAAAGAAGAATTTGAGATGAAAGATCTCGGACAGAAAAAGTATTGTCTTGGTATACAAATTGAACATACTCAAAATGGTATATTTGTACAACAATCTACCTATACGAAAAGAGTATTGAAACGATTCAACATGGACAAAGCAACTCCATTAAGCACTCCTATGGTCGTTAGGTCACTCAATGTTGAAAAAGATCCTTTCCGACCACATGAAGAAAATGAAGAGATACTTGGTCCTGAAGTACCGTATCTAAGTGCAATAGGAGCACTTATGTATCTTGCGAACTATACTCGGCCTGATATATCATTTGCTGTTAATCTTTTGGCAAGATTCAGCTCTTCTCCTACGCAAAGACATTGGAATGGGATCAAACATGTCTTTCGCTATCTTCAAGGAACAATCGATTTAGGATTATTTTATCCTAATAACTCAAACGGAGAAATGGTTGGCTTTGCAGATGCAGGGTATCTATCTGATCCCCATAAAGCTCGATCACAAACAGGGTATGTATTCACAGTTGGAGGAACTGCTATATCGTGGCGCTCCCAGAAACAAACACTTGTAGCCACTTCCTCGAACCATGCTGAAATAATTGCTCTCCACGAAGCAAGTAGAGAATGTGTATGGCTCAGATCAATAAGTCAACACATCCTTTCAAGTAGTGGGATCAACGTCAATTCAAAACCGACCATCTTATATGAAGATAATGCAGCATGTGTCGCTCAAACAAAGGAAGGCTACATCAAAAGTGACAGAACCAAACATATTCCACCAAAGTTCTTCTCATATACCCAAGAACTCGAGAAGAATAAAGAAATCGAAGTGAGGTATGTTCGATCTTGCGATAATGCTGCAGACCTCTTTACGAAGTCACTACCCACTACGACATTCAGAAAACATGTTTACAACATTGGAATGCGTCATCAACAAAACCTGTAACGATCGTCTATTCGAGGGGGAGCTTCTACAGTTGTACTCTTTTTACCTTGCTATGATTTTTCCCACAGGGTTTTTCAAGAAAGGTTTTTAACGAGGCAACTAAAGATATACAAAAGAAAACATAAATGACAATGGTCTCCAAGGGGGAGTGTTACAAAAGTCAATTTGAAACGTATGAAAATGGAAATGGAGCCCATTTCATTTATAACTTACAGTAAAACTTGTCGAACCTTCTGCCTATATAAGGAGTTGTAATGCGTTGTGATCAAAGTGCCCCTTCCGATTGATATAAAACTTATGTCTTTCTTTTCTTGGTATACAACTTCTTTCTTCTTTTATTTTACATATGTTTCTATACATTATAATTATGATATTCTTACTATAAATAATAGATACACATTTACGTAACTTAAAGAAATGATATGATATAATTATAACAAATATAATATGTCGGATATGGCAGGATTGTACATGACAAATGGTGACGTGTCCTGCTGGGGACTCTCTTTATGCGACAATAAAAATTATCGACCACAGTGAGTTCTAGTAGCCTCAGGTCACCGGTCAACCCGTCATCCATCCCCTTCAAGTGATACAAGGAACGCCATCCAAGGTCGTAGCAGGGAGAGAGGTGTTCCCAATGAGGTTATTGAGGTGGACAAGAAGACCCTTTCTTCCGCCTGGGAACCCAATGATCACAGGTTTGAGGCAAGTACTTAAAGCACCATTATTGGGGGATACTAAAAGGATCTTTAACCCCTGAATTCCACCAAAAACTTAAAAACCAGTCCCAAAAGGCGTGACAAAAGGATTTGATTGTGGTGATTTTTTGCACTGTTCGCAGGTCCCACCGATACGTGGCGGCCCGCGATTGGTGTGCTTTTAAATTTTTTTTTATTAATCAGACAAAAAAAAATAAAAATAAAAATTTAAAAAACCCAATAAGAATTTTGAGGGATAATCATGCTCTTAGTTCTCTCTGAACTAAGGGGTTTTATTAGGGAATATTAGTGATAATGCTATATATTTGGAGATATATCCTAGAGTTATTAGACAAGTCCTATTATACTTAGAGATAAGGACGTCTACACATGTATATATATCGTGTGTCTTGTAAAGCTCATGAATAACAGAGTACATTCTTTTCTTTTGTGTCTGATTTTACATGGTATCAGAGCACTTTTCTGAGACCTAGAAGTTTAATTTTCGTTGCAATATAGTTATGGGTGACAATGATTCGTCTAGTAAAATTCCTGGTTCTGTTACCTCGGTTTCCCAAGCGGTGGTGATATCTCCATATACATTACATGCGTCAGACAATCCAGGAACTCTCATCACATCGGTGACATTTACTGGAGAAAACTACAATGAATGGTCAACGGAGATGATCAATGCCCTTCAAGCCAAGAGGAAGATTGGGTTTATCGACGGTTCGATAGTTAAGCCTTCTTTGGGTGATCCTGACTTGGAGCTTTGGAAATCTGTTAACTTCATGATAGTTGGATGGATCCGTTCATCCATTGAGCCTCGTGTACGTTCTACAGTCACGTTTATCTCGGACTCCTACAAGTTGTGGGAGAATTTGAAGAAGAGATTTTCTGTTGGTAAGAAAGTGTGTGTGCACTCCTTGAAAGCGCAGATAGCTGCTTGTCGGCAAGATGGTCAGACAGTGTTGGAGTACTTTGGTCGTTTGTCGACTATGTGGGAAGAACTGGCTAAGTATAAGCCGTTGTTAAATTGTTCCTGTGGAGCAGAATAGAAGTTTGAAGAAGAGCGTGAAGAAGAGAGAGTTCATCAGTTCTTAATGGGTCTTGACGACTCAAGGTTTGGTGGTGTGTGTTCCGGAATCATTGCTTCAGATACAACACTTGACATTAGTGAAGTTTACACAAAAATTGTTCGAGAAGAGCAGCGACTTTCATCCAAACGAGACCAGGAGCAACAACAATATGCGATTTGTTTCATAACTCGTTATGAAACAGCTACTCAATCTTCACCATCTAAAAGCAACACAGACTCAAATCAGAGTCGTACGCGTCAAGGGAGTATTCAGTGTTCTCATTGTGGTAGTTTGGGACATGAGAAATCGAATTGCTGGCAACTAGTTAGCTTCCCTGACTGGTGGGAGGAACGATCATCAAACAGAGGCACTGGTTGAGGTGGAAACAGAGGAGGTCGTCGTGATTACAGTTCCTCCTGAGGCAGAGGTCTTGGCGCTAGTTATCAAAACAAAGCAACTGACAAGGCTCATGCGACATCAGCAAATGCGTCTGCGTTTCCTGAGTTCACACCAGAAAAATGGAACGCATTGACACAGTTGATCGAGGAAAAAGCTAATACCAGTACTGCTCAGAAACTAGCGGGTAAGACCATTATAGGTGATATCATCTTCGACACTGGCGCCTCACATCATATGACAGGAAACATTACTCTTATGACAGAGATTCGACGTATCTTACCATGTTCTGTTCATTTTGCGGATGGGAATTCCACCTTTGCGACTCATATAGGGCTTTTTTCTATCTCAGACAAGTTTACTCTTAATGATGTCTTATTTGTTCCCAATCTGAATTGTTCTTTGATCTCGTTCTCGAGGTTGTTAAAAAGGAAAAATTGTTTTGCGTTGTTGTCTGATACATTGTGTGTTTTACAGGACCGTTTCACCAAGAACCTGATTGGAGCCGGTGAAGAGCATGGTGGGGTTTATCATTTCAAGGATGTTGTTGCTGCTGAAGCTCATCGGGTGTCTGGTTCAGTGGATCAAAATTTGTGGCATCAAAGGCTTGGACATCCATCGTTTTCGGTGTTATCATATTTACCTTTGTGTTTTCCGAATAATAAGTCTATGGTTCCTAGTCTGTGTGACATTTTTTTAAAGGTCAAACAGACAAGAGGAATTTTCTATGAAAGTTCTAATAAAGCAGTTCAGTGTTTTTCGTTGATTCATTGCGATTTCTGGGGTCCCTACAGAGTTCCATCTTCTTGTGGAGCTGTCTATTTTCTTACTATTATCGACGACTACTCTAGGGCAGTATGGGTTCATTTTCTGCTTGAGAAATCAGAAGTAAAGAAAGTTTTGCCTAATTTATGTAGAATGGCAGAGAAACAGTTTGGTCAACATGTGCAAACTGTTCGATCAAACAACGGCACAGAGTTCATGTGCTTAGCTGGTTATTTTCGAGATAATGGCATAATCCATCAAACATCCTGTGTTGATACTCCACAGCAGAATGGACGAGTGGAGCGTAAGCACAGACACATTTTAAATGTCTCACGGTCTCTGTTGTTTCAGGCGAAGCTTCCGGTTCAGTTTTGGGGTGAAGCAGTCTTGACAGCGGCGCACTTAATAAATTTCACTCCGTCTAATATTCTTCACGGACAGTCTCCGTATGAAGTTTTATATGGCTCTAAGCCATCGTATGAAAACTTGTGGGTGTTTGGAAGCTTGTGCTACACACACCATCGAAATAGGAGCAAAGACAAGTTTTCAAAAAGAAGTAAGAAAGACATTTTTGTTGGCTACCCCTTTGGTAAGAAAGGATGGAAGGTATTTGATCTTGACTCACGAAAAATTTTCACGTCCAAGACGTGGTGTTTCACGAGACTGAGTTTCCATATTCAACCTTGGTTTCTGACTCACCACTACCTGTGACTAGAGTTTCCTCGTTGTCTCAATTTGAAGACGATGACTGGGTGATCGCTCATATTGCTCCTGCGAATAAAGAGGACAGGGGGAGCACCTCAGAGGATAGGGGGAGCATCTTAACAAATAAAGGGATACTCTTTGATGATACAGCAAATGCGTCTGAGATTGAGTATGATCCGCTTGCTGATATCTCGTTTACTGACAATGATACCGATGAAACAGTGCCTTCTCCTCCGACCTCTGCTACCGATATAGTACATCATGAAGCGCCTCCTGAGGATCTCGGTAGAGGACAACGAACATGTGCTCCACCTTCGAAACTTCAGGAATACGTACTTTATAATGCAGTTGCGCCTAATGAACCCCACCTCGCTTCACCCGGTTCAGAATCATGTTCCTTCGAAACTATCCAAGGTAAGACACCGTATCCTTTGACTGATTATGTCTCTGACTCTGCCTTCTCGCCTGCGCATCATATTTTTTTGGCAGCTATTACTTCTGCAGTTGAACCAAAAAGTTACAAAGAGGCAATCAAGTATGATATATGGAGGAACTCAATGAAAGATGAGATAGTTGCTATGGAAGAGAATGAGACATTTGAGGTGACTTCTCTACCTCCTGGAAAACTCCTATTGGTTTTGGTTGGGTCTATAACTGAATTTTAACGCAGATGGTACTATTGAGCGTCCAAAATTACGGTTAGTTGGGAGAGGAAATCGCCAAGTTGAAGGAGAAGATTTCGACGAGACCTTTGCGCCTGTTGTTAAGATGACCACTGTGCATCTTATTCTTGATCTTGCGGCGAAGAAAGGTTGGGAAGTGCACCAGATGGATGCCCATAATGCATTCCTCCACGGTGATCTTGAAGAAGAAGTTTACATGACGTTTCCTCCGGGTTTTACTCATACTGATCCTTCTAAAGTTCTTCGTCTGCGTAAATCTATCTATGGACTGTGTCAGGCATCGAGGTGTTGGTTTTCTAAACTCCAAACAGCTCTCTTGAAGTATGAGTTTGTTCAAACGTACTCGGATTATTCTTTATTCGTTTACTCGAAGAATGGGATAGAACTACTTGTGTTGGTCTATGTTGATGACCTCGTCATATGTGGGAATGATGCTCCTATGATTGCGTCGTTTAAAGCCTCTGCTTTCGAATGAAAGACTTGGGTATGTTGAAGTATTTTTTGGGGATTGAAGTCTCTCGTTCTGAAAAAGGTATCTACTTGTCACAAAGGAAGTACTCTCTGGACATTGTTGCAGAATCAGGTTTATTGGGGTGTAAACCAGCTTTAACTCCTATAGAACAGAATCATACACTTGAACGAACAGAGAGTCCTCTGTTTCACGATCCCACTAAGTATAGACGTCTCATTGGTCGCTTAGTTTACCTATGGATGACTCGGCCAGACTTGAGTTAATATATTCATTTGCTTTCTCAGTTTATGGACAAACCAAAGGTAGCATATTGGGAAGCAGCTCAGCTTGTTGTACGATATCTGAAAGGTTCTCCAGGCCAAGGTATCTTACTTCGCGCAAAAGGTGATCTGCGGTTAAGTGTGTATTGTGATGCAGACTGCGCTGCTTGTCCTCTGTCGCGACGGTCTCTCACAGCGTTTGTGGTGTTCCTAGGCCAGTCCCCTATCGCTTGCTTACAAAACCACAAAACAGGACACAGTCAGCCACTCTTCCGCTGAATCAGAGTATCGAGCGATGTCAGCTGCGACTCGTGAGATTAAAAGGTTGATGCAGCTCTTCGTTGAGGTTGGTAGTCCACTGCCTGAACCGGTTCTTATGTACTGTGATAGTCAAGCTGCTATCCATATTGCAGACAATCCTGTGTTCCACGAGAGAACCAAACACATCGAAAAGGACTGTCACAATGTACGTGATGCTGTCAATGCAGGTCGTATCAAGATGATTCATTTTCGTACACACAATCAGTTGGCTGACATCCTCACTAAAGCTCTTGGATATCCAGATTTTGTCAAGTTTTTACCCAAATTGGGTGTTCTCAATCTCCACACTCCAACTTAAGAGGGAGTATTAGGGAATATTAGTGATAATGCTATATATTTGGAGATATATCCTAGAGTTATTAGATAAGTCCTATTATATTTAGAGATAAGGACGTCTACACATGTATATATATATCGTGTATCTTGTAAAGGTCATGAATAACAGAGTACATTCTTCTCTTTTGTGTCTGGTTTTACAGGTTTCAATGGCAAGCTTGAATTTTTCAATGTGGATATAGACTCAACACTAAAGAAACATTTGTACACTAGAAGGCCAAAAATGTCACATTGGACCTAACGGAAAGGTACAATGAATCAATGATATCAACATGTTTCTCTTGTTCTAATTTGCAGAAAATTGTTTTCTTTATTTCTCTCTAGGTGTGTTGCAACTGTGCTGATAGCCCGGGAGATGGAGAATGGTTTTAACAACGTACGGGTTTGACGCTTGTCCATCTCCTGAGGAGCCAGAGAATGGGTTTAAAATGTGGCGTTAAGGGGAAGCTTCTTTACTGACACTTATTTTCATTTTAAAAAAAAAATATTTCACTTTTGTCAAACGGGTAAGAAAAAAAAGAACGTACTAGTAGGATATGAGGACAAGACAGATCTTCGTGGCCTAGAAAACAAAAGCCAAGAAGGTTGAAAAAAGGTGATATATGGCTAAAGGAGGCGAACACCAATGCATAACTTCAAATGATGTCCGGTTTAAACTTCATGGTGGTAACAGCGGTCTTGATGATGTTTTCTATAAATGCGGTGTGAATAGGTTAGAATGGCTAGTCGTGCAAGTTCCTCACTGTGAAGGCCAGGAATTACCGGCCTTGCAAATCACGAAGAGCGTGGAGCCGAATCAGATCAAAGGATAACTTAGAGAATGTTCATTGACACACATACAAGAAATTAACACTTTCGAGAGTTGCGAACCTTACATTGAAACATACAAATCGAATAATAGCTTTTAAAAATCGCAAAATGTTGCTTACTATTTACATTCAATATAGCAAGAATCTATAATTCTGACCCCTCACAAAATTCAATCATTCATTTAATTAACTGTTGATCCACTTCAAGCAAAGATCCGCTTTCACAGGCTTATGATCGGAACCATTCACTTGGTCTATGGAATCATAAGAGTAAAGAGTTGGTTGAATATTTTTGGTATCTTGAATCTTGTACAAGATCCTGTCTGTCCAAGCTGGAACCCTGACCTTGTGGCTTGTATCGTAGTTACTGCTTCCCACATTGTATTTGTAAGTCGGTTTAAACCCTAGAGTTCCTTCATAATATCCCTTGAATATTTCACCTCTCTCAGCTTCTTGCAAGAGTTGATCTTTACTCACAAGAACCTGCATATAGTCATAACATCAAATAAGGACTGGGAGTGAGTAACAAATCGGATCATGTCCCTAAGTTTTTCAAAATAGAACATAACTCTTATTAAAACCAAACTGTAATAATATCTGTGTACCAAAATAAAATAAATGTTTAATTTATGCAACCGAGATGAATCGAACCAAGTATAGGAATTATGAAGAAAAATATAGAACTAATTAAATTATGGGATTATTTGCCAAATAACCAAAAAAAAAGAGAAATTAGATTTTGGGATTGAGAGTAAAGAGAGATAGGAAGAGAAAGTAGGAGAGAGGGTGGGATTTTGGTTATTTAGTGAATTATAGTTTTTTTCTTGGTTATTAGGCCCAATTTCCCTTAAATTATCTTTTATTTTTTTAATCCCTACTGTCCTTTGTTTATAACCAAACAAAACGCCGAGTATGCACCCATAAGTAGGTCTGGAATTATTATCTGGGATCCGGATTCGATCCGAGATCCGATCCGGATCCGCTTCGAAAATCCAGATATCCAGAGGGGCCGAATCCGGATCCGGATAGTAAAATATTGGATCCGTCAAAACCGAATCCGGATCCGGATATCTCAATTTTTTAGTCCGGATATCCGGATCCGTAATTTTTATTAATATTATTTTTAAAATAGTAATATATATTTATAAAAATTAATTTTATTTATTATATTTTTATTTTTATAATAGTATATATAATTTTTATATAAAATTAGTAATATCATACATAAAAATAATTAAAAACATTATATACATTTTTTATTTTTAAATATTTGTTAATATTTTATATATTTTAATATTATTTTTTATTTATTTTAAAGTTTCAAATCCTGATCCGGATCTCCGCCGGATATTACAATTTTTAGAAGGATATCCGACACCCGGATATCCGAGAACCCAGGATCCGGATAAGGATAGTAAAATCATGAATCCGCCAGATAAGGATCCGGATACCTCGAAATTCCCCGGATATCCGATCCGTCCCACCCCTAACGGTAACTATCACAAGATATAGTTTGCATTTCACGAAGTTGAAAAGGGGACTTACAGATTGAAGATGGTTTTGGATAAGGGATCGAGCAGGACGGTTAGAGACATCTTGGATCCTGTAATTAAGATCTCCAAGCCAAACAATGAGGTCATGTGTCCTTTTGTCTTTTGATAATAGTGAATTTGATATGCGTCTCAACTCTTCATTTCTCTGATCTACTTTATTTGTATGAGCTGCATGCATTGTAATATTAGTATTTGTAACTATAATTTAATTGTGCATTAGCGATAAGAAAACAAAATCAAAGTAGGTACCAGAGAGATGACA
>CM028693.1:47920491-48000985 GCA_016771965.1 Brassica carinata | reverse complement strand
TGCTACAACTTCATTATTTCCAGCAGCTGGTGGTGAAGGAGAAGTCCTTGGCACCTCACTGCTCCGGGGCTGACTGATGCCTAGACTCTCCAGAATGATTCTCAAGTTGTTTGCCCTATCTGAAGGTTCTTGTGAGAGATCTTGAAGGCTTTCCCAACTCTTCTTCTCATAGTACCCTTTAGATTCCACAAACTTAACATCTCTTGAGATTAACACTCTTCTTCATACTGGATCATAGCACTTATACCCTTTTTGCATTGGAGAATAGCCAATGAACATAGCTTTTGAGCTTTTAGCATCAAGCTTGTTCCTTTGCTGTCCTGGTATCAGCACAAAGCAGAGACACCCAAACACACGCAACTGGTCTAAAGGTGGCTTGGTCTGGTTAAGAACCTCAAATGGAGACAGATCGTTAAGGACTTTAGTTAGAATCCTATTGATCAGATAGCTAGCACACACCACAACATCACTCCAAAACCTTTTTGGAACATTGGTGTGAAACATAATTGATCTTGCTACTTCCATCAAGTGTTTGTTCTTCCTTTCAGCAACTCCATTCTGTTGAGGAGTGTAAGGACATCTTGTCTGGTGAATAATCCCATGTTGAGCAAGGTAATGCTTAAATGCCAGACTGTACTCTCCATCATTGTCTGGCCTAAGAATCTTCACCTTGGCATTAAAGTGATTGGAGACATGGGCTTGAAATTTTTTGAAAGCCTCTAACACCTTGTTTTTAGACAGAATCAGTGTCACCCAAGTGTATTTGGACTTCTCATCAATGAAGGTGACAAAGTATTTGTGATTTTCCCTTGATACACATGGTGCAGTCCATACATCAGAATGAACTAGGTCAAAATATTTCTCGTAGATGGTGCCAGACTTTGGAAATACAGTCCTACAATGCTTCCTCAATATGAAAGCTTCACAATCATCATTCATGAACATCACCCTAGGGAGCATAAGATTTAAGGCTCTAGTATGAGGATGTCCCAGTCTAGCATGTCATATGGTGCTCTCAATCCCATTAGATGTACTGGCCAGACACTGAGAAGGAGAACCAACGGAAGATGTTCTGGACACCTCTGTCTTCTGAAGATGATAGAGTCCATTGTGAGTGTGCCCTTTTCCAATCACCTGACCTGTCTTTAAGTCTTGAAATTCAACTTCATCTGGTCTGAAGACAACCTAACAGCTAAGATCAACAGTAGTCTTCCTCACAGAAAACAGATTAGATGTAAACTGAGGCATATACAAAGCAGTTGATTCCCTATCAAACAACCTAAGGTTTCCTATCCCTTCTATCTTAACCTTATCACCATTTGCTATACAAAAATTTCCAGAGGCAGGCTAAACATCACTAATCAAGTTCCTATGACTAATCATGTGATGGCTTACTCCTGGATCTATAATGATAGGTTTAGAGTCAAGAGAGTGTGTACCAGTCTTCTTGGATGATATAAAGGCTTTGATAAAGAAATGAAGGTAACTCATGGTCGATGGACCATCGGTGTTGGCTGCACTATCCTCAATGGAATTGCCACTGAAAGATGAATACATTATTTTTCCTTGAATCGCTGGATGCTCAAACTCCTTAAGCTTAAATATATTTGACTGGCTTCTTAGGGAACAAACATCCTCTAAATCTGGACTTTTCCTTTCTCTAAGGAAATAATTTATCAGATTGTTGTAGGGTGAATCCAGTTTTAGGAGAAAGCTGAAAAACTTGTCTTACTCATAAACCATTTGAAGACTCTCCCATAGATTTCCATAAGCTGTTTGAAGATTCTCCCATAGATTCTTGGCTTTAAAATGAGAATGAGCCTCCAAGATTGGTTTAGACAGGGATTTTTGTATGATTCCAAGTGTTTGCTGGTCTTCTTGAACCCACTTGTTATTATGCTTCAGGAAAGTAGTCTGACTATCCTCTTGAGCCATCCTCTTTAAGTTTCAGCCTCTTCGATATGGCTGTCCCAAAGTCCATGACTTTCCAAGGTATCTCTGGCCACTCTTGACCATAAAAGATAGTTAGGACCCTCAAGGGTCACTGAAATAAGGCTCTTCTTCCCCCTTTCCATGGTCGGTATTCTTTTGCCCAATGGGTACAGAGATGGACCAGTGAATAAGATTGAAGAACACAAAGATTTTAAAAAGAAAAAAGAGTTTAAAGGAGCTTAAAACTCTGATACCATGTTTAATTTGTGAGAATATGAGATGTTTAATGAGAGAATATTGCTGGATAATGAAGAACAAAAGAGAGAAGGAGAGAATAATTTCGTTAGATCTGAAAAATGTCATTACAATAGATTATTAAGGAGAAGAAGCAGACTAGAACAGCCTTACTCTCGTAGCCAAACACACTTGGCTTACTTGGAAAGCTACAATAAAATATATGTCTGTTTTTACTGTAGCTCTGCGGATACTGTTTATTCTTTCAGGTCTTACTGGATTTTCTTTGACAAATCTTGCTGATTTTAACCTTAGGCAGACCTTACTAGATAAATTATTCTTCTTTTTTATTTCTTCATGTCAATAAATTCGGAGCAAAGATTCTCTACCTTTGCCATGCCATTGAAGTTACACATGCATGCGCACTGATCTCTTTTTTCTAAGCAATGCATGCCAACTGAAACTAGCATATGTACATTTTAAAACATGATCAAACATTCTCGAGGATCTTAGCCTCTGTCGCTTCTGCTATTAAAGCATCTCCTTTTAGTGGTGTTGGACAGCTACCACCAATGTTATCCTATAAGATCTCTCACTAAATATTTTTTAACACATGACTTCCATAACTTATAGAGTTAATATCCCTAGACATTATTTGCAAAGTGATTTGCCACATGTTCTTTCTACAATCACTTTTACAAAAAAAAAGTGATATGACTACTAAAATTGATGACATGACTTACGATTAAATATGACATGCATAATTACATTTAATGTTGATATTTATTTTTGGTAAACTTCATAAAATATGACAATAACTCATACATTAAATTTAATATTGATTAATATTTTTGGTAAACTTATTAGAATATGGTAATAACTCATAAATCACCACTAAAGTAAATATATTCAAATATGACATTATAAGATTCGAAATATTATTTAATTTTATTTCTATAATTATGTAATTTTTATTACTAAAATTTTCTCAATTTTCTTGGGGAAATTTTACTTCTACACTTTCTTTGGTACCACTTTTCAACTTTACCACCAATCAAAGGACATTTTCATAAATACCATATTCATTAATGTGTAAAACACTAAACTAACCTTACCTTATCTTCAACCTTCATACCCTTTCTCTCCCATCGAAATCCATCTTCTCCATCGAGATTCATTTTCTCCATCATACTCCGCCGTCGAGATTGCATCAAGCATCGTCGTCGTTTTCATCTAGCCTCGCCGTCTTCATCTAGCCTTTCCGTCTTCATCTAGCCTTGCCGTCGACGTCTTCATCCAGCCTCACCGTCGTCATCTTCGTCGAGATCCATTGTCGTCTTCGTCGAGATCCATCGTCTTCTCTGTCGAGATCCGCTGCCGCTCCGCCGAAGTCTCTCTCAAATAGCCAGCGACAAGATATTATGAGAATCACGATTAAAACCTCAAAGATGTTGGCTCCTCTCCACGATTCACACTGGTATGTTTCTAATTTATGTATTTTTTTTGTTTGATTCAAGTAGCTTTTTGGACTTTTTATTTCTGTTATAAAAAAGATCAACGAAGGTAGGTTTAGAACATGTCGATCTAAGGGAAAGAATTTCACTAGTAAACATTGAGTTTTCGAAAAATTATAAACCTTTATAAATCTGGGTTCAAGTAATTTTAGGATTTTCGTTCTTCTGTTATCCAAAAAACAAATAAAATTGATTTAGACTTGTCATTTGAATAATTCTTGTTAGGAGAAAGATTATTGGATAGTCAACATTGCATTTTAAAGAATTATAACCTCTTATAAATCTGGGTTTTAGAATATTGTCGATAGTACAACTCAATGCATTACAAGGTTTTATAAAGAAAGTTTGTAAACAAGAGTTGATCATATATGTCAATAAAAACTTATAAATGTGTGAATTTGAGAAGTTTTGTCTTTTATTGTCCTATATTCTTTGTAAGGTTGTTATCGAAATACATGAACAAGTATCTTTAGACCATGATTAAAAGTTAACATCATCTTTTTATTTCGTCTTGCAGTTAGATAGCAATGAATTTTGCACATCTTTGAGATTGCCTCTGAGGATTTATGAAGCTGGAACAGAACCAGTAGACAATCCAAAAGTGATTATCCAATCGGTGTCTTTGTCAATAATGTGAAGTGTTTTATAAGAGATTATAAATGTAGTTTTATAAGGGTTTATAAAATTATAAATTAGAGATTTGTAGAGACTTATAAAACATTGTTTATTCTTTGTTACATCTTGTGGTTAATACAATGTTTGGATTCCCTAAGGAATACAAACATTTCGTGAACCCAACACCTACTGATCTTGATGACATGGATCTTGATGACATGGATTTTGACAGTTCAACAAGGATATAAAATGAAGGCAATAACACATGAAAGAAGATAAAAATGATGAGCAAATGAAAGATGAAGAGCAAATAAGAGTTTATAAATCATTTATAAAAATTTATAAAACAATTTGTAAAGTTTATAATCTATTTATAAAGGTTTATAAATTATTTGTAAAAGTCTTTAATCCATTTATAAAGGTTTATATAACAATTAGTAAAGTCTATAAATCATTTATAACTGTTTCTAAAAACGTTAGAAAAGTTTATAAACAATTTATAAGGGATATGCATACAGTTTATAAGGCTAATTGGTTTATGAATCACTTTGAAAGTCTCTTAAATTATTATAAGAGGCTATAACAATTTATAAAGACTTATAAAAACATTTTGTAAGCGCTTGTAAAATAATCTTTATAAGGATATATTCAAAAATCATTTAAAAGAGTTCATATAAATCATTTTACAAGGTTTATAAGAACTTATAAATATATTATAAACCATTTATAAAGGTTTATCATGGTTTTAAAAATGTTTATAACGGTTTATAAGAATTTATAAAGGATTCAAAAAATACTTACATGTGTTTATAAAGATTTTATATAGAATTATAAGGGTTTATAAATGTTTATAAAGGGTTTAAATACGTTTATAAAAAGTTTATATAAGATTTATAAGGGGTATGTATACTATTAATAAGGGTTTATAAAAACTTTATGAAAGCTTATATTCAATTTATAATAGGTATTATAAGAGTTGTATAGGTTTATAAATCAACTAAAAGAGTCTAACCATTTAGAAAGCCTTATAAAACAAACAATTTATAATGGTTAGTATGATAATTTATAAGGATTTATAAGGGTATGTAAATAATGATTTATAAGGGTATGTAAATAATTTATAAGGGTTTATAAAACTAATTAATAAAGTTTATACACCATTATAAAGGATTATAAAACAATTTATAAAGACTTATAAAACATTTTGTAAGCTTGTAAAATAATCTTTATAAGGATATATTCAAAAATCATTTAAAAGAGTTCATATAAATCATTTTACAAGGTTTATAAGAACTTATAAATATATTATAAACCATTTATAAAGGTTTATATAACAATTAGTAAAGTCTATAAATCATTTATAAAATTTATAAAACAATTTGTAAAGTTTATAATCTATTTATAAAGGTTTATATAACAATTAGTAAAGTCTATAAATCATTTATAAAATTTATAAAACAATTTGTAAAGTTTATAATCTATTTATAAAGGTTTATAAATTATTTGTAAAAGTCTTTAATCCATTTATAAAGGTTTATATAACAATTAGTAAAGTCTATAAATCATTTATAACTGTTTCTAAAAGCGTTAGAAAAGTTTATAAACAATTTATAAGGGATATGCATACAGTTTATAAGGCTAATTGGTTTATGAATCACTTTGAAAGTCTCTTAAATTATTATAAGAGGCTATAACAATTTATAAAGACTTATAAAACATTTTGTAAGCTTGTAAAATAATCTTTATAAGGATATATTCAAAAATCATTTAAAAGAGTTCATATAAATCATTTTACAAGGTTTATAAGAACTTATAAATATATTATAAACCATTTATAAAGGTTTATCATGGTTTTAAAAATGTTTATAACGGTTTATAAGAATTTATAAGGATTCAAAAATACTTACATGTGTTTATAAAGATTTTATATAGAATTATAAGGGTTTATAAATGTTTATAAAGGGTTTAAATACGTTTATAAAAAGTTTATATAAGATTTATAAGGGGTATGTATACTATTAATAAGGGTTTATAAAAACTTTATGAAAGCTTATATTCAATTTATAATAGGTATTATAAGAGTTGTATAGGTTTATAAATCAACTAAAAGAGTCTAACCATTTAGAAAGCCTTATAAAACAAACAATTTATAATGGTTAGTATGATAATTTATAAGGATTTATAAGGGTATGTAAATAATGATTTATAAGGGTATGTAAATAATTTATAAGGGTTTATAAAACTAATTAATAAAGTTTATACACCATTATAAAGGATTATAAAACAATTTATAAAGGTATGTAAAATTTATGAAGCGGTGGAGCCTTGCTTGCTGTCCGCATGTGCCTCAGAATCTACCACGTATCATCATTTCTTTACAAAGCCTACACGTGTTCTTTAGTTTTATAATATATATATATATATATATATATAAAGGTTTATTAAACAGAAAAGAATATCTCTTCTTAGACAATTTATAAGGATTTATAAAAGTAAAATAATTAGTTAGAAGAACTCTAAATCATTTAAAAAGTTTATAAAACATTCATAAAGTTTATGAAAACAATTTATAAAATTTATACACCAATTTATGAGGGGTTTATAAGGGTTTTTAAATGGTTTATAAATCAGTTTATGTCACTTTTAAAACTAATATTATTATAAATCTGGGTTTCGTGATAAAGATTTATAAGGGTATGTAAATAATTTATAAGCGTTTATAAAAATAATTTATAAAGTTTATACACCATTATAAATGATTATAAAATAATTTATAAATGTATGTAAAATTTATGAAGCGGTGGAGCCTTGCTTGCTGTCCACATGTGCCTCAGAATCTACCACGATCATCATTTCTTTACAAAGCCTACGTGTTCTTTAGTTTTATAATATATATATATATATATATATATATAAAGGTTTATTAAACAGAAAAGAATATCTCTTCTTAGACAATTTATAAGGATTTATAAAAGTAAAATAATTAGTTAGAAGAACTCTAAATCATTTAAAAAGTTTATAAAACATTCATAAAGTTTATGAAAACAATATATAAAATTTATACACCAATTTATGAGGGGTTTATAAGGGTTTTTAAATGGTTTATAAATCAGTTTATGTCACTTGTAAAACTAATATTATTATAAATCTGGGTTTTATGATATTCTGATAATACATCAAAAAAATTTATAAGTTTTTATAAAGTAGTATTTGAATAATATATATATATATATATATATATATAAAGGTTTATAAAACAGAAAAAATATCTCTTCTTAGACAATTTATAAGGGTTTATAAAGGTAAAATAAATCAGTTAGAAGAACTCTAAATCATTTAAAAATTTTATAACCATTTAGAAAGTCTAATAAAAGAATTTATAAGGGTTTGTAAAATATTTTATAAGGGGGTTTAAGGATATATACATAATTTATAAGGGTTTATAAAACATTCATAAAGTTTATGAAAACAATTTATAAAGTTTATACGCCAATTTATGAGGAGTTTATAAGAGTTTATAAAACAGAAAAGAATATCTCTTCTTAGACAATTTATAAGGATTTATAAAAGTAAAATAATTAGTTAGAAGAACTCTAAATCATTTAAAAAGTTTATAAAACATTCATAAAGTTTATGAAAACAATTTATAAAATTTATACACCAATTTATGAGGGGTTTATAAGGGTTTTTAAATGGTTTATAAATCAGTTTATGTCACTTTTAAAACTAATATTATTATAAATCTGGGTTTCGTGATAAAGATTTATAAGGGTATGTAAATAATTTATAAGCGTTTATAAAAATAATTTATAAAGTTTATACACCATTATAAATGATTATAAAATAATTTATAAATGTATGTAAAATTTCTGAAGCGGTGGAGCCTTGCTTGCTGTCCACATGTGCCTCAGAATCTGCCACGTATCATCATCTCTTTACAAAGCCTGCACGTGTTCTTTAGTTTTATAATATATATATATAAAGGTTCAAAAAAAAATATCTCTTCATAGACAATTTATAAGGATTTATAAAGATAAAATAAATCAGTTAGAAGAACTCTAAATCATTTAAAAAGTTTATAAAACATTCATAAAGTTTATGAAAACAATATATAAAATTTATACACCAATTTATGAGGGGTTTATAAGGGTTTTTAAATGGTTTATAAATCAGTTTATGTCACTTGTAAAACTAATATTATTATAAATCTGGGTTTTATGATATTCTGATAATACATCAAAAAAATTTATAAGTTTTTATAAAGTAGTATTTGAATAATATATATATATATATATATATATATAAAGGTTTATAAAACAGAAAAAAATATCTCTTCTTAGACAATTTATAAGGGTTTATAAAGGTAAAATAAATCAGTTAGAAGAACTCTAAATCATTTAAAAATTTTATAACCATTTAGAAAGTCTAATAAAAGAATTTATAAGGGTTTGTAAAATATTTTATAAGGGGGTTTAAGGATATATACATAATTTATAAGGGTTTATAAAACATTCATAAAGTTTATGAAAACAATTTATAAAGTTTATACGCCAATTTATGAGGAGTTTATAAGAGTTTATAAAACAGAAAAGAATATATCTGCTTAGACAATTTGTAAGGGCTTATAAAGGTAAAATAAACCAGTTAGAAGATTCTAAGTCATTTAAAAAGTTTATAACTATTTAGAAAGTCTAATAAAAGAATTTATAAAGGTTTGTCAATATTGGAGAGAGAGGAAATTGGCAGAAACATTATAATTGTTTATAAATCATTTTATAAAATATTCCTACAATACTGAACTTTTCTCAGACGAGTCCATTGTTAAGAAGTCAACTCTGCAACTTTTATAAAACTTTATAAATCCGCAATTCTTTGATAACACAAACCACGTTCTTGTTCAGAATCTCTCTTGCTCCTTCAAACAGCTCACAACCTCTTTGATCTTCAAAATCTGAACGCAAGCGAGTCATATATAATGCCATCTTGTTTCTTCAAACACATCAATTAGATTTGGGGCTTCACATAGATTCAATTAAACGAATTTATTCAGTTGAACTCAGAATTCAAATCAACTTACACAAACTATCTCTGAGTTTGTCGATCGTGTTCATTGGAGCTTGTTGGTGTGAGCGTCGTTAATCTCGTTGGATTTTGTCGGAGTAATTGGATTTGGTCACCAGAGCGTCGTTGGTTTCGTCGGATAATCACCATCAATTATCTGGTACCTTTCAAGCTTTCATCGACTTTATTCGTTTGAACTCCTCCTCGTCAGATCTCGCCGTAGCTTCGTTGGATCTCTCCGTAATTTCGTCGGATCTCGCCGTAACTTCGTCGGATCTCGCCGTAACTTCGCCGGATCTCGCCAGAACTTCACGGACAACTCTTCAGCGCCGCCGATCTCGCCGATAACTCGTCACCGCCGGAATTCGTCAACGTCGATTTGAATCTGAGATGATGAGTTTAATCTGATCGTGAGATGTAGGAGAAGAAGATATTAGTTTTAGGCTTAATTAGTTAGGGGTATAAAGGTACTTTGCCAATTAAAATTTTAATGGTATAGTTGATTAATGTAGAAATGAAAAGTGGTATCATGAATGTGGTATATTTGGCAATTTCTCAATTTTCTTCTTAAAAAAAAATATTTAAATTTTTGATTGTATTATCATTAGTTTCTTTTTAGATATCTAAAATTTTTATAAATATTTTTTAGTTTTAATTTTTAATAACTATAAAAATTTAATATAAATTTTTTAGTAATTTTATACAAGTTGTTATAATACATTTAACCAAAAGAAATAGATAAAAATTATCTAAGATTCTAATTTTAAATATATATATATATATATATATATTCTTAAATATAATTTCAAATAAACAAAATTATTTTTCTCTTAATTTTATGCTTAATTGAATCAAATTTGTATTAATAAATTTTACTTTAAATATGATTTAACTTTAAAAGTTTATCACAGCAGATGGTGCAGAAAAACACATAGTTCTTATTATAAATCCCAATACGTGACTTCCGATTCCATGCATAGAATAAAAACGAGATCTCTTAAATATTGATCTCAATATATTTGTTTTTCGATAATGTTTAGCACACACCCTAGAACGAAATACCTAATAAATCCAAAAAGACAATACGATTTTTTATTTTAAATTTAGTTCCAAATTTCAAAATCTAAATACTAAAATGTATACCCTGTTCCAAATTATTATCGCAAAAAGAAAAATATCCATACTTTTTTCTTGGTTAAGAATATAAATGTCACTAGAAAATGAGTTCTCATGTATCAGGTTTTACAGAGAAAGAGCTAAAAGAAGGTTACCTTGCCAAAAAGGAAATGAAAAAAAAAAAAAAGACAAGGGAACAAATATATAAGTTGGCGATAAGATGAGGTCTTCAAATTATCCATATTGACTTAAGTGAGTCGCTTCCTTTCTCTCCTAACAGTGATGGTGTTGCGCATTGCTCTGAAGATAGTAAGAGGTGGTATGGAATTAATCGACTATGTACGTTGTGCGTGCAATAATTTACATGTTGCAACAAGTGAACAAATCGGAAGAAGGCTGTTGACGATATAATGAATATGAATCATGAATTAGAAATGACGAACATTTCATAAAACAGAGGCGAACTTTTTAATTATTATCACAAAGCATTTTAACCAGAATTGAAATGACAGCCAATTTAATGTGAACCCGGTTAACAAAAATGTAAATACACTGATATTAATGTAACAAATGTTTATTTACATATATTGTATTAAGCTAAACGTGAGTTAACCTTATTTGTGCTACTTGCAATTAATAATTCGATAATGCAAGCGCGAAATGCTATACTAAACATTTGACACGTTCATTTTAGAGAATGAGTAGTTGTGGATTGAACTACACAGGACACTATAGATATTCATTTATCGAGATAAGTTTTGCAAATCTTACCTCAATTTTTTCATAATCTTTCCAAAACTAAATAAACCATGTTGCCAAAATAGAATTATACGATACCTAATTTATGGAATGTGAATCGATGTGTAATAAGGGCAATGTGAATCGACGTGTAATAAGAGAACTTTTGTCTTTAAACACTAGGTAGAAAGTTTACACACGTTAAAGTTATACTATTCTTGGCATATTCCTAATTTCGTTATCTTTCATTGTTTTTGAGACTATCTCAAACTATTTTAATAATAAAGATTTTTTTATTAAAAATTAGTTATATTTTAAATGTTAAATAGGAAAGACTAAACTGAGTTTTCATTGTTGTTTATACTAAGGGGACACAGATTGGGTGAAGAGTTATCTCTCTAACTCTAGAGAAAATTTTCTCTCAATTCCTCTTCCCTCTTATCAAACATCAGATTATTCAGAGGGAGGGAATTGATTTTCTGTTTTCTGTGATATAATTTTTGGTCTTTAAAAGATTATCCTTTTCGGTTTAGCGGATTTTCTTCGCTAGGGCGATGTATGTATTCAATCTTATTGATCGATTTAAGCTTCCGTGTGCGGATTAATCTTTGTTTAAGCAATTTTTGTGTTGCTTTTCAAACTCAACTCACACTTCAAAGTAGGAATGTCAAAGATGGGCTTGGACCGCGGGATAGGCCCGTTTAAACCTGTGGCGGGGCGGGTTTGGGCCTAAGAATTGTTATCCCGCAATGTTGCGGGCCTCGCGGTATAAGACCTGTGCGGGATGGGCTTTTTGCGGGATGGGCCAAAGGAGACCGCGGGTTAACCTAGTGTCCCGCAGCTTCTTCTCTCTTCATTTCACTGCCGCCTGAGAAAAAAAAAGAGAAAGAGATCGAGAGTGAGAGAGGAGTCGCTGCCACAAGAAATGGAGCTCCGGCCATGGTTTCTTCACCGATGATGCTTCCTGTCTACCCTTGGCCTTCTATCTCCTCCGGTGAAGCTTCTTGGAAACATAACAAGAAGTCTGCGAAGTAACTGTCCGACGACGAAGAAGATCCAGCTCCGGCCATGGTTTCTTCATCGACGGTGCTCCTCGGCTCTCCTGCGGTCCCTGCATGTCACAGATAAGGAAAATTTCTCTAGTTTTGTGTCGATCTATATTCTCGCAGATACTAATTATTTCAATTTTTTGCAGGTTACTCTCTTCTAGAGCTTGTCTCCTTCGGTTCTCCACCGAGCTCATATTTTTCTAATAGATTCACCGCCGGAGATTGTAATCTTTCAAGATCCACCAACGAAGCTTCGCTGCATGCATGTGCGTCTACTTCACCATTTAGCATCTTTTGTTTTTTTTTGTGTTATGTCTCTGTCTAGGTTAGTTAATTATTTTATAAATTGTGAAAGTGTGTTGTGTCTGGTTGTCATAACTTGATGCATATTGATATTAATTAGATCATATTTATGTTGTTTGAGCTTGGCGTTTGTTGTTGGTAACTGATGTTAGTTCCTTAAGATACATTCATCTAGGTTAGTTAATCATATTTATGTTGTTTGAGCTTGTCGTTTATTGTTGCTAATTATCTGATATGGTTCTTTTCGTTTTTTAAAATCTGATATGTTTTTAATATTTTTTGTGCTCTGTCTCGAGGTGATGGGGTGATGGTCAAGAAGGATGTCAAGAAGGATGTCTTTTGTCTTGGTGATCACTGTGAACGGTGGAGTAGGGTCAACAACGAGTTAGCATGTTAGCGAGTGACTCATCTTTAATGAACTCAGGTTAGTAATCTCTTGTCTTTAATGTGCGAGACTTGTGTTGTTTAGCATAGATAGAACAGAGTTTAGTTCAGTGAATTTTGGCTGTGTAGCTTATGAAAAATCACTCAAAGGAATGAAGAGTGATTGTTCATTAGCTACACAACAAAATCCACTGCGAACTTAAGACAATACTCTTGTGATGAATGTTTTCTATTTCTGGCATTGTTTTCTTGTCTTGATTCTTGTCTTGATTCTGATACGTGTACCTTTGTGTTTCTTTTTTTGGACATTATCTTGAGCTAACGGAGTTATGGTGAACAAGGAAGGAGTACAGTGACTAGATAGACCACCTCCTCCAGTGTAGCAGCTTCAATGACCTCTGGTTAGTAATCTCTTCAATGTGTGAGACTTGTGTTGTTTAGTATAGATAGAACAGAGTTTAGCTTTGCTAGGTTATCGGATCACTGTCTTGTTAGCTTGACTAAAGTTACTTCTCGTTAGAGTCTTAGAGAATGTGATTTGTTTTTGATAGCGTTGTTTTGATTATTTTGAAGCAAGTTTAAATATCGTTTAAAAAATATTAGAAGAGCACGCTTAAAAATATTAGAAGAGCACGCTTAAAAATATCTTACAATTTTAAATAAAAATATTAGCAAAATTTTAGAAAACCCTAATACGTTTACTTAGTCAAAATTCACGCTTTACACGACTTCAAGTTGAAAAAAAAAAACCTAACGAAAAATTGAGAGTTGAGAGACGATGGGATCAAGGAGCGATTCAGAAGAGCAGTTTACCATGCATACCGACTATTCTCCACCACAAACAGTGGATATAGCAAGTCAAGCTACCTTAGCTGCTCTTGCTGCGGCTGAAGAGAACGTGGATGTGAGGATTGAAGGTGGTGCAAGCAAAAGAAAGCTCATCAGCCTTGATGATGAAACTGATGAATCTGATGTTGAAATCACTCCACCAACCCAAACCAGCAATGCTCGCAGAAAGAGCAGTTTTGGAACAGCCACGGGGAAACCCATGTTGCAGTCCACAATAGATGGTGGCATAGGGTCGTCCTCACAGGCGTGTAGAAAGAAGAAGCCTGTACCTATGAAATCAGTGATTCGGGAAGGGAGAAGGAAGCCATTGACTCAGTCGCAAAAAGGCAAGGCCAAGGCTACCACGCCGCAGAAGAAGAAGGCATTATCTTCTCGGTCGCAGAAGAAGAAGAAGGTCGAGGAGATACCAGATTTTGATGATTCATTGGAGGAAGAAGAGTTGGATGAAGAAGAGTTGGATGAAGAAGAAATTGAAAGGGATAATAGGCAAAGATCAGATGTGTGGGTCGATTTCACAGTGGTCCATAAACCGAATGGGACGATGAAAGCTGTATGCAATCATTGCAGGAATGAGTATGCTTGGCATTCCCACTCGCATGGAACCAGTGGACTGAGAAGGCATCGTTGGAGGTGTAAGGTGTATCAAAGGAACAATAGAAATCAGCAGCAGATCAATTTCGAAGGGAAGTTACAATCTCGCAAGTATGATCATACTGCCTTTCGGCAGATGATAGCTAAGACGATAGTCCAGCATGATCTACCGTACTCGTACGTTGAGTATCAAAAAGTGCGAGAAACTTGGAAGTATTTGAACGCTGATGTGAAGTTCATTTGTCGAAACACAGCTAGATCAGATGTGTATCGACTGTATGAAAGTGAGAGAGACATCTTGAAAAGAGAATTGGCGGGTCTTCCTGGTCGAGTCTCCTTAACGTCTGACTTGTGGACCTCATTAAAACGTGAAGGGTACATGTGTGTGACAGCACATTACATTGATCGGAACTGGAAGTTGAACAGCAAAATCATCACGTTTTGTGCTCTACCGCCACCACACACTGGTATGAATGTTGCGATTCAGCTCCTTGATACACTGAAAGAGTGGGGAATTGAGAAAAAAGTCTTCTCAGTCACATTAGATAATGCTATGAGTAATGACTCGATGCAAGATATTGTGAAATCGCAGCTGATGTTGACTGATGACTTGTTGTGTGGAGGAGAGTTTTTCCATGTCAGATGTGCAGCTCACATACTTAACCTGATAGTGCAAGATGGGTTAAAGGTGATTGGAGGTGCTTTGCACAAAGTAAGGGAGAGTGTTAAGTATGTTTTATCTTCGGAATCGAGGGAAGTTTTGTTTGGAAAAGCAGTGGTTGCCGCGGGTGTAAAAGATTGGGGCGGCCTGATAATGGATGTGGCAACAAGATGGAACTCGACGTACTATATGCTTGAAAGAGCAATCAAGTACCGTAAAGCATTCGAGAAGTTGGAGACATTTGACAAGAAAGGTTTTAAAGTGGCACCCACAGCTGAGGAATGGACAAGAGCTGAGGCTATTTCCACTTTTCTCGGGCCGTTTGCTGTGATCACAAAGATGATGTCTGGTTCTAGTTACCCGACAGCGAACTTGTATTTTTATCAAGTCTGGTTGATCCAAGATTGGCTTGAAAATAATGAGGACAGTGACGATGAGGTTGTTAGACACATGGTGCCACCGATGAAAGAGAAATTTGACAAATATTGGGATGATGTCAGTGGTCTTTTCGCGATGGCAGCAGTCTTTGATCCACGATTTAAGCTTTCAATTGTTGACTGTTGTCTAGGGAAGCTTGACATGAGTACACGGGAAGTTAAGTTGAAGAACTTGCGTGAGAGGCTCAGGATTCTGTTCGAAGTCTTATGACAAAAATCCAAGACTAGTTCACCTTCTACAGAGCAGCGCGAGACGGTTCCACCACCAAACGAGTCAGCGTCCGCAGGACTGTTTGAGAACTACACCGTGAGTGTTTGTTTTATTTTTAACCTTCTTTTTATTAATTTTGAAACTTGAAGTCTTACATAACTTTTTTTTGAAAAAACTTTAAAGGATTTCTTTGCATTTCGCAAAGTCAGTGGCGGTGTGAGTGGGAAGACACCTCTAGAAGCATATCTTGATGAACCACCGTTGGAGTTTACTAATTTTAAGAGCTTGGACATTCTTGATTTCTGGAAAGATAATGCCCATCGCTATGGTGATTTGGCTGCTATGGCTTGTGATCTCCTGAGTATTCCAATCACAACAGTGGCTTCGGAGTCCTCTTTCAGTATTGGATCGCGAGTCCTCAACAAATATAGGAGTCGTCTACTCCCAAAAAATGTGCAAGCTTTGATATGCACTAGGAATTGGATCAGGGGATACGAGTCTTATCCAAATGGTAATTTTTTACACTATCAACCATTTTGGTGGTTTTATGTAATGAATAGAATTTTAACTAACTTCAAGTATGATTATTACTTGCAGAAGATGAAGTCGATGGTGAAGAAAAGAAACCTCCAGAATCTGTTGTTGGTGGTGATGAAGTTGAAGCTCAAGAAGTGTGATCTGTTTCTTTTGATTTTGGTGTTTTGTGTTCTGTTTTTTTTTGAACTTCTTTTGGTATTAGCAGCTTTGATTTGGTGTTTGATTTTATTTATGTTTTGATTCAGAAAACTAAAGCATTGATTTTGAATTTATTATTTATAAAATTTGGATTCAGTTATTTTACTTGCTTTTGTTATGAGATGACTTATGACTTGGAATTGCTTTAATTTTGACTTACAGACTTAGGATCAAGAACATGGATATATAATATTGTACATATGAATACAACTTATGTACATACAATAAGCAGGTAAGCTGATGGACAGTGTCAGTCGTTGATCATCTTCAGACTTCAGGCCACAACCAGGCAAGCTGCACGTAGGACGAGACAGACTGTAGAATAGATTAGGCCCGCGGGACGGCCCGCAAAGGACTGTGAGCTTGGCGGGACGGGATTGGGCTTGATGTTTTCAGTACCGCAACCTGTGCGGGACGGGTCTTTTGTGTACCGCTCGACGACGAGCCCGCTGCGGTATGGGACGGGACGGGACGGGACGACTTGTTTGACATTCCTACTTCAAAGTTATCATCAATTTATTGGGTTTAATTTGAAGTTTCAATGAAGTTTCAGTTTATCCCTCTTTCAGAAAACGTTTCTATTCCGTTTGCTTTTAGTTTGGAGTTCTTCGTCTCTGATCATGCTCAGATTCTTTTTCTTTACGAGTCTAAATTTTTCTCTACTTCTATATTGTAAGAGGAAAGTCTCTCGGATGAAAAAGGATGAAGAGGTGCTGGATTCAACATGATTGATGGATGAAAGAAGTAAAGTTGGCATCTTTGTATGAATATGGTCCGACATATAATCTTTTCTAAATCGATTAAGCTTTCTCAGTACAAATAATCGGCGGTAGCAAGGGATCCAACTTTAAAGCAGTGGCTGATGACGAAAGATCGAGTACGGGTACAAATCTTGGAATCAATAAACCGTGAAGGAAGGAAAGAGAAGCTGTGTAGGTGATTCATGGTCAGAGAACACCGGAGGGGACGAACGTGAATTGGCCACGTGAATTGGCCGGTGGAACTCAACATTGAAGATTCATGTTTCCTTCATGCCACGTGTTTTCTTTTCTTTTTGTGAGCGTAAACGTAAAAACATATGTATGATTAGGGGTGTCAAAATGGGTAAACCAACTCAAACTAAACCATATCCAAATGGTTTTAAACTTATATGCGTAATGGATAAAACCAATCTATTAGACAAATGGATTGAGTCAGTCACTAACTCATTTAAATTAATGAGTTAATGGTTTTAATGGTTAACCAATAAAAAATATTTTTATAGTTTAAATAGTTATTATGTGTTACAAAAAAAAATAATTATTAAGTAAGAAATATTATTTTGGGGGCTGAAAATAAAAATATTGTTTAGACTTTTAAAAAACACACTTATATAGTTTTGGTGGAAAATACAGTGCTATTTGGCGAAAGAAATAATTTTGTGATTTTAGTGAAAATCAATATATTTAACAATTTGGCGAGAAAACACAATTTTTGCGGTTCTGGCGTGAAAACACAATTTTGCGGTTTTGGCGGAAAACACGATTTTGCGGTTTTGGTGGCAAAACACAATTTTGCGGTTTTGGTGGCAAAACACGATTTTGCGGTTTTGGCGGAAACTCAATTATCGCGGTTTTGGCGGGATAACCCGATTTTGCGGTTTTGGTGAAAAAACTCGATTTTCCGGTTTTGGCGGAAAAAATCGATTTTGCGGTTTTGGTGGCAAAACACAATTTTGCGGTTTTGGCGGGAAACTCAATTATGCGGTTTTGGCGGGAAAATACAATTTTATGGTTTTGGTGGGAAAACTCGATTTTGCCGTTTGGCGGGAAAACACAATTCTATGATTTTGGCGGGAAAACACGATTTTGCGGTTTTGGCGGAAAAAAATGATTTTCGATTTTGGCGAGAAAAATCGACTTTGCGGTTTTGGTAGAAAAAATCAATTTATAATTTTGGTGGAAAGACTTGATTTTATTGCTTTGGCAAATCCAAATTGTGATTAAATTTGGCTTATTAAAAAACCAACAAGTAATGTATATATATATATATGAGGAATTGGGTGTTAACAAAAATATATAAATGATAATTATGTTGGATTTAGTTTATTAAAATTTAATTATATATATATGAGAAAATAAATAAAATTTGGTGTAAAATTTGTTTAAAAATTTGGTTTGATTTTTTGTTTATATATTTGATTTAAGTTTTTGTTTGTTATAATTTTTATTGGTTTGATTATGGATAACTCATTATCCATTAAAATTCAACCCATTTTGACCCAATCCATTAAGTCCACTAATCCATTTAATCCATTAATCCATTTGTACCTAATTTTTCTATCTATTAAGATCTATGGTTTGGATTGATTTTGATTGACATATTAATTTTTATCTATTTTGACACCTCTATGTATCTCTAAGTATGATGATGTATGCTTATCCAGATTTGTATCTTTGACTCGTGGGATTTAATAAATTATAAAGTTGACAAAAAAAGGGAACACAGATTTGTAAAGTCATTCTCAGAAGATAGTAATAATATTATTTGTGTTAGAAAATAATACTAAAATTGGTGATTATCCTTTTGACATTAGTGTAATATTTGTTTGACATTAGTTTAATATCTGCTTTGCTCTACTATATAAAGAGCATATGCGATTGAAACATAAGAAAGAATGAGATCAACTTTTACCTCTCTCTCTCTCGTATACACACACAAAAGCTCTATCATCACTCTCTCTCACGTTATCTTTCACACACACACAAAATACTATATATAATATTTATATAATAAATATAGACATCTATATTTATATTTCGCATTTTATTCACAATACGTTATCATCATGAGCGGTCTGGACCAACAAGATAAGTTTTAATTTATATTTTTAATTCTATTTAATTTATTTTAGTTTTATTATTGTTTCAGAGTGAGAGGCTAGACCTTCTCTGTTTATTTTTCGGGATGATAGACTTTGTCTTTCCAGACTGATCATTATGGTAGGCAATGCCTTCACGATCAGAGAAATATGTTGTAGGCTTTGCCTCCGTGAATAAAAAGAAAAGAAAAAAAATGGTAGACTAATTCTCCTCGAACCTTGAAATAAGAAAAGATCAACATGGTAGACTATGTCTCCTCCGATCTTGAAAAAAAAAGTCAACATGGTAGACTATGTCTCCTCGGACTTTGAAAAAATGATCAATATGGTAGTCTATGACTCCTCAGATCATGTGGTAGGCTAAGCCTCCAATTTTATTTATGTTCTTTAAATTTCTACATTTAATTTATGCTTTAAAATTATGTGTTTAAATTCCAATTTCTATTACTCCCTCTGTTTCTATATGTAAGTATTTTTAACCAAAAAGGTTTGTTTCACAATATAAGATTTTTTCAAAACCCAAAACAATAAAATAATTAAAAAAAAACTAATATTCCAAATAAAACTTTAAAGCTTTGTCGTTAGTATTCATGTTTCAAACACAACTTACAAGGATAGTCAACTAACATTTACTAGTACTATTAGTTACCAAAAAAACTCTGTTTCTAAATTCAATATAAATACCTACGTAAGTCTTGTCTTACTTCATTAGTTTTTCTTTTTGATTTGCTTTCTTTGACCTTTTTTCTTCTTCATAAAACTATGGATCAAAATGAAAAAAAAAATCAAAAAGAAAACAAAAAAGAAAATGTTAAAGAAATCAACAAAACACATTCAAACTTACAGGTGTTCACTCGGCCATTTGACTTAAACAAGATGCATTATGATATTGGAGAGCTTCATCCCGACAAAGAAATTGAAGACACTATATTAACAATATTGAAGATTAATTGTCCTAAGTTTTTTTAATCTTGTTTTTATTCTTATTATATGCATGTATGTTCTAAATAGTTTTCTTTGTTTCGATCCTTTATGGTAATTGATTCTCTGAAAGAATAAATGTACGTGATATGATAAGAATGCTAGAAAAAAAGATAATCATAACAACCACAACATTATAAAAAACCATATGACAACAGAAAAAAAAACAGAAAAAACATTACAATAATCCAAGTGTGTTCATCACGTTTTAAACTACAATTGCATCACAACTGATATGCGTAGGAAGAAGACCATCTTTTTCCAGCACAGATTTCTTCATATGCGGGATTTTGTAATTGTTGAATCCTCCAATTTTCATGATCTCATACATACACGCTTGAAGAGTCAAAAATATATGGTTTGCCTGTTCCGCTGGGTATTTTTTGAAAGATTCTTCTACTGCAACAACAAGATCTGCTATGGTTTTTGGGCATTCCTGATGTTGTAAGGATTGAATGGCGCTGAAATATCCAAGATCTAAAATATTTAGATCCGGCGAGTTTGGCGGTTGACACATCAAATGAATGTCAAAACCAGTTTTTGATGCCGCTTCTTGGAAATCTTTATCTCCACACTCGACATGCGTTCTTGCGTTATCCTGCTGAATAAAGATAGTCTTTCCTCTGTCTTCCTTTGGCCACTTCTCTTGAATACTCGGAAGAACCTTTTCAATCAAATATGCTCTTATATGCTCTCTCTTGACCGAAGTTAACGCTTTTAGTTCTAACGTCCCCGCATCTCTGTTCTTACTCTTTCTCTTTGCTGGTTGCATAGTAACAAATGAAAATATTCCAATTTTCCCATCAAATACCTCATTGCCTTCTTCATGAAATCTCGGACGAGCCATTTCCGCTAGAAACATCACCTTGCCAATGTAATTCTTACTCTGGCACGTTCGGTGTGGCTCTTCTTCTGTTGGAGTTAGATAATACTTCTCGGTCTTCTTTGTCATATAGAACCATTTCTCATCGATATGAACTATGTTGTACATATCAACAAACTTGGGTTCATGAGGTAGACTATTTTTATCCAACATAGAAATGCAAAATTGTAACCTACTTGTTATATTGGCTTCCTTCAAATAAGGTTTGATGATGTTGGTATGACGTCGAATAAGCCCTTCTTTCTTTCGTCTGAATAATGTTGTGAGACTCACACCCATAGCCATAGACATCGATCGCAAAGTTGTCCGTTTGCGTAATGGAACAGCAGTAACTTGAGTTGGCTCGATTGTGATTCTTTTGCGCCCACAATTCCCCGTTCTCCGATGAGATACATTAACTCTTCCACTATTAGCTGTTGTTTTTTCTTGTCTCCAAATTCTTCGTACGGTTGCAATAGACACCGAGAACTGTTGAGAAACTTCTCTTGTTATATTTCTTGCCAACTTTCCAGCAATACTCCTCTCAAGTAAAGCACCGAAGACCTCGTGCCGTTCTTCATTTGACAAGAATTTCCTGGTTTTCGGTAAATTTGGTGACTTTGAACAACATCATATCCTGTAAAAAATGAATTTAAGAAAAAAAATAAGAATAAATAGATAGACGATTATGACTTGACAACAAAACAGCATATACATATTCTAAAACAGAGGAAATAAAACTACGCCAACAAATTTTGACCAGAGCATCACGTGAACCAAAGAAATTCTTAGAAAAAGATTACATTTCAGAAAATAATGCTCAGTTAGAAAACATCTAAATGAATAAATATTTAAGAAGATAATGGTGACCACCACGTAAATCTTAACACAATGTTCTTTTAAAGAATATAATAAGCAAACACCAATGAGTAACAGAAAAAAATACCTGGATTTGGTATATCTTCGTAGACATCGTCAACGCTTTCTTCTTCTTCCGATGGAATATTGTTTAAATCAAACAAAATATCACTCTCATAATTTTGAACTGAAACGTTTAAATCAAAATCAGAAGCCATAGGAAAGAATGAGTGACCATTCTTGGTTCGATGTTAAATAAGCATATTACAAACTGTTCAAAAGTTTCATTTTGGCTCCATCATAAAATTTTGATTTTTAGTTTAAATTAGTTATACAAAAATTTGGCTCCAAAATGTTTGTGAAATTTTTACTTCAAACCTCCAACGTGAGATTCTTGTATTCCTTTTATTTTTTTATTAATTTTATTACTAACAATAACCTCTTTCTAATTAAATGTTGCAGATGAAATGAATGTGTGCAATAAACAAAAAAAAAATCTTGATTGCTGTTTTAAAAAAAGTTCAAATGTCTTAATATGCGTGCTTTTAAGCAAAAATACTTACATACCGAAACGGAGGGAGTATATATTTTATATGCTATTCTACGAATAAGGTTATCATCTCGAATTTGACAAAGCTCGAAATTAATGCCCTTGATATTACGGAAATAATTATATGACATGGGTAGTGGGTGCAAAAATGCACCTGAAAGAAAATGAGCTTTTAGAAATTATCGATTCGGATGAGAAAAAGATAAAGCCATGATTTCTACACCACTTTATTGATGGTTTATAAGATGAGATGTATCATGAGAAAAGATTCTAAAAATCTTTGAATAATTAGATCCTTGAAAGAAAGGATTCAGAAAATATTTGGAGTTGGTGTAAATCCTCCGTGTAAATTGAACTCATGATAATAAACCATCAAGTTTGTCCTGCTAAGAAAGCAAGAAGGTGTAGATGCGGCATAAACCGCTATAATAGCTGTGGAAGTGGATGATGAAGAAAATTTTGTCCCTATACTGAAAGGAACTTCCACGGATGTGAAAGTGGTTGGGATGATAAAAGGCAAACAGAAAAGATTTGCTACAGATATGGCATGTAAGGAAATTGGGTACATGGCTGTCGTACGCCAAAACTTATACCTGATGCGTTCACAGATACGAGAAGGGTGACGAAATCATGTATACCCGTTGAATATGTTTTATCAAGAGTTGTTTTTCCTGAAGAACAAACTGATGGAAACAAAATGAATGAACCTAGGGTTCAATTAAAGAGGAGGAGATTAGTGGGTTCAAAAGATAAAAATCCCCGAAAGAAAAAGAAATTGGTTGAGCAAAGTGGAAATGCTCAAGAATAACCTGATACTGAAAGATGTCTGAAAGAAGACATAAATGGAAAGGTTCGAGAAGAACCTGATATTGAAAAATGTCTGAAAAAGGCATAAATGAAAAGGTTCAAAAAGAACCAAATAAAGATGAGGATCCAGATAACGAGGAGGGAATAGAAAAGTATGAGATTTCCATCAACTGCGCCCGAGATAAAAAGTTATGGATCAGAAATAAGATAGAAGATGTTGATGGAATGTTCTCCTTTTCTGTGTCCAAAAAGATCGATCATGAAAATGACGATCCCGATCCAAGGTCCATTTTAGAATGTCTCAGAAAAGACATGATTGAGAGGAGTAGAAGAAGGCCATTCAAATTGAATTACTCTCCTTGAATAAAAGGAATGTCTTTGGACCTAATCATAATGCCTGAGAATGTAAATCCAGTTGGGTATAAGTGGATATTCATGTGAAAAAAATGAAAAGAATGAAGTAACACGATATAAATCCCGATTAGTTGCTCAAGGTTTTTCTCAGAGACCGGGAATTGATTTTGAGGAAACGTATTCCCCGGTAATGGATGCAATTACGTTTAGATCTTTGATGAGCCTAACAGCATCGAAAAATCTTGAAATGTATCTCATGGACGTTGTGACAGCATATTTATATGGATCGTTGGATAGTGATATGTACATGAAACTCCCTGAAGGATTAAAAATGCATGAGGCATTGAAAGCAAAATCCAGGGATATGTGTTCGGTCAAGTTACAGCAATCACTAAACGGATTGAAGAATCTGGACGCATGTGGTACAATCGCTTAAGTGAATATCTTTTGAATAAAGGATATGTAAATAATGTGATATGTCCATGCGTTTTTATTAAGAAATCGTCATCTGGCTTCGTGATCATCGATGTATATGTAGATGACCTGAACATAATTGGAACTCAAAAGGAGATTATTGATGCTCGAACTCATATGAAAGAGGAGTTCGAAATGAAAGATCTCGGCAAGACAAAGTTTTTTCTTGGGCTCCAGATAGAACATTTCCGAGAATGAATATTTGTGCATCAATCAAATTATACGAAAAGATTAATAAAACGCTTTTATATGAACAAAGCGACTCCCTTGAGTACTCCAATAGTAAATAGATCCTGGTAAGATCTTAATAAGTACTTTGGAGATGCTAATGGTAATAAAGCATATATGAGCTTATATATCTTGCAAGTTGTATTTGATTAAATATACTTTTAGACACTAATGTCTTTGTAAGATACAGTTCATTTCCTATTTATGATAATTAGAACGTCGTCGAGAATATATCCGTTCTCTCCAAGGTACGTATTGATTTAGGATTGGTTTATCCTAGAAACCCCGAGTTTGGTATGCTTTTTGCAGATAAATGCTATTTATAAAGTCGTACGCAAATCGGATATGGTTTTACAATTGGTGAAACTGGGATTTCATGACATCCCGAGAAACAATCATTGGTTTCGACTTCTTCAAATCATGTCGAGAATGTGTGTGGTTTAGATCGATGAGTCACCATATACAAGAAGCAAGTGGAATAGTTATCAAAAGGGAGCCGACAAAAGTTTTTGAAGATAATTCGGTGTGTGTCGCTCAACTTAAAGAAGGCTATATCAAAAGCGACAGAAAACAAAAAAACATCCCTCCAAAATTTTTCTCGAAAAAAATAAAGGAATGGATATCGAATATATACGGTCATGCGACAATCCAGCTGACTTGTTTACACTTTACACATTCTAAGCCAACATTTCGAAAACACGTCTACAATATCAGAATACAGCGTTTGCGTGACCTATGAAGAAAAGATATATCTATTATACTCGAAGAGAAATTACGTCAATGTACTCTCTTTTCCTCGTCATGGTTTTTATTCCATCGGATTTTTCCATGACTAAGTTTTTATCGAGGCATTACTAATACAAAGGATAATCAAAGGAGAGTGTTAGAAAATAATACTAAAGTTGATGATTATTCTTTTGACATTAGTTTAATATTTATTTGTAAAATATCTGGTTTTCAACTGACTTTACTCTACTATATAAAGAGCATATGCGATTATAATATAAGAAAGAATGAGATCAACTTTTACCTCTCTCTTTCTATACACACAAAAGCTCCATCATCACTCTCTCACGTTATCTTTCACACACGCACACAAAATACTATATATAATATTTATATAATAAATATAGATGTATTTATATTCCTCATTTTATTCACAACAATTTGTTCTTTTTTTTTTTGACAATTCTCTAAAAACAATAACATTATACAAGGCAGCTTCCAAATACATGTGTTGTCCACACGAGTCTATTGTTGGAAAATTCTGTACTGCAGAGGTTATATAAATATACACATATATGGTTCTACGATATGAGTTACGAAAATCCTACACGAGAAAGATAATTTGAGCACGATGAGAAAATCTTTATACCGAAGCTGTGTTTCATCTCACCCACCTAAGAACACACAAAGAAAACATGTCTATTAGTGTTCGAACGAGAACTTTGAAAACCAAAAAAAAAACACCTAGAAACCATTAAATTGTGTTTGTGTTATACAGTTATTTTACCAGGCAGAAGTAAATGTTCAGAGGCAAATGGAGAAATGATCAGAGGAAGAAAGAGTATTTACCAGGGTGGCGGGCGAGATGGGACGTTGGAAGGTGACAGAGCTCGAAGATTCATAGAGATTTTAACTTGAGCTGGTCATTGGGCTTGTGCCAAAGGTTGAAGATGGTGTAACTGAAGCTGGCATTTGTTGAGAACCTCCTTCAGCCCAAGAACTCTCAGATATCGGGGAATACGGCCTTGTCACTTTGTTTTTCACCAATCCCTAAAACCAAATAACCAAAACATATTCTGAATCATTTTGGCATAACAATATCCTTTGAATCATTTTAGGTCAATGGTTAAAGGAGGGGTGGCATTATTGTAATTAGATGTTAAAGAAAAAACTATTCCGACCTTTGAACCATTTTGGCCGTACAAGTTGATAGCTTGATCGATGGCTGAGTAAACGTCAATGGCCTGCTTCGTGTTGGGAATGCATTTGATAACACGGACTTGATCCTTCGAATCATGTGGCCTAGATTTCAGATAGAGAATAAGCCGCGAAGGTGGAGAGTTAGGTTGGTCTCTTTTTCCGTCAGTCAGTTCCATGGTTCCTAGATCAGTCCATAGAACGTCCCACTGTATAGAGCATGCATCTTTGGCTGGGATGAACTTTCTTTGACCCATTATGTTGGACGGTTGCTATAAAAAAAAAGTAATTTTTTGCTAATATCAAGAGGGTTTCTTGGCTAGATACCGAGAACGAACATATACTGAGAGTAAGGGTTATTCTGTGACTCACTTGTAGCAGTATTACTCTTCGATGTGTGATCATTAGAACTTTCCTTTTGGTAGGATGAAATGACTTTCATACGCATCTGTCAATGCAAACTTCCCACGTACTTTGAACAGATCAACCTGGCCAAGGAATGATCCAGATTCTGCCAACTGCAATATGACCTGTAAAGGCAAATGTTGGATGAATTAATCTTTGCATACGTATCATCAGCACGAGTAAATAAATCCCTTACTCATCAGGAGGAAAACGACTACTGGAATATAGTTTGAAAAGATTCATGAGTACAAATTGTACCTGTCCCTGTGCTCTGTATTCGTTGTAAGGACGAAGAAGGCTATCAGCACCAACAGCTCTTGGAAGTCTCCGGCGAAGAAGTTGTTCATCAGAAGTGATGGCTGCTGCTATCTTCATCCTCATGGCATTTGCACCTTCAGTGGTCTTCGACAGAAGATCCAGAACTCCACTCACTGGTTGTGCAGCAGCACCGATAATTCCTTTCCCAAAACCTGAGACAAATCCTTCGACACCAGAAGATTTTGCACCTTCGAGAGGCTTTGTCAATATGCCTGTGACTCCTCTAAAGAAGCCTTTCGCTAGAGCTCCACCTCCTTCTCTGATAATATCGCCAAAGTCCTCAACACCTTTGTTATCCTGTCAAATGTCAGTAAACATTTATATCAGAAGCCATTGGAACGTTCCAGTCTTAAATGGACAATTTCCACATATTAGGTGAACAGAACTTGTATTGTTTATGTTGTGTCTACATGAAACAGTAACATGCAGGAGCAAAATCAAAGCCAGGAACGAACCTGTCTCTGTCGACTCTGGATGAATTTTTTATCCATTGACAACGCAGCAATGCCTTGACTCATATGGCCAAGAGCGCTGCTTGCATTGCCAAGAATATCAACACCTGAGAGTAACTGAAGAGGCTGGCCAAGGAGGTCTTTCTTTACGTTCCTAATAGCACTACTGATCATAGTACTTTGCCGCATGGATATGTTTTCGTTAAATCTTCTACTTATCCGTACCTGTTTCAAGATATGAAAAATTAATAAAGAAAAATATATGAATATCCGGCTGGGTTGGGCTGGACATCGACAAATCAAATTCTATAAGTTGTGAAACTCGTCGACTATAATCATTATAGTGATCCTACGAGTAAAAAGTAAAACGGATTCTCTTAAACTAATTAATGGATGTTGGCCAATTGATCCAGAGTCGTGTAGACACCACGTACTAATCCCTGCGTCAGATTTACAAACGAGTAGGCTAATCGCCGGAAACACAGAGGTCCCTATTGTTAGTTAACGTCAATTTAGTTAGTATGGAAAACTTACTGCCATGTTTTCTGTATTCCCAAGAGCAGTCATCAGGGATGACCAAAAGCCAAGCACTCCCCTTGGCCTTTGACTTGGAGACATGGCCATTGATACTTTAAATCTAACTTCTGAGATATCAAGAACTCTGCAATTTTGGAAGGATGTAACCATATAGGTAAGTGCCGATGAATGGACTCATTTAGTAAACAGCATATATATAAGAAAAGCCGTGTGTACATACCCGATTTGAATGAATGGATCAACTGAGACAGCCGTGGACTCAGAATTGGATAGCCTACTCAAGTTGGATTGCTGAATCATCTCATGAATGCGCCAGATTATAGGTTCATGGATGTTAATCAGAAAGGCAGTATTTTCACGTCCCTGGAAACCTATATACGGGTAGACACGGAGATCGAGACCAGCATTTGATTGCAAAGTAACAGAAAACTTCAGAATGCAGTCAGCTTGATCTCCAGTTTTCTGTGGTCTGAACAAAACCGGCATTGGAGCCAATGGTAATTGGTTATCCACTTGTATTCCTTGCATCCTTAGCTTGAACCTGTAAAACAACTGGTGTTCAACACTACTCTAGCGTGCTTGGTTTGTATAACTGATAATCGTGAAGACGGTGACCACTATTGTCGAATTAGATAAAAATTTAGAACGGTCAGAATAACTGCAATGGTGAAAAATGATGCCCCTTTCTCTGTAAAATAAAGCTACAACTTAAGAACCTAATAAACTCACCTGCTAATCCCTGAACCCAAGCCGGTTGAGTATGCCACAAAGAGGTTTTGCACTGACATGTACAATATTTCCTCCGGAGCATGATCGATTACGGAGATTCCAAGCTCGGCGAGCTCAACAATCACATGAAACTCAGACTCTTCTGAGGCCAGAAGTTGAGATTGCTGAGACCCATTTCCAGATAAATCTGACAAAGATGATGCTGGAAGTCTTCTGCTTATGCTTGAAGTAGGTTCAACTGCCGGCATCCAGTCACTGATTCTCACAATGTTCTTTTTGTCTTCTTTACAATGGTAACTCGTATGGGTCTGGTAGGTCCAGTCTCACTTCGTGGTGGATGATCACCAGTCTTATCAATATCATACTTTTCCGATTTAGAAGGATCATTTCCATCTACGAGAAGTTCAAATAGATGTCGTCTACCAAGATCTTCCCAATAAAACGAAGCAGCTGCGTTAGGAGGAAGAAATTGCCAAGATTCACTGACACCATCCACTTGGCGATAGCGAATAGCAAGAAACATGGAACGGTTCTCGATCCTAGGAGAGTGGAATCACGTCACAGCGAATACAAAAAGAAAAGGTCAGATATCCGTAGTGGAAAGCACGTAAATATAGTGGAGAGAACACAAACTTGGATCAGCAAATAAGATGCATCATCGTATCAAAATAATTTCATGCAGGTTCCATATTAAATTATTGACCAAACTCATAATGGGTTTCAAAGACCGATTTTGCAGAAACTTTTTAAATCATAAATGCAAATATGATCTGGCAGTTAGAAAATGTACCATCCAAATCCAAGCAAACAGTACAGTAACATCAGAAAATAAACAACTCATCTGAAACTGGAAGACAATTGTAATTTACCTGTAAGGACCGGAGACAGAGTTTGGCCTAAAAATAATTTCGTAACGTGAGTTTTTTGTCCCGCTTCTGACTTGTACTCTTAGCTGCAATTGATCAGTCCCATCTTCTCTTCCAATAGGGACACGCATTATACCTTCACTAAAGACACTGAATGGTGTGCTCCATCTATATCCCTTCACTCGTAGCTGAAAATGCCCCATCCGCCGTAAGCACATTAATCATATTAAAATTACGATAAAGAAGTCTGAAGATATTTCACATACTTTCAGCGACTCAATCTGAGTGGAAGACTGCCATCCAAAGAGCTTTGGAGGATCAGACGGATTAATCCATTCTTCTTTCTGACAATCACACTGTTGAAGACAGATGCTCATACCCACCCTATTGATGAATAAGGTGTGTGGCTGGAGATGAATAACCTGGAAGCAAATGTATAATTAGGAGTAAGATAACAAGTGGGACTCCAATATTAAGCACTGATCCGCGTCTAATTCATCTTGATAAAATAAACCACGGATAGAAGCCTAATATATAGCCAGCATGTACATTTTTTAAGGAAACAGGAGAGAAAACAAAGGCTAACTAAGCATTGTTTGCCAAGCTAACTAACCCGTAAGAGTTTTCACGCCCAAATAACATCTTTAATAAATGAACAGCACGAATTTGACTTCGAGGACAAGTATTTTATACAGATACCACAGCAATGAGAAAACAGAAAAATCTCACGAAGTGATATCTTACCTTTGTTCTGTCCGATGTCATATTCAATACTGCTGAGAGCTTGTAGTACGAGGCATCTGAGCAGAAAGCGTTTACATCTATGCGTTCCTGGAAAAGGATTCGTGGTTAATAAAAGGAGAGAAAGTTGCTAGTCACACAGCCAACTAAAGAAAATGATGACACGGCCGCACAGGTAGGAGGAAATCCTTTGTACAGAAGTGTGTCAGAATGGTTTGTATAACAAAGCATATAGTCCACCAATTTCAAGCCATTAGCTTTAAGAAAACCATTTAATATGTTGCAACTCACCTTCTTCTCAAGCTCAAGTAGAGAAATTCCAGGGCTGTAGATCTCAGAATTCCGAGCTGCGACAGCAATACCAATTCGTGGGGAAACATAAGAATCCTTCTGAGATGGAAACAGCACGACGCCACTCCGACCAGCTGATTCTTGTGGAGAAAGCATGCTAGGCAAAGGACTAGTATCCTCGATAACCTCAAGCACTCGGACATTTTTCCTCTGTTGTCTTCTCTCCGTCGAAAATGCAGGAATTTTCAAAGATTTGGACGCCCTAGACAAACAAGGGGAGCCAGCTTCCACATTTTCTGATGGTTCAATCTCCACCACTCTATAGCCTAAAGGAAGATATGAATCATTTGTAATCCAGTATGGAACAAAGAACCTTATAGTCTTTGGTGCAGCCCCGGTTTCTCCAACATCACGTTCTATACTTACACGCAGTCTCCTGAAACTCAAGAGAAAGGTTATGATGTGGCAAAATATTATCATGAATGTATAGTATCAGGAATATAACAAAGAAATAAAAAACATCCATATTTGATAATTCTCAACATGATAAGATTCTTCAGTAAAAAAAATTCAGCTACGACTGGCTCCTCCTAGAGATACTAGTTAGCTGAGAAGAGATATTGATTGAATATTATTCTGGAACAAATGACGATTTTGCAACGTGACCTTAATGGTCAAGAGCCGTAGGACAGCTGTTAACCATTTTTTAAAGAAACAGTGCACATATTCATATATCTTCAATAGGCGGAGTTAACAAGACTAAGAATTCCGGGTAGAATGACAACTGAAAACGAAAGAGTGACAAACCTTTTGCTCTGTTGATGGACGAACCAAAAGGATGACACACTGTCACTTGAAGATAGATCTAAAACAGGAATAGGATCCTACAAAAGAAATTCAGATTTAGTAATAAAATTGACAACTTTTTCCAATGTGAGTAGATTCTTCTGTAGAATATCAAAGCTAACCTTTTCCAACGCCCAACCACCATGGACAGCTAGTGTAAGATACACAGGTCTCTGAATATCTGCTGAATATACGTGAGCAATCTTCCTTGAAGATACTACACCATGTTGTCTCTCAAGATATGTGCCTTCTTTAGTTTTTTCCCACACTGTGAATTTGACTGGGCAAGGAAGTCTATTTTCTAGCTTCAAAGGAGAACTAACAGAAATTTTCCAATCATAAACAGGCGTATTAAGGTCTGTATGCAGAACTGACGCATCTGCTCCCACGCTGAGCCAGAATGGCTTACTCCTGTAGAGGGCTGGCAGCAGAAAAGCATATCTTTCTTCTCAAGCTGGTTTAGTTTCAAAGAAAACGCAGATGCTCTGCTGCTTTGCTTGAACGTTTGCTGCCGAGTAAGCAAACCTTGATCAACAAATGGTTGATCTTTTCCACAACCAGAACTCACTGCGAGGCAATTACCCCATGCATAAGAATGGTTGTCAACCCTTGGCCGGACATGTAGGCACTGTTCATTATCTTTTGATAAACATCCCCATGGTAAAACACAGGACGATCTACAGGCAACAAAAGCATTATGATTGCTCGCTCCTGAAGAGGCATTCTGATCAGATGATATTGATATCTCTAAATTGACATCTGAATCATTTGCAACTGTTGCTAAACATCTGAATGTTGCGTGCTTTCTTCCGTTTCTCATAGAAACTTCCATTGCAATAAAATCGTTTTGTAGTGATTTCGGAGCAACAGAGAGGGGAAGCAGCGAGCGAATGCTATGCCATGAGTCATCAGGCCGAACTCCAATCCAGAAACCAGTGTCTCTGTCAACAAAATCCTTACTTTCCATATTTCTTAGCGTGTTGGGGATTGTAGTCTTCTCGAAATAAGATGTTGAGACAAGCAAGCATCCGTTGTCATGTATATCTTCGACATTCTTCGTATCATAAACCAAATGAGAAATGGCAATATATGTTATAGAAGCTTGAGAAATCCGTTAAAATACCTTTATATAAATGAAAAACAGCTAACCTTTCTCTGAAGCGTATAAGAACTGATATTCTCAGCATCACTTGACTGATATAGCGACCTTACTGAAGCTACTTTTCTTAGTGTATTTTCCCCATGTCCAACAGGAAATGAAAGCGACCCGACCACCTCTCCTGCATTAGTTAATGGCTTACTCGCATGTAAATACGGACAATCTAGACTCAAATGAACAATAAACAATGCCAATTCACTCTAGAAGAGAATGATAAAACAGACAAAAGACAGCTTAATTGATGGTTATGCATGACGAACAGGTCGACGTAAATAAACCGAAGAAGTCCTGAATTTAACCTTTTCCGGCTTTAGCAGCAAGGTTTGTCACTTCAACCTCCAATCTGGCCAATCCCTATAATAATCAAATCAAAAGGCTAAAATATGAGACAAGTTTCAAAATCATGACAAGTGTTTCAACTTCAAAAAGGAATTTTGCAAACCGTTATAGCTTGTACTACTAGCCATCTGAATCAGAGCGAACGCGAGGAAGCAACTAGCCTTATATACTGTTCCAATCTAATTCAAATTCTAGGCTAAATCGCTTGTGATACCGCATGTTTGAAGGAAAGAGACGAGGATCAATAATGGAAGCAGAAATTAACTGTTTCCTAATTTACTACCTTCTTTGGGATTTCAAAATGAAAAGTTCATTCCACTTGGAGGTGCATTCCATCAAGTCATTGACAACTGCAGTGGAAGGCTTTACACACTTTGTCCTAGCACTTTGAGGAAAAAGCTTTTGTGGTTCTGCACCCTGACTATCAACAACGAGGCGCAGGGTGCAAAAGAAATTGTGACTGTTACCATCATCGACGATATGCAAACCCTTCACAAGAAAAAGTGAAAGTACCATCTTAACCATAAAGCTTTTAATAGGCAACAATAAAAATTCCCAATGACGGATGCTTTAGTATATGTACCTTGGCCTCCAGAATCTGTACAGTCATGTAATTGCGTGCTTCCCTAGAACTGTCTGAAACATTTAACCTATTGGAGAACCTTGGAGGTGGAACCCAGACAGAAGTATTTTCATCGTGACACAATTTTACAACTACATCTGAGTTCTCCTCCAGCTTTTTCAGATATATGTCACGACCGAGTTTATTCTCTACCACAATGGTCTGAAAATCATCTTCGTCAAGAGCTGAAAAAGCCGAAAGATCCCCACTCTCACGAGAGATACCAGATTCCTGCACCAAAGCAGACATATATACTTTCACGAAGAAAATATATATTTTCGCGAAGAAACAGAGTAAAGAAAAAGGTACCTCTTTCATTTTGGCCGCTCTTTCTTCAAGTTCTAGTTGCCTTCTCCATGAAACAACGGCATCACCAAGAGTTTCAAGGTTTGCAGCACTAACATTTATGTTCAAAATGTTTGTAGCAGCAACTCGCAGGCGTTTTCCTGGCTTCGATGATTGACTCAAGGAAGTATCATATGTTTCCAACCTTCAAAGTGAAAGTGAGAAATCAAAATATTATTCCACTTTTATCACCCAGTTAAGTCTCATTATTATATTTACTTGAATATTCCATCAAATGGCTCCAGAAGAGGCTCCCAAGCTTCCAACTGTGGATTAAATGTTGAAGCAGCGACTGAGGCAACGAGTACTGCATTCATGGCCTCAGGACGACCATGAGTTGCTAGCTTGATATTCGTGACAGTTGTGTCAAAGAGAGGAGTCATCTGGAAGAATTCAGAACAGGATCGAGATGTAAACATTGCGTTTGAACAAAAGGGTAGTAAATTTGACCATATAACATACCATCCCATGTAAGCCGTCTAGAAGTGTCAGAGAGAAGCATCTCAGCTTAATTTCTGCATTTACATTTTCCTGTGTCTTCGGCTTTGCGGATTCTCCAATAGCGAAAGCCATCCGACTTGGAGGCCTTTTTAGATCAGAACGTGCAAGAAAAGTGCATGCCTACACAAGATATCAGCAGCTATCAGGATAGGGACACAAAACCCAGAAGTTCCTACAGTTCAATGATGACAATACAAGGCCTTCACATAGTAAGAGACAAAGAAGAAAGGTTAAACAGGTTGTCGAACCTGGTTGTCAACTTTCCAAATGCTCCAGCATTGGGAAGACTTTGAACTTGAAGATCTTGAAACAGAAGTTTCGTAAATGTTGGCCTGGTTAACAAGATCAATCCTTGGACAACAGAACGAATCCACATGTGGCTCCACATCAAATTTAGAAATAACGCATCCTAGAGAAACATAGCCAGGAGGTGCAACAGGAAACCAGCAGAAAACTTCATCCAAGCCCTTCCCCACAATATGTGCGGCTTTAGTGAAGTGAAGAGGTTTTGCAGCAATCTCAGAGTCATCTGCTTTAAATAGTATTCCAAGTGCTGGTGGTTCCAACCTAATGAGAGAAGAAGAAAATCTTAGGTTATTGACATTAAACAGTTCATTCCTTGTAGCTAATATAAAGACCAAAATTAATATTAAAAATTAAAAGTGGCTAAAATTAAAATTTACTAACCCTTCAGTTATGCTATCACCCAATATGGCAAAGCCAGGACGTGGTACAGGCCTCCATATTGAGATAGGTCTACGAAGATCACCACCCTTGTCCCACCAGATTCTCTCAAAGTTAGGAGTTGAAACATGATAACTAGATGGCTTCGAAATTGACCTGAGTATGTCCCAGCCTGATGAATTTCCAGTCTGATCATTTGTTTGCTCGCTTTGAGAGCCATTTGTTGATGATGGGTCACATAATGGATATGTTTTCAACTGAAGGGGATTCCAAAGAAGACAATGACTGAGGCCACAACTATATTGTTTGGAGGGAGCCTCAGTTGAGGAGTGAGCATAGAATGATCCAAGAACATTATCAGCGCGCCACATGCTGAATCCAGACTCAATTAATGAACTGGAGGGGACGGTGTATATGCACTCAGAGAAACTGCTGGAAGATACAAGGTCAGACCTTAGACAATAAACAATGTGGTCTGGTGGTGGCTCACTACCTAAATTTGCAACACACCCCATAGCTGTGTATCCTGCAGGAGCTACAGGCATCCAGAGGGAGCACTCATTGCTATCAAGAGAATGTTGACCATTACCCTCTTTTAAACCTTGAATAACAGAGAACAGGCCAATACAATTAAACCCAATCGGCTTCCGCACGCGCCCATATGTATTACTTACTGCCATCACTGCTTGTGTAGGAGGAATTGCCCTGAAAGAAAAGAAACTCAAGGGAATTAATATCATAATGCAGCTTTACCTTTTCGAAGAAGAAAACATATGTACACTGAACTGAGAACTTTTTAAGCAATTGTAAGCACTGGCACATGTCAAATGAAAGAGAGGCTGCATGTTACACCCAAGTATCCGTTACTTAACAGCTCCAATACGAGAAGAGCTTGGTTATTTCTGTTACGGAAATGATTTGCCATGAATTTTATGGACGGAGTTCAATGCTATTGATGATTGAACAATACATTCAGGATGAATATAAGGTTTTATCCTCCAAGAGAATTATTTTGGTTGAGTATATAGATAGACAAAACATTTACTATAACCATCGAAAGATCTGTTGTGGGGATGAAAATATCAAAGCAAAATATATGTACCAACAAGATATATATGTAACCAGATAAGCCACTAATAATATTACCTTGATGTCACACAGTCTCCCAATATGACATAGTTCGAAGGAGCCTGCGGCCTCCAAATAGTGAGGTTGTTACTGGGTCCATTTTCTGCGCACATCCCCAAAATGAAATAATCAATAGTGTAATTATCTGATTTAGTCGGTTAAGAAGATAGACAATATAATAGATCATGTGGCCAGCTAAAAAAAGTGCCACATAACTTAACTGATGCCATACCTTTCGGTGAAACCCAAATCCTGTGGAAGTTGGTGCATGAAGCTAAAGGAATAGCATTTCCAGATTGTAAAGCTCCAGTTACTTGGCTCTGCAGATTTAGTAGGAGAGAGAGCACTCAAGGAAAGGTGCATGTATATGTCAGTTGACGTCAAGGACATATTTGTTTTCTCTTTGACAGAAGTGTAACCCCCAGAAATATCGACTGGATCAAGAATGATAAGACCAGAACCAGTTTCCACCACCAGGTTCTTAAGCAAGGCTCGAACCCAGATGTCATTTTCTTTTGAGGCGTACCTGTTGAAAACAATTGCAAAATACATCAACAATGTAACAAAAACTTCAGATCCATTCCCAAGGGAAGAAAAAGCTTGTTTTCAACGTCATAGTCAAGATGGAGTCGACGTCAAGTAAACGTATTTGAATCAGGGATATATTGGGTTGTAGAATGTGCTCAGACCTAACTGTCCAAAACTATCATGTATGACAAAATGATAAACATAAATCACTGATACTTAGATTTGGAAAAAGCTGCACTGCACTTACATAAAATTAAAATCCAATTTAACTCGCAAAAGCTTTTCTACAGCAGAGGAGTCATCCAGGGAGGATTTTGTACCATCAAAGAATGTGAATTCGGGAGCAACAACCTGCACAAAAACAAGCTATGATAAAGACAAATACGGGCGAAAGCTATGAAATTGACAAATACAGCAAGTTTCATTAATCAGCTAGGCCATTAATTGAGAACTTATGGAAGATGGCCGCTGAAAAAGGTTGTGGAACCCTCCACATTAAACAAATGTTATGAGCCAAAAAAAGAACATCAAAGAAACACAAGAATTACGGAACAATGATTTAAAATAAGTAAGAGGGACAAAATGTTTAGTCTAATAGTTTTCGATCAAATAGAACGCAATAAAATAGCTATAATGCGCTCAAAACTATTTAGGTATAAAGAAAGCGTCTAGGAAACCTACCTGAGCTTCAAAGGTAAAACTCTGGCCAGACTTCAAATCGGATTGACAAATATCTGAGACATCTGATGGTTTGTGCGCATTGCTCAGCACATTCTCAGAATTAGATTTGGCATTTTCTAGCATTGAGATATCAACACCATCTTCTGGGGAAAATAAGCAACTGCTATCGTTACTCAAGTAAATGCACTTGCTCAGAAGCGACCCATTCTGCCACAGAAGAAAAGAAAACAGAAAAGAAGCAGCTAGCAAAATTAAGAATCTTGGAAAAAGAGAATATGAAGCAATAATTACAACAAAAGAAAGGACCTTCGCTTCACGCTATAAGCGCTCGGAAAAGAAATTAACTCTGCCAAGTGACTATTTTAAAATTACAAAAGGATGTATTTAATATTAGATATATAAAGAGAAAAGAGTTTCTACCTTAATTTTTACATTCACGAACCGCAACTTTTTCCATGCCCAACGATTATGATAGGTTCTAGTCTTCCTGAGTTTAAATCCTTCTCTCCTTGTTCACTCAACGAAATTACCTTTCCAAATCCATCATAAGTATACTCATCAACCCCCAGTGAATCTGCTACTAACTGTCTACATGGGGACAAGTGCACGACATCTTCTATCTGTTTATAGAGAGCCTCAGAGAGAACTATGCCACTACATCTAGTGATAGGATCATTTGTTGGATCCAATGTCTCGTCTCTTCCTGTTATTGCACGTAAAGCTGGAACAAAAAATTCACCAACCGCAAGGAGGAAGTCAGGAACAGCAAGGATACGAGGTTGTTGCACCCGTAAAACACATGACTGAGAGGACGCTCGCCATCTATAATCCATCAGCAACATCGTTGAACATGTTGCGTCAAAATCAAGAACTGCCCTAGAGTTGGCCCGCTTAAAACTTCCCTTATTAAGGGAAAAGGGTAAAGATTCAGAGGAAGCCTGCTTGGATGCATCGGCCGATGAGCCTAGCATCAGCCGCATTTCAGGCTTTGTGTTAGGACGGATGTCTAGAACAGAAACTTTAGGAACCGACACATACAAATCTGTCTCGGATAGTGACGTCATCCTGTAGGATACCCATAGTCCTTCAAGCTGTTAAATCAAAGTGAATGACAAATTGGTTTTTAGATATTTAGTACATTTCTTAGGGGCAAAATCTACAAGAAAATAGAATGATCAGTCTCAGAAGCACGTACCGCAACATGTGCTAATGGTGACTCTTCATTAACACAATTACGCAACTCAAGAAGAGCATAATTTATATCAACGGCCAGTATGGTTACTGTACGTGACATTATCGTCTGACTATTCAGGTTCACTTTGTCAACCAGCAGCCGCATTTGATCTTTGGGACCAGAACTATTACCACGGAAATCTGGAGGTAGCTTTGGCTCCTCAAACAAATTCATGGTTGTGCAACTTACAATAATATCATATTCTTTGTCAGACATCACACCATGCAAGAAATCAATCTGCACAGCAAACAGCAAGGCTATCCTTTTACAACAATAACGTTTATAAGTATAGTCATCACTTATCTATCAAAATCAGGAAGCAAAGACATAAAACAAACAAACTTATTTTGTTTAGAGTATCGGTTCTTGACCCCAAGGTAAATATTTGGCTTCTTTAACGTATAGAGAAGAAGAAATCCAGTACCTTGATCTCAATTGAAAGTGTTGGTACTTTCTTAAAAACATCTCGTAGGCTGCGCCGTACAAAAATGTCCAATCCCTGGCCTTCGTGTATCATTGGTTTCCCAATTGAACCATTTATGCCTACTGACATATTTAGTCCCAGAATCTTTACAACAAAAAGACAATAGAAACAATCAGCAGGCTAGTGTTTTCATTCCACACGTTAAACAAAGGTATTTCATAACTTTTCTAATATATATGAACCTTTGCATGAAGAACATCTACACGTACAGCACTAGGATCTTTCTCCGGACACCCATGCCAGCTTATTTCATTTGATACCTCCAGCTGACCAAGGTCAAGTTGAATGTAACTGCAGGCAATAGAAGTGTGTTGAGATTTTACCAACATTCAGAGAAAGATTAAAGTAAATCTTTTGAAGATTCAGTAACAAAAAGGTAATACGTTGCAGACCTCAAGCTTTCAAATTCTTTAGAGCTACAGGATAAAGACTAGATCACGCAAACGATTTTGATGGCAACTACTAGACTAGCTTTAGAGAGCTATAAAACCGAAGTTTTGACATACCTAATACGTAACTGATAGCATATGACATATCAAGTATTAAACCGCATCATTTATACTTACTCTTTGCTCAGAGAATCTTTGGGGACAACAATTATTGGAGTGTCTAACGAAAGGTCTAGTTTCAGCGCAGTAGCACCATCCATCTCATATTTCTGGATTAACCACTCAAAGCCTCCCACTTTGTCAACAAGCTTAATGACTTCTTCTGTATGAGGAGTGGCAAGTCCCATGAAGTACGCTGTAACCTGAAAACCATTTCATTGGTTTGGTCAATAATAAAATGATGCCCAAAGAAGAGCATTTAAGTTTCGGTAGCACTTTAAATAAACTGGGAAAGAAAAGGTTAGTGATCATGGCACCTCTTGAACAAATCTGTAGAGGAATACAATGCGGACAGCTGAGAGTCTACCAGATAAGCTATAATCATATCCTTCATAGTCATCATCGCCAGCACTATATGAATTGAATTTGAACTGCAGAGTAAAAGAGAAAGTGAGCAGATTCACAACGACAACAAACAAGATGAGGCCGTCAGTATTTGATACCTTGATAAGAGACTCAACACCAGGATCACGTATGTCACAGAGCCAACTCCAGCAGTTTCCAGAGTCTAACGACTTGTCACAGAGTTTAAAATTACCTAGGGTTCCTTCTATTGAAAGAGAGCTCGGGTGAACCTTAAAAATAAACAAATTTAACCAAAAGAATATATATATTAAAACAGACTTTCAATAAACTGATTCGCTTTTCTTATAACATTTCAGTAGAGAACCAACTGCAGATTTAATTTTTAGAAACTCAGTATCAATAGTATCATTAGCAAACTTGTTTTCTAGTCCTACAGTATGCGGCCATGATTAAATCAAATACGTCAAATAAGATGCCCCAGGCCAAGATTTATTACCTTAATGTCCAACACAAATCGCTCCTGTACAAACATCGCAAGCTGAGAACCATCCTCCTTGTTGAGAAACACAGTCACACTATCAACATTCATGTTCAGGTAAAACACTACACGGTCCTTGCCGTATCCAAGTAATCCTTCAATGCGTCCACCCTCATCATTTGTTTCTTTCTCCATATCAGATTTCTCAAACGCCACAGTGTTGGTATCTTTATCATTTTCCACATATGTTGCAGCGCTCAAGTCAAATCCAAAACCAATTAGAGCAACTACAGTCGGTCTGCTGCAAAAGAACTCCAGTTTTGACATGCGAATGCTCATCTGAAATTGATTTCAAGCAGAACTTAGCGAAGTCGAGAAGGTATATATGCCACAGTAAGCTGACCTCACATGGTCTTAGATTACATACATGTGTGTCGATTCCATTATAATCGGGGGAGCTGGAGTTCCTCGTCAAGAAAACAACTGATACAAAATCAGAAAATTCACCACCCTGCACCTCATAAAATACCTCATCGCAAAGGCCTTTTCCCTGAGATGTATCTTTTTCATGAAATCCACCTTCAGCATCCTCGAGTCCTGCATGTTCAGCAGAGTCCATCAGCATGCTGCACTGAATCATATCCATATCCGGAGTACCTGGTTCTGTAGGAGACAGAAACTCTGCCAAAGCATCAGTGAAGGCATCTTCATCATCTGTATGTCTTACAGACATCTCGTTGTCGTAAGAATCACATCTTGGTGAGTCTTGTATGCCTTCGTTCTTCAGGACAGAGTAAGCCAAATACTGTGGAACGCCTGACTGCTGATGCTGAAGTTCATCTTTGATTTGCAGAGAGTGCAACTTCGTCCTAACGGTTAAGCCATTCTCTGAACTTATCATATTGACCTGCAAAGCAAACACAAATCTGCCTCTATCAAACTAGTATATTGTATACTAGCTACACAGAGAAATAAAAAAGCTTGAAAAAGCATTAGAAGGCACATCAGGAATGGTAACGCTGTAAGTGGAAGAAATACAAATATCCAAACGGACATCTGGACAAGTGGCGTTCCTAAAAATGCAACCTGATTTAGCGAACGGTACGACAAAAATTTAATCATTTAATCAACTTTTATGAACAATGCCGTCGCTCTGTTTGTAATTTCTGTCACATAATCATTATCTTGCCAGGCTTAATGAAATAAATATCATTTTAATCAGAAACTAAATATCATGGTGTTAGGTTTTCTAAGCTTTGCACACCCAGTAAGACTCATCTTTTCCCCTTCTCTCCTTTGTACCGACAGACGACGCAAAACACATACACACAACTTCAGTATCAGCTTAATATGTCCAATAAACACAAACCTTTCCTCCGGTAGCAAGAACTTTGAGAAGCAGAACCTCTTCAAGCTGCTCATCACATTCATCCTTGATCTGCAGGAGAATAGGATTTCAAAACTAAACTAAATATCAGGAAAAGTTGCTGTCACAAAATTTAAATATGTTTTGTCAGCTCAAGCAACTATGAAAGTTCTGGTATACAGATAGCACACACAAAAATATGTAGAAACCTGATCACAGCTAACCTTTCCATACAAGTACAACTTCGTCTCAATTAAAGCACCATTAATAACAAGATCAGCAGCTTTCGAATTCCCGGTCTGAGGTTCATGGAAGTCACCATCACCATCACTTGTATGACCAAGTACATCCCCCGACAGAGGAGCCTACAAAAGGACAAGATTTTTCAGCATCAACCAGACACGACCAATGCAGAAAGAAAAGCCCAGAAAAAAAAGAATGAGATTTTATAGATATACAGAAGCTTGATAGGTAGCTTGGACAAGTCCTCTCAGCCATGCTGCCTTCTCCTCCCCCTGAAACTCTATGATCCAGGTGCTAGAAGATTCCAGAGCCTGAGAATACATAAGATCCATGGTTTTTAATGGAAAACACATCGATACAGCAAACAAAGCGATGCTGTAAAGAATATATGTGAGCTGCTTTTTTCTCCAGTGCAACTTCGAAAGCAACTTCAATAAAAGTTAAATCCAGAGAATTATCAACACTCTCAACCATCTAATTTCAGGTAGGTATAGATTCAAGACTAAGCAAGCATACTCAATTAGAAGTATATTTTAACGCTGGACCCATAGATTTGCGGTTCTTTTATGACTCCTATTATTTACAATTAGGCAGCTCAGCTTACCTTTTAAGATTCGTTCCCCTTAGACCGACAGCAAGGCAGTATAGCGAGCCACCAACATTTTCGGGCGGAACCTCGAATACTTGCTTGCCAGCCATGCTGCACATGCAAAGTTTCTTATTTAACCGTCTTCTATTAACACATGCAAAAACTTTGTAGCAGGGAAGAGTAACTTGAAAGTACCAAAAAAAAAGAGAAAGAGGGGTATATGAAAGAAGTGAATAGCACAAACCATAAATAACGTTGATAATCAGGTGACCTCTCTGATTCAAATGTATACAGATATAAACCAGACAAAACAAGGTGACAAGGCTGCCAAGTAGCAACAGAGTTGCCAATTCCCTGAAACAATAAAATTTCATACAATCAAAGTCAATAAAGATAAATCAAGCTTGAAAAGTAGATATACATACCTTCCAAACTAAGATTTTAGCGTCACTAGCAAGATCTGCTGGACTCCAGGGTTGGATTCCATCTGGGGTGTCATCAACAGGAGCTTGGCTGTATGTTTTCATAGCACCATACAAGATGTCGGACAGTTGCATGATCCTCATATATCTTGTTGGCGAGAAATGAACACCAATATTTGGCACTTGGATGGAAATTCTTGTGGATGGATAACTTGGGTGAGGTACTTTGATCTTCAAAAGAGATATATGCGTATCAAGTACCTCGTTTTAGCAATTGATACGTGAACAGACATGTCGCACAAGGTAATACCTGATCAACAATAACTGCCATTCCACACCTATCAATAAGGGAATAAACGTTGTCCGCTTTCTCTAGAATGGGAGACAGCATTGGCTGATTAGTGAAATCTTCCATGAGTAAACTGCAACCCTGGTTGTCAGATCTACAGTCGGTAAAGAAAGCGGCAATATCTCTTCCGGAAATGCAGAACCGAGAATACAAGTTTTGCCTTTGCTCCTCAGACCGAGTATCCTGCACTTGTACAAGAAGTATAAGAAAACAGAAGAGAAACACTACTAAAGTCGTAGACCAAGTCTGGAAACTTACCATGGTGGTTAGCGTAAAATTACCAAAATCCAAAAGGAAATGGCTACTGCACTTGGACGAGCCTGAAGCCCTCAAAGGGATTCTCACTTTTGGAGCATCAAGATCAATGTCAAGAGCAAATCTGAGAAACCAAAGGAAAAGCATAAAGGAATCCGGTGAAAAGTTAGCTACTTGTACGAACTGATAAAATATTTTGATCTAAATTCCAACAGACTACAATAAAAGCTTTTGTTCCACGCAAACAGCATCTCGCTTTAGTCACTACCAAATGGTCCAACTCTGATCTAAGGGACAATGTAAAGAGAGATCCAAGTTAAATTGTTCTAACCTGCTTTGCTCCTCCAACACTATTTGAAGTTGTTCTTGAGCCCGTCGAGTCACTTCCTCTAGTTTCATCTATAATAAAGAACGGTGAAAAAAAAAGATGCTAAAGCCTAAAAGAAATCTATGACTAAGGATTTGTGTAAGGGTACACGTCTTATTGTCACCATAACGCATATGCAATAAATTATTGTAATAAAAATTGCTACTGAATTAGAACAGTACCTGAAGCGCAGCAGCAGTTTCCAGTGCAACAGTAGGGCTAACTGCGTTACTTCGCTTCACAAATTCCAATACACGATCATAACTTTCAGTCCAAATCTGCAATACGCAAATTACCAATTGTGCTCAAGATTTAAAATAAACAAGTTGTACTATCCCCAGCCCCAAGTTATCTAATCCGCCAAAATTCATCATCTGTTCTGAATGAAGATTGTTAGTGCTCCTTTGGCAGTAGCTGAATTTAGTACACTAAAGCTTCCATCGCTGGTGTTAAATCTTCGAGAAGCATATCTCTCGTTATACTAAAATTCCAAACTTAGAAAAACATATGCACATGAGAGTTACAAGTACGTCGTAGTTTAAAACTATAACAATATATATCCATCCATATTTTCCAATAGGGAAGCACACAGTATAGAGGAGCTTTTAAGCTCCGAAAAATTTCTCAAAGGTCCAGAAATTTTACTATCCCCAATTTTCAGGAAACTACACACTTCATTCAATGCCACCAGCTAGATATCAGACGCTGCTAAATACTCGAGACGTATTTTACAGTTATGCGACTATTATGCAGATCCTAAATACCCATGTTTCGAGAGCACACATATATGAACTGATTACCGTAGCGTGGCAAGGGGATATCGTGGCTGATAGCCTCCAATCAATGTTCTCTCCAATTGGCGATTTCACAAAACTAGCCATCAAGGCATTTGTTTTTCTCTCACTGGATACACTCTGCAAAGACAGCAGCATGACACATATAGAGGGCAGAATGGAAAGGTCAAATCTTCATTTATAGGCAGGAATATAGAATCTTATTACAAGGGTTTGTGACCCTGGTCATAAGGTGAAATTTGAAAACAAACCTGTGCAAGGGAACCTTCTGGTGCAGATAAGCCATAGAACCTCAGGGATACATCACACTGAGTACTCCGATGCCTGAACTTTGTCGTCACATCGAGCTGCTCAAACCTACCACACAGCACCTCAGTCTGGTTTACATCAACAATCCTAGCTGCTCCTTGACCAATTGATACCGTTACAAGAAAGTGAGTCATGCTTTGCATGTCTTTTCCTGAATATAAATTCATGTCTTCGTCTGGCTGATGACTCAATAGCTTATTTATGGCCTTCCATTCTTCTTTAGTCAATCCTTCCTCCGACGATTTCGATCCGTCAGCCTCACTATCGACCTCAGGTTCATCTTCAGCGTCTGTCCGCCTTCATGGAGATAGTAACCACAAATATTAGTTGTAAAAATGGAATCTGGCTGTGATGTAGCATTTGGTTACGATAAGAATTTGAAAAGCCAAAAAGCAAGACAACCATATTCAGAAGGAAGTAACAGAGTTCACTAACCAATTAAATGAGAACCATCCGCCCTTTTTCAGCTTTCTCTGCTCGGCTGCTTCTTTTGACTTCACAGATTCTACCTTTGCATGTGCAATCAACCTATTAGCGCCGATACAACATATGGTCAGATCGGAAGGAGGAAAAGCTAATAGACAGCACAGTGCCTTTGAGAATCCCAACGAAAACAAAGAGGAAGAATGGCAAAGCTTGAACTTCTTATGAGAAAGAAGTGGTATAATAAGACAATGTAATCAAACAGTGTATCAAATCTGTCTATAAACTTTCAGTATATTTGGAACTTGACCGTAGTCAAGTCAATAGCCAAATCAATCCAGAGATCAAGTGTCTGCGAGATGGATTCGGAAATTTGACCACATGCTTTCCACTTAAAATGTGGGGATATGATAATTACCTCCACAAAAGAATCACTTTGGAATCAAGGTCCTTTTCGATTTCTCTCATCTCTGGGTTATTAGCATTTGATGACTGCTGCAGAAAGTTGGTATACAGCTGAATATAACGCCGACGTAACTGGCAAAGGTGGTGAATTCTATCCCAGGAAAATCGATAGCTGAAATGGGGTCAGTATATGAAAGACAGATCAAAATACAACACCATTCCACAGATAGAATGCAGTCATACTTTCCCATAAGATGATTAACTATGCAAGACTAAAAACAAAATAGATTTTCTAGATAAATGCTGTTACTTTTCCTAGTTTGTCAGTAAAATAATGCAAGGGAGATTAAAATGAAATGAACACGTACCATAGTCTCTTTTGTTGCAAACTAGCTTGAGCAGCAAAGCGCCACCACAAACGTGGAGCCTCTGAAACAGGAACCATGGGCCTTAAATGTGAAATCTCTATATATGTTTTGTATCTTGAAACAACTTCGACTAGCTTTATCCAATCGTGATATTGCTCCTGGAAAGGGAAACGTGGAAGACAACATACAAGTGACTTAAGTCCAGCACCTCAAAAAAAAAAAAAAATCACTAAGCAGACGCAGTATCAAACTCTAACGGGTCTCAGAAGTACGAAAATAGACAGAAGAAATCAAAACCCGATGGAGAATATTACAGCTAACCCTGTAAGAAAACGAGAAACATTTCCCCAGAAAAAATTAGAACCAACAATAACAAGTACGGAAAATGGTACCTCTGTTATTGCCAGGTTAACATCATTTATGTTAACTGACGCTCTTTCAAATGGAGTCTCCTGATTATTTCTCTCCTGATTTCCTAGCCGGTGATACTTAAGAGATCCATTGATAGGGGACAATAGATATCGACGATTTAAGGCCCATTTCGACTTTATATTATGCTCAGTTTGCTCTTTTATGCCATCTTCAAACATCTGAACGAAGACAGCCAGTAGTTAAATACATACAACCTCAAGGAACATTTGACTTGACTAATAATTTGACAAAAAACACAAGATAATCACCAAGAAAAAGGTGGATAAGAACAAACCTTAACCCACTCCTCTGGACTAATATCGTCCCATTGCTTCTCTATTTCCCAGGGAGAGCTATTAGAATCATGATACAGAGCAAGCCTTTCAAGCTGCAATGACTGTGACAGAGACCATGCGTTAGCCTAATTGTGTCTGTTCAAGAGAATAGGTAGTATAATTATCATTCAGCACACTTTAGTTTTCAACCAAAAGACCTTGTAACAAAGTATGAACTATGACACGCACTCTAACCGAGCACACACATTAGAGAAAATAACTAACTGAATAGAGAAAAAAAACAATTAAAAATATTTTTGAACTTTGAATCAATTTAAAACTGCTACCTCATTCTCTCATGTGAAAACAAACGACATTTCCTTTGAAAATTCTAATCAATGTTCTATCGTATTTCAAGCCTCTTGGAAAAGAGCCCTCAACTTCGTAGATGAGAGACAATAGAATGGGAAATATTCGAAGCTATAAGATTTCTTAACACATGGGACCACTAGATATGTATTCCAATTATGAAACCCAAGAGAACTCACACGTCCACATGGAATCATAGATATTATAGTCAAAAAACACACTACTTTGAAACACAATGCTTTTTGTCTACTTTCAAGTTTCAACTACTTCGCCCAATTGATAATAGAAAGGAAAGAAAACAAAGCTCACCTTACGCAGTTTATCCAAAGCACCACTTGTGTCAAATGTCTCATTTCCTTCCTCATCCATTGTAACAGCTGCGAGCCTCGCCAAGGTGATGCCCGAAGCAAACGGATGCCCTGGATTACTGGAGCAAATATTGTTGAAATAAGAAAAAATTGATTAGCAAGTACTTCTAAGTCGTCTCCAATAAACACCACAAACAATGATATTACTAAAGAGCACAAAAGCTAGATATGGCCGTAAAAGCAAAACAGGAAAAATAAACAAAAGGCAAACAGCCACAAACCTGGTAGAATCCTCGTATCTAATATGTACATTGCTGATGGATACTTTAAGGTTACCAATAATTGTGGCAATAAGCGAACCTAGCCAAGAATTTCCTGCTGGAGGCTGCAAAGAACCAAACATAAAACAGCTACAAGTTATAACATATAACATAATTAGCATATGAGAGAAAAAAATTTATCTAGTAAACTAGCAAGGACGGCATATATATCCTTCGTAAAAGATCATAAGGACTCTTCTAACCTAATCAGGAAAGTTCCACGTCACTCAAACAACCCGTAAAAATAAAATAAGAACGATAAAAGTTGCAAAATAAGTTGAGTTCAGAAGCATACACTTCCCAGCTTAGATTTTGCTCTTGCTTCAAGAGTTGCCGATTCTGCTTCCTATTAGTACCAAACACGAGAATGATAAATCAGAATAACATCAATGTTTATCTTGTACATTAAAAGAGGAAAACTCATATCTCATGTAAAGGTTGTATTCAGAAGTATGCATCAGCCAGAAAAATTTAATACCTCGATCTGCTGAAGCTTGGTTTCTAGAAGCTTTTCCCTGTCTTCCTCCTAGTATGCAAATAGTTTAAGCAAAGTTGGTACCAACCATAGTGAAAAGCCTAAAGGCGAGACCACGCAAACACAAATAAAAATTCCAAGAGAATACCTTAACTGTTCGGTCATCAGGGGCAGGATGAGCAAGAACAAAGACACGATCGATCAAAACAATGACTGGCTCTTTTCCTAAACTTTTCCAAGGGACCTGACACAAAGGTTTGTGAGTCAGTCTCAAGTTCTAGATATGCTACCTAGCCATAAATACAGGAGTTTGCTAACAAAAATAGCATTTTCTTCTCTAAATACAAGTCTACGTTCAGAAACAAGGGAGGGTATCAACCTGACTGGTAATATCCATGACAATTGACTTCGTATCAAAAGCTTCAATATATAATACGAACAGAATCACACGCATTTCTACTTTTTTTAAATCCACACATTATCCAAAAGAGGTAAATACTTGTTTAACAGATAATGTAGCCCAGAATATATCAATTTAAATCATATGGGACTTCCCTCTACTGAAGCATTTTTGCCAATAATTGATATCACGTTTACAATAAAAATTCTTCATAGCACATTTCTCTAGCTCATAACCCCTTCGACACTGCTAATAGCCTTAAAGTTCAATAATTCATGTGAAAATGGCAAAAATTTCCACTCTCTTCACTGTTACCAACAAACATGTCTTCATAAACTAAACCATATCAATTCCCAGTATTTCTATTGTACATCATTGCATGAGAGCATGCATACATTTCTGGTCAAGTAAGCTAGCTATATCATCAATAAGTGGTTTTTCTTCTCTCTATATCCTCAAAGTACTCTATTAAGCATATGTAGGAATTAATATGTGAAGAAATATGCTGCAAGTAACTCCGGCAAGGATTTTCAATCCAAGCTCAAGTAAGCAAACTTTCGGAAAGAAATGTGCTATATCAATTTACCGTAGAAATGGCTACAGTGGTCTCAACGAAAATCATCACAAAAAAAAAAATCCACCGAGAGAAGAAGAAAAATAGCAACCTTTAAAGTAATTGTACCAACAAAACCGGATTTGACAGCGACTGGGAGTTTCAGTGAATTCAAAGCCTCCGCCTTTAACTTCAAATCTTTAAGAACAACATCCCCTGAAAAGAAAGAAAGATCAATACCAACAAGGGGAAGAACCGAAGTTAAACAACAACTGACTACAAAGCCAAGGGATTACATCTCTACATATGTCAATTTCACCAGTAACCAGTAAACAAACTACTTCACATTCGAGATAACTAAATCATTGGCAGTCTTTACACATAAGAATTGTCAATACTCCCTAAATATAAAATCATAAACCATAAAAAAAAAGAGATGCCAACCTTTCCAGACACTAATCCTCAGAGCCTCTGTCGAGAGTCCATGCACATATTCACCAAGATACCTCCGAAGCAGATGCAATACCTGAAAATACCAAGTTGTAAAATTGCAGTTAATAGATACTCCATTTCATCAATTAAGCTGGACGTGAAACTGTTAATCAGTTATATTCTAATTTTAATGAAAAATATCAATTAGATAGTTCTCCAGCAGCATTTACAATTGCTGCTCCCTCAGATACGCAACATCGAAATAGACCCCCCAAAATAACCTTAAGGCTACTGAGCCGGCAAGAAGAACTCATCGCAATCCTTAAAATGAACAAATGAAGAAAATAGGGCTTACATGAGCTTCGAACATGGCGGCGACAAGCTAGGGGAGCGAAAAATGGTAAGGTTGTCTTCACGCTTGGTTTAGAGAATCGAGGATCATCGAGATCCGAGAAACGAACCGACTCAATATTGAAAGAGAGGGAAGCACGATCTTGAATTCCAAATCAAACGAGTATTCTTCCAAACCCAACGATCGATCTAAGCAAAGAGAGTCAAGAGGAAGCGATGGAGAGAGAGAGAGAGAGAGAGAGAGTCAGGGATGGATTTTTCAGATAATATACGTGCCGGTCCTTACCAATTTGCTTTCTGTATTCTTTATTTTTTTTTTCCGGTCAATACACTTTAACTTAATTTAAAATTAAAGCAACATTAGCTAAATTTTACAATATTTTATAATTCTCGCAATTCTTCAAAACATCTTACTTTTGAAACCAGAATCTGATTTTGAATTACATGCAAATCATTTTGTATGTGGTAAATTTATCCTCTTAGAAATCATTATTCATTCAATTTATGTTTCCAAGAATATATGATTTAAATTTACGTTTTGTGCTAATTTATGTTTAGTTACGTAGTTTAGATGAAGGTTACATATTTACAATGTTACAATTTTCTTAGTCATACAAAGTAAAAACCAAACGAACTAGCATATTAGGCTTCATCTCGGCAAATTGTTCCAGCTTTAAAAGACAAGCTTAATTGGCATCTGGGTTTTAAAAGCCGTAGGGTATCTAAGGCAAGGAAGTGGTCGACAACGACAAAGCGTCTATTACCATGGCGATCCAAGCCAATCGCCATTTGTATATTCCACCAAAAAGATAATAAAAATCCCACATATATATATATATATATGATACGCCAAAAATAATATACCATTACAGAATTTTATGTAATCACATATATTAATTTCTCTGATGTTGAATCCTAGATCCAGTAACAAGAGATTTAGAGATCAAACAAAGAAATAAGTATGATTAGAGTGGGGCCAAAGATTTCGTTTAATGAAATGTTACAAAAGACCGAAAAGAGGAAATACAGAAGAACTCGTAGTCCCAAAGATAAGATCGGGTTTTCTCTACTTTCTCTCTCTAACTCTTTTCTCTTTTTCCTCCTCCTCTTTCTTCAATGATCTCTTCCATTTATACTTGTTTTGAGTGCGCATTCCCCGTTTCGTAGTAGTTGTCTGTCAGGGAGTTGGTTCGGCTCTCATCATTGCCCTATCGCTTGCGTAGGTTTTCTGTCTATGATCGGCGGTTGGTGCAGGCTACGCGTCCTAGGCTTATATTCCTTGCGTGCGCCGCGAGTTCTTCTTTTCGTGGGTCTTTGTTGGGCTTTCCTCCTTAGTCTCCAACTCGCGAATGGGCCGTCGGCCCATCCCCAACAATAGCCCGAGTGCGGCGTGGATGCGGCGTCGGTATGTATGGTGATTCTTGGACATAGAGACGCGGACCCCGCTTAAAGAAGAAAGGCTGTGGTCGGCACCTCCAGGATGGGTGTGCTTATATAGTCAGTCTTTTCTTCAGTCGCGGTTGTGGCTTCCCCTTCCTCGTGGTGACTTCTTACACTGCTAATCGTGATGTGGCTATTTCTCAAATGTCTCCCGCCGCTATTCGTAACATGGTGATTGCCATGGTTCTTGGAGCGGAAGTGAATGTCAATGTTGATGTTGAGTTCTTCGAGATGATCTCTCAGCTGAACTTTATCACTGATGAGACTTTCTCTGTTAGTATCAAGGCTCGTTGTCGTCTTATGGATGGCAGGGGACCGTCCAAGGCTGACGGTTGGAAGCGGAAGTATTTTTTTATGCGTATTAGTCCTGCTTCCGTGGTGGATTCTTCTGCGGTCCTTAGGACTGAGTGGAATCCTCATCCTGGTAGCTTTACTTGTTCTTAGGACTGAGTGGAATCCTCATCCTGGTAGCTTTACTTGTTCTAGCTTTGCTGTCTTGCTATCTTTTGTTTGTTTCTTCTTATGATCCTTATTTTATTGTGTTTTGGTGGCTCACGCGAAGCACTGGCCTCTTCCGTCGTGGGCTAGCGATCGTTTGACTCGGATACTCGGTCCCGGGAGAATCGCTTGGAATGATTTAAGTGATCAGCGGGTCCGTCGGAGCATTCCCCGTATCAACGCAGGTATGTTTGCAGTTTTCGTAGCTCTTTCTCTTTCTTTTTTTTTCTCTTCTTATTTCCTCTTTCTTTTTGCTAGCTTTTCGGGAGGTTCGTGCCGAAACTTCTTCAGTCGCTGGATCTTTGAAGAGGAAAAGGGAACGTTCACCTGGCAGGAAGATGGGAAAAGTGAGGAGGGATATTCCTGTGTATACTGCTGTTATTAAGGGGTCGGCTTCTGGTCTTCCCTCGGTTCCTTCAAAGGAGGGGGTTCTTTCTTCGGCTTTAGTCTCGGCTTAGACTGCTGCTGTCTCCTCTTCTCCCTTTATTGACTCTGTTATTCCTACTGCTTGTTCATCTGGTGAACCGGCGGTCGATCGCAAGCGGACGCTGGTGGCTGTTTCTGCTCATGTTCTGGCGGCTTCTCCGCTGGCGGTCTCCTCTTGTCCTGATGTTTCAGTTGGCGTAGATGCTGGAATCGCGGGGGCTGTTAAGCTGCCTTTGTCTTGCGATTCTAAGAGGAGTAGAGAAGAGCTCGTCCCTTTTCAAAACGATCCTCTCTCGTTGCCACCTGAAGAGCTTCTCCGCTGGCGGTCTCCTCTTGTCCTGATGTTTCAGTTGGCGTAGATGCTGGAATCGCGGGGGCAGTTAAGCTGCCTTTGTCTGTCGATTCTAAGAGGAGGAGAGAAGAGCTCGTCCCTTTTCAAACCGATCCTCTCTCGTTGCCACCTGCGGATTGTGCGCGGCTTGTTCATGGTTTTCGCTTGCCGTCCAGTTCTATGTCGTCCTTTGAGGATCTGGCCTTTTCCCGGGAGTATGTCGAATGGGCTTCGTTCGAGGCTCAGGTATTCTTTGTTTCCTTCTCCTTTTCTTTTTCTTGATTTCGTCGCTTATTTCCTGTTTGTTTGTATTTTTGCAGTCAAAAATAAGGGGGAATCATTTGCTAGGGTTGTATGAACGGCAATGCAGGCGTCTTTCCGATGATCTTGAATCGAAACGTCGATCCTCGGCCGAGGAAAGACAGAGGTCGACGATGATCTCTTCGTCTCTAAAGATTCTAGAGGAAAATTCGTCGAAGCTTGAGGGCGAGAATCGGGATCTTCGTGCCGAGGTTGATGGTCTGAAGGAAGACGCTACTGAGTTTGATCATCGTGAGAAGGAGTTATTGTCTCAGAAGACGGCTTTAGAGGCGGACGTGGCGCGTTTGAACGAATCTTGCGGGGAGTTGGTTGAGTCGGAAAGGCGCCGCGTTGAATCTGCCATGCTTACCCGCTTTGGTGATTTTGTAGAGAAGGTGAGGAAGTACTTAGTTGATCGGGATGTTGCTCGTCCTCATATTTTGGTTGAGACTCAGCTTTCGGGAGTTATCGGTTGCCTTAAGCTTTTGATCGGGGAGGGAATTCCAATGCCCGCAGAAAAGTTAGCCGAGAACGAGCAGGCCTTGTCTGTACAGTCGGCCATCTTTGATCAGATGGAAGTGCATGACTTGGAGCTGAGTGATCTTCCGTCCTTTTCTATTGATAATGACTCGACGATCGATTGATCGCTTCTGTAGTGTTGTTTTTTTTTGCTCATGTATATAATTCTAAGGATATTTGAAGGGGTTTCTTATATTTGCTTTTGGAGTCGTGGTATCGTCGAGTTTTGCTTCCCTTCGGTTGTTGGATGTTTTCGTCTTCTTTGTTTTGGGAGCCGTAGTTTTTGTTTGTTTAGGAGTATTTTCCTGCGATCTTGTCTCCTTTTCCGTGCGATCCTATCGTAGAGGGAGTTTCATTTTCGTGCGAGTCTAACCTCGGCTTTGCTATCGGGTCGGGGTTTTTAGGCCCTTCGCCGAGAGCGTTTCTTCTTTAGGCGGAGGGCGGGACTCGGCCCGGCTTACCACCTGTAAGGTGGGACCGAGATAAGTGCATGAACAAGCTCCTTACGGCTTATCCGATCGCCGACCTGTGCGAGTCTGGCCTCGCTTCGCTATCGGGTCGGGGTTTTTAGGCCCTTCGCCGAGAGCGTTTCTTCTTTAGGGGATTCTGATTTAACCCAATTGTCACTCTCAAATCATCAATATTATAACTCTAAATATACTGAACAAAGCTTCTTCTTTCATAAATCAGAGCCTCGATATGAGCTACTCTTACGTCTGGGCCAGAAGATTCCAGCAATCCACTATATGTGTTCAACCTCACGATCGAGCTTAGACACAATCACGTTTTTAGCTCAATTGTGCAAGGAGAAGAGAAAAGATAAAGGTTGTATTCAAGTCAATCCGACTTCGAGCTTATATATTGCTCCAAGGGTAACTCCTAACCCTAATAGAATATATCTCTTTCCTTTTATCCAATATGAATATTTCCTATTCTTCATGTCTTTCAGTTTTGGACCAATCATATCCAACAAACTCCACCTTGAGTCAACAACTGAAAACATCTCCATAGTGATTGCACTTCGAATCCTGACACTGGCAATGACAAAGCTATCTTCAAGCTTCAGTCACCTTCAACAGCTCCAGCGCGCTGTTGAACTTGTTAACCGGCACTACCTTTGTCAAAACGCCAGCCGGATTTCTCGAGGTTGGAATCTTCAGCACCTCCACTTCTTTACAAGTAAGCCAATCTCTGATAAAGTGGTACTTGGTAGCAACATGCTTCGTCTTCTCATGAAATACTCTGTTCTTTGCCAAACAAATCGCATTCTGCGAATCGCACCATATAGAAACACACTTCTGCTCATACCCGAGTTCTTTCAGTAATCCCTTAATCCAAATATAAACACATTTATTTTCACTTCTTACAGAAGTGTGTTTCTATATGGTGCGATTCGCAGTTCTTACAGAAGTGTGTTTCTATATGGTGCGATTCGCACCATATAGAAATACTCTGTTCTTTGCCAAACAAATCGCATTCTGCGAATCGCACCATATAGAAACACACTTCTGCTCATACCCGAGTTCTTTCAGTAATCCTCCTACCTTGAAAATATACCCAAAAAATGATCTACTCTTGTCCAAATCCCCATCATAATCAGAATCACATAAACCTTGAACTGAAAACTCATTTTCCTTTGTTAAAGTTAGATTTAACTGAGATGCTCCTTTGATGTATCTCAACAACCACTTCACGGCTTCCCAATGCAGTTTTCCAGGTCTACTCATGAACCTGCTTACCAGACCCACTCCATATGCTAGATCAGGTCGTGATCCTACCATAGCATACATGATGCTACCTACAACACTTGAGTAAAGAACCTTGTTTGTGTCTAACACCTAAGAATCATCTTCCACATAACACAACTTGAAATGTGTTCCAATAGGTGTATTCACCTTCTTTGATTCTGCCATATTGAAGTTTCGTAGAACCTTCTGCAAATATTCTGACTGAGACCGTTTCAATATACCATTCTTCCTGTCTCGAAATATATCCATACCAAGAATTCTTCTAGCATTCCTCAAATCCTTCAACTCAAATTCTGAGCTTAACAAGCCCTTTAGCTTTGTAATCTCATGCATCTCATTGGCTGCTAATAACATGTCATCCACGTACAGTAGAAGGTACACAAAGTTGCCCTTAGAGACATCCTTCACGTAGACACACTGATCTTGCTCACTTCTCACAAAACCTTGATCCAACATAAACTTGTCAAACCTTTTATTCCACTGTCTTGGAGATTGTTTCAATCCATATAAGGATTTCTTGGTCAAACACACCTTCTCAGGTCCACCTACTTCAAAACCTTTAGGCTGAGTCATATATATGTCCTCTTCCAAGTTTCCATGAAGAAAGGCTGTTTTAACATCCATCTGTTCAAGCTCCAAATCAGCATGAACAACTAGCGACAGCATGATTCGAATTGAGATATGCTTCACTACAGGTGAGAACACTTCTTGATAATCAATACATTCACTTCACGTTGAGCATACCCTTTTGCTAATACTCTGGCCTTATGCCTTCTCAGCTCAACTCCTGGTATCCGTGTGTTCAACTTGAATAACCATTTACACCCAATAACCTTAAATCCTTCAGGTTTGTCAACCACCACCCACGTTTCATTCTTGTCTAGAGACGTCATCTCTTCACCAGCAGCAGCCGTCCAGAGCTTTTTATCTTTACAACTCATAGTCTCATAATAGTCTCTAGGTTCCTCAGCCTCTACTAACTCTTCAGCTGCAGAAAGGGTGAACGCCACTTCAGACTCTTCTGTGAAGTTCAGGGGAGGAGTGATGTCCGTTTATCTTACTGGTGGGACAATAGTTCTCCTCTGTCTATCCCTTGCAAGTTGGTAATTCGTCAAACCACCACTTGAGTTTTCTGTTTCAACTTCACTATTCTTTGTTTCTGTCTCAGAGTCAAAATCAGCTTGAACAAAATCTGGTTCTCCACCTGCTTCAGAACTCCTTGAGTTTGATGTTGTAAGCTCTCCATCTTCACGTGGTATTTCCATGATAACCTTAGCTTTTCCACTTTCTAAGTTCTCATTAGCTTCTGTTTCAGTGGACTCCTTGGTCGTTCTCAACATGTCTTTGTACATCACATGTTCTTTGAACAAAGCATTACAGCTTATCACACACTTCTTTTGATCCAATAACCAGACCTTGTAGCCTTTCACACCTAGTGGGTATCCTATGAATACTCCCTTCAACGCCCTTGGCTTTAACTTTCCTTGATCAACATGTACATAGACAATCGATCCAAATGTTTTAGATGTTTGTATTCAGGCTTCTTCTTCAGCCAAATTTCTTCAGGAATATTTTTGTAGATCGCAGACGACGTTGTTTTATTGATTGGATAAGCTGATGTAGTTGCAGCTTCCGCCCAGAAGCTTTCACTCAAACCAGATTGGTTTAAAATGCATCAAACCTTCTCCATAATCGTTCGATTCATACGCTCTGCAACACCATTCTGTTGTGGCGTATAACTACAAGTCTTGTGCCTTTGAATTCAATTCTTCTTGCAGAATGTGTCGAACTCCTTATTACAGAACTCAAGACCATTGTCTGTTCTGAGACACTTGACCTTCTGATTCATTTGATTCCCAACCTGTGTCTTCCATTCACAAACACTTGCAAATTTTTGTCTTCAAGAAATATAATCAGACCTTACGAGAGCAGTCATCAATGAATGACAAGAAGTATTGCTTCTTTGACAGGGATGGATGTACGTTAGGAGACCCCCAGAGGTCGGCGTGTACATACCCAAGCACATTTTCCGTGTCATGCTTTCCGATAGAGAAGCTTCTACGCTTGGTCGTTCCCATCACACAATCTTTGCAAAAATCCTGAGTGGTGATCTCCTTCTTCGTTAGTATCTCCTTGCTGACCAAGATCTTCAGGTTTTTCTCACTAATGTGGCCCAATCTGTTATGCCACAACCCAGTGATATCTCCCTTTGGTTCTGGAACTTCTACATGGTGAACTTCGCTTGTCACAGTCTCGCCTTCGAGGATATACAATCTGTTTATAAGTTTTCCTCTCAACCCCAGCCTTCCATTCTTGTAAAACGTGAGTATACCATCTCTACCACTGTGCTGGAACCCAAGTTTGTCAAGTGTTCCTGTAGAAATCAAGTTTCTTATCAGGTTTGGAACATATCTGACATTGTTCAACACAGAAATTGAGCCTCCACAAGTCAACAACTTAACAGAATCAATTCCCTTAGCCTCCACCGAATGATTATCCCCAAGTAGAATCTGATTTTCGTTTATCTCTGTAAAGGTATCAAACCAGACTCTGATACCACTTGTTGTATTGAGACTTCAATCAACTTCAACACATGTTTAGGTTCGTTCGTTTCGGTTCGTTCGTTAAACCCTCTCTCTCTTTCTAACTTAACACGGAAATAACAAGCAAGCAAAAAGAATAAAAGACACAGAGCAATTTAACCAGTTCAGAGCCTCGATATGAGCTACTCTTACGTCTGGGCCAGAAGATTTCAGCAATCCACTATATGTGTTCAACCTCACCACTGAGCTTATACACAATCACTTTTTTAGCTCAATGGTGCAAGGAGAAGAGAAAAGATACAAGGTTGTATTCAAGTCAATCCGACTTTGAGCTTATATATTGCTCCTAGGGTAACTCCTAACCCTAATAGAATATATCTCTTTCCTTTTATCTAATAGGAATATTTCCTATTCTTCAAGTCTTTCAGTTTTGGACCAATCATTTCGAACAGATCTTTTTGTGGCTAGTTGTTTCTAAGCTATTGTATTACTCACTTGTTGGATTTTCTTATGCTGAGACTGTTTTGAACTCTTAATCTCTGGATTTCTTCGAATGTAAAAACAAGGGTGTGAATGTAACTCATATTCATTTATAGTTGGGTATAATTTTTTTTTACTTCTTTGTGTCATTGTCAAGATAGTTTTCTCACAAGATGTTACCAGTTTTGTTGTGTTATGTGATTACCCCAACACACAAGTATCAGAAATTATGGTTTTTAGAGCTTGGGGCTACTGATTTGCATGTGTGAGCGATCGAAAATAAATGTAGAATGATAAGTTTTAATAGTGATAATTGTGAAGATGGAGAATCTGATTTCGGTGAATAAATAACATGTGCCAGTTTTATAAAAGGAAATATGATAATAAGAATGGTGATGAATGAAGATTGTTGCATCTCCAAGTGGGTGGTCCGGTAAGGCACTCTATAGATGATAATATGTTGCGCCATATTGAAATGAGATTAATCTCGTTATATGTGGTTATTTTGGAGAAATTGTATGCTCATAAAACCAAAATAACAAGATGTGCATGCTCAAAAAGATTGATTGGGATGAGGTATCATGAGTAAATTTGTGTTTAAGAAATTTCTCAGTAAGTCTAATGATTTGAGCATCAAATTTGGTAATGTTATTCACGTATGTGGCTTCGTGGTATATTACCATATTCTTGGGATGTATATATGATGTCTTTTTATAAATCTATATTTGAAGGTATCAATTCGATGGATTTAACTATAAACAGTATCTTGAATGAAGAGAAAGGAATGCATTCAATTGTTAGTTCTACATATAAAGATGAGTTGGTTACTAAGTCAAGGGGAAGAGTACATCTAGAGAGTTAAAGAGGAACAATAACAGATCATGAGCAAGTCTAACATATTTTTTTTAAAAAAAACAAGAGAGAGAGAGAGAGAGAAACATTTCTCTCGAGTGTCTCTCCCCCAACCTTCTGCAACCCTAGATCCACAGCCGTCTTGCTGCTCTTGATTCTGGTGATCAGACGCTCTCCAGCTCCGGTCGCCACCCCTGTCCGTTCTGTACTCAAGCCTTTCCCTTAGTCTCCTTGTCTTATCCTCCTCCTTCTTGTGTGGTGTCTCTGGATTTTCATGGAACAATGAATCGAGGGCTGTATGTGTGTGTGGCCATTCTGGAGCACCTGCGAGGAGTATGGTTCATCAAGGAGCTTAAGCAGCCTTTCATTTTCGGTCTCTGCTTTTCAATCAGAGCAGATCTGGGTCAGATTTGATCTCGCCATCGCCGGAATGGATGGTGAAGCGTCGCTGCCTCCTTCTCCCCTCAACGGAACCGGCTTGTACTCGTGCGTCTAGCTGGACTCGTTTCTTAAGGTCCCGTCAGAGCTTCTCTTCTCCGTTTGGAGTAACGACGGTGTCAAGGCTCACCGTTACGAGAACCTCTGTTCCTTAGGTCATGAGACGTCAACCATAGCGTGCTTTCGGTGATTGATTGGCTTCAACTTGCTGCTCTCGATGTCGACTCTTAGGATTTTGAGGACAACCCATCTGATGATGTCACCTGCTTTCAAGGCGAAGTGATGCACCCTAAATTAGGATCACTCGACCAGACTGATAAGGGGATATGATCTCAGACAGATTGAATGAGAAATGATGGATGAAGGGTCACACAACGTTGCGGAAGGCTGTTGATATTCCCGAACTCCGATTGTTGCTTGATATGACGACAAGTCCAACAAAAGGAGAAATAGATGAATCGAAGGGTCGCACAGCGATGCGGAAGGCTGCTGATATTCCCAAAGCCAATTTGTTGCGGATGTGACGACCGTCCAACAAAAGGGCAGTCTCGATCTGTTGCCGGATATGACGACCGTCCAACGAGAAAGAGAGAGTTACTGGAGCTAACCACACCAAGAACAAGAAAAGTGAGATTCTCTCAAGGTTCCAAAATAATCACTCAAAACTTATTTTATTTCATTGATCAAATGACCTTTATATAATAGGCAAAGCATACAAAAGATTGGAATACAAAAGGCTAGTCAAACATAGAAATTAGCAACTTATAAAAACAAGGAAGACTTGACCAAAGACTATGAATTGACCAAAAATCATAAATGTCTTGACTTGACCGAAATTGAAAGACTGTGGTCGTAAAACTCTTCGGTTGGTCGTGTCTTTTTGCATGGTCGACGGTCTCTGCATTGCCGTCAGATTGATATATTATTCGACCATGACTTGTATTTTCTTGTTGGGCCCTTCTTTCTTTGGGCTGAAACATGTTCATAAACACATTTTCAGTATACTTCAAGCCCATCTCGTGTAATCTCAAACCTATAAGCCAAGCTTTCTTGATTTGTTTATGCTGCGGATTAAGGGCGCATCACGAAGCCTTCTCTTGTTGGTAGAGGTAGGCACGGATCGGATAGTACCATATTTTTTGGTATTTGCGATTTGCTTCGTATCTTACGAATATCTGATTTTCCGATTTGCTTTGCTTCGGAGAAATACGGATATTCGGTTTTACCGATATTCGGAACTTTTTTAAATATTTGATAATATTTGCAAATATTTACGGATATCTCATACACCATGTTTTATACACGTAAATATAACAAAATTATACATGTTTTTGTTTTTTTATATATTCTTACATAATATTAAACCAAAAGTGAAAATCAGTGGAATCATATGTTCCATACTTTTTTATAATAAAATAATCTTTTTGATAAAACACATAATTTTAGAAAATTATAGTTTTTAGAAAGATTTTATATTCTTTCTTTAATTTAATACATTATATATTTTTATAAATAACACAAATATATGTTGAAGTAAAAATTTATACATACTTAATTGTAGATATTCATTTATTTGTATAAAAACCGGAGCGGATCGGATATTCGCCTTTAAAAATTTTAGTATTTGTGATTTGCTTCGTTTTTAACGGATATTGAATTTTAATATTTGCTTTGCTTCGAAGACTTACGGATATTTGGATTTTTCGGATCGAATCGAAATGAATAATGAATCGAATCAAATTTAACGGATAAAATGCCCACCCCTACTTGTCGGTAAAGGCGCTTGCTTTCAAGGAGCTTCACTCTCCTTTCGTGCTTCATTTCCCGTCTTCCAAACTCCAGCAGATAACTTCCTTGTCTCCTTGCTGTTTCTGCTGCATCTTTTGTGTCGCGTAGTCGGATGGGGAGCTGCATTTACCGTCTGCGCTTGACTGTAACTTGAGCCTTTCACTTCCAGTGGTGTTTACTCTTGGTTTCAGTTTGGTCTTCTGCTGTGTTAGCTTGGGCTCGTTTGTCAGCTTCTTCCTCCTCTTGTGGAGCTTTGGAGCGGGAGCCAGCCGCCTCTGTCGATGTCTGCTTTAGCCACTTCGGTGAGAGCTTGACTGAACTTGCCTCTTGCTATTCTCTTGATGGCCTGGTTAATCTTAGGTGTCAAGAAGCGCTTGGTATGGGAGTTTAAATTCTGATGCCTCTTGTCCTATAATGTTTATTAATTTCAGGTTCACCATTGTTGGCAAACTTGAGTTAATCACTTAGTGTTTTTGGAGTTTTTTTAAACTTTTTACGGCTCCAAAGATTCAAAATGGCTTTCGAGCAGAATCTGGTTGCATCTCAGTTGTAACCAAAACCTTCATTATTATTTATTTTTTTTGTCATCAGCTTAAAAAAACAGACTCATACTGACTCTGTGAACCACACTGGTAGCTCCACATCCATGTGAACGATAAAAGATTGTTGATTTCTCGCACTACGTGCTAGTTTATCCGCCTTCAAATTTTTCGCCCGTGGTACATGAATAATCTCTGAGCTGAGAAAACTTTCTTGTAGGGTTTTTATGTCTTCCAAATAACTTGCAAAAGCTGGCCATTCTTCTGGTTCCGAAACCATCTTCACCAATTGAGAACAATCTGTTGCAAACGTGACCCGAAACTGACGTAGATTCCTCATACATTCCATTGCCCAGAGCAATGCTTCCATCTCCGAATGCAGAGGGGAGAGACTTGCCCGGACATTCCTTGCCCCCATCAGACCATCAAATCCTTCTAGAGTACTATACCACCCTTGTCCTGAGAAGAAATCCTTATCTTTCCAAGAACCATATGTAAAGCACCACTGCCCTGGAATTGACGGTAAATTTAAAACCTCTACATGTTGTGTTTCCCGTTGAGGGATCAGTGCATGTGCTTCAGCCCAAAGTGTTGACTCCATTTCCGCTAATTTTAGCGTATCCCTTGGGTCTATGTCTAGATTACTAAAAACTTTATTATTCCTTCCTTTCCAAATATACCATAAGATCCATGCAAATTGATGATCGTCCATCTTTGGTTCAACTCTCCAAAATAGGTGATCCATATTTGTGAAGAGAGATTCGGTTGGGAAAATATCCGGATTTGATGGAATCCGTGAAAGTGCCCAAACCTGGCGAGCTGGAGGGCATTCAAAAAACACATGGTTTATATATTCCTCCGAGGCTCCACATCTGGCACAACATAGGTCCTTCTGTAGCCCTCTTGCTTGCAAATTTTTCCTAACTGATATACACCCTGACACCAGCTGCCATAGAAAATGTTTAACCTTTGGTGGGCACCGCACCTTCCAACAGAACGCTTTCAGTAGGTCAACCGTAGGACCAAACAGTGCTGGTGGCTTTATCCTATCTGGGTAAACCCTTTCTACTTGGTATCCTGATTTAATTGTGTATTTCTCATTTTGTGTGAAATGCCATCCATCTGTATCCATAATAGGACTCTTGCTCAGTGGTATACTTTCAATGATCTTTACATCATGTGGATCCACTAGAGCCCGAATTGCCTGTAAATTCCAAGTTTGCGAAGTTGAATCAATGAGGGAATCAACTGAAGATCTGGGTAACTATTTTGATGATTTTTACTTGCTGGTCTCGGGCGAGTGGTTGGGAGCCATGGATCATTCCATACAGAGATAGATGATCATGATCCCACTCTTTTAATTAGTCTTTTGCTAACCAGAGATCTAGCTGAAACAATACTCCTCCAGCCATACGACGGGGAATATGATCTAATCGGTTCCAGGGGTGAGGCATTCCTGTAGTACCGACCTTTAAAAACTCGAGAAAATAAGGTATTTGGTTTCTCGATAAGACGCCAAAGCTGCTTACCAAGCATTGCCGTGTTGAAATCAGTTATGTCCTTAAAACCCAAGCCTCCTTCCTCCTTATCTAGACATACTTTGTCCCATGATTTCCAGTGCATTCCTTTTGTACTACAGCCTGGACTCCACCAGAATTGTGCTACAGCACTTGTCAGTTTCTTTACAGTTGCTTTTGGTAGACGATAACAGGACATCACATGATTTGGTAGGGCTGTAATCACTGATTTAATAATTACTTCCTTTCATCCTTTAGTAAAGAATTTAAAAGTCCAGCCATTGATCCTGCTATTCAAGCGCTCCTGAACAAATCCAAAGACTTGTATCTTGGATCCCCCAAGATTCTCTGGGAAACCTAAATAGGATCCCATTCCTCCTAAATTCTGGATTCCCAGGATATCCTTTAACTCCTGCCGACTGGATTCCTCAATATTATGTCCAAATTGGATCGAAGACTTTTGAAAATTTATTTGCTGACCAGATACGGCCTCATACTCTTTTAAAATCCTGAGAATGGTTTGACACTCTTCTTTTTGTGCCTTGCAAAAGAAAAGACTATCATCTGCAAATAGAAAATGAGAAATCGATGGACAGGCTCTGGTAACCTTCATTCCAGTTAATTGTTTCCCTCTCTCTGCATTTCTAATGTTTGCAATTAAAGCCTCCGTACACATGATGAATAAATAAGGCGATAACGGGTCCCCTTGACGTAAACCCCTATGTGGAATTATAAGACCGCGTGGTTGACCATTTAGTAAGACCTGATATTGGACCGACGAAATACACTCCATCATTAACTTGACCCAATGAAGATCAAAACCCATTTTTTGTAAGAGAGCCTGAATAAAATCCCATTCCACTCTATCATACGCCTTACTCATGTCCGTTTTAATTGCCATATATTTTTCTTGGCATGCTTTGTTGGTTCTCAGCCCATGAAACATTTCCTGGGCTATAAGAATGTTATCCGATATTTTTTGGTAATCAAGAATATTAATTATTCTTACATAGATATGATGTTTTTGGCGTCATTGATATTTTCTTGGAGACAAGTATTGGAAATAGACTTATACTTAAAGATGTTAAGAATGGTTTAGATGTTCGAATGAACTTGAAATCTATTAAAACAAAAAAAGATGAAATTTTTATGGTTTATTTGGTAGGTGTAAATGGAAGTTTCACATGGTTGTTTAGTCGTGTATCCAGGTAAGAAGTATTTAGATTTATGTTGGATGGATGCTTATCTAAAACCAGTTTTAATATATTGAAGAATGAAGATGTCATAGGGATAAGACATAAGAGACTTGGCAATGTGAAAAGATTGTGTGTTGTGTAAGAAAAAAATGTTGCTTGCACTTGTAGAAGTGTGTGCACTATTTTACAGGGAAGCAACAAAAGCCTCTTTCAAGTGTTATGTATATTTTATGAAATCCAAAGTATTTGACTTAGTGCATTACGTGATCTAATGAAAACAAAATTTCTTGGGATGCATTATTTTTTCACATTCATATATCTTTTCTAGAAAGTTGGAGGATTTTTAGTATATATGAAAAACATACAGGTGTTATAAAATTTCAAAAAAAAACACAAATCGATTTTCATCCGAATAGAGAAAAGAATGAAACATACTCTAGTCCTCTAAACATTATTTGCAAAGTGATTTTTCAAACTTTGCTTATGTGTCATCACCCTATTGATTTTGATAGAAAATTAATGGCATGGCTTGGTAAAAACTATGACATGGCTTCATTTTTATTATGACATGTCAATTTGCATTTATGATATTTACATTATGGTAAATTTCTTAAAATATAATTATTACAAAATGTCAATTTGCATTTCTGAAGTTTACATTTTTTGTAAGATTTTTAAATTATAAAAAATAACTTATATGTATTATAGAAAAAGATATAAACTAATAAAATAATAATATATAAATATATAAATATTTACATCAATTTAGAATTTAAAAATATGTTTTTAAAATATCTAAACTTTTGTTATAGATAATTAAACATTTTAATTGTATTTTAAATCGAGAGAAAACAACTAATCAAATATTCAAATCATTAAATTTATTTGTGTACAATTTCCATAAAATATGTTCGTTCTTCAAGTGTTAGTCGATTCATTGAAGTAACTAATAAGATAATTTTATTACTTTTATATATTTTTACTGAAATAAATTAATAAATAAATTAAATTTATGATAAAACTTAAATAAATCAGAAAATTTTAAATTTAAATTTTAAGTTGTCAAACTATATATAAAAACAATTTATAAATAATTATTTTAGATTTTTATTCTGATAAACTAAAAATATAAATGTATTATTAGATTTTAGATTTTAAATGTAATATAAATAATTATTTTAGATTTTTATTCTGATAAACTAAAAATATAAATGTATTATTAGAATATAGATTAGGTTTTATTTTTAAAAATAGCTATAATTTTATGAGAACTAATGTCCATTGCATAGGAAACTTCCTAGTATACAATATTCCTAAATGGAACTAGACATTTTATCTAGTACAACCAAGATCCAAAAGATCTTATGGGCACTTAAGAAACCCAATGTCCTGATAGGTTGGGCAAATATAGCCCATTACCTAAATTTATATTGATTAGCAGTGGATCCAAATTGGCTTAAGAAGAACACACTATGAGCCCTGTTTTATAGTAGTGCGCATATAAACTTTCATATATTTTTTTGTTAAAATAAACTTTCATATATTGTATGACCATCTCTGCATATATACAAGCCTGCATAGTTTTATATTTTTATTCATACACATATTTTGTATATATATATCCACATACACATATTTTATACACCATACATGATAATGTACCTATATATACATATATGTTTATATAGATACCTGAAATTATGTATAGATTCACGTACAGACGATTAATTATGAACTTAGGTCAAACCTTAGAGATGGAATCTATTTGCAGCAGAAAATCCAGATCAAATAGAACATAGTATGTTAATTAGAATGTATAAAGTATAGCAACATCTCGATTAAGAAAAAATAGTGTCCACGAAGCAGGCAAGTGTTAAGAGCCTTTGTGTTTCATCCATTGTTATACTGAACGTGAACATTGTCGTCAAGACGTCCAAATCACAATGAAGTAATTAATACGCATCAAATCAAATCTCAACGTTATGAATAGATCATTAACCCAAAAATCCACCAACCCGTGACGCATCTGTGGGCAACATACACAAACCCGTGAGTTCTTGCAACATACGCATCTGTGTGCACGTGGCGGATTAACCATTTACCGATTTTATTTTATGCAATATCATAACTGTCTCTGAATTATCATTTCTCGTAACTATTTTAGGTCGATGACGTTTGAGTTATCATGCATCTAGTAAGAAAGACACTCATTTCTATATATAATCTCTATGCAACAATATTCTATTTTAGTTCACAACATTAGGTAGCTCAATTACAACTAAAACCTAACTGATCTTCATATTTCGATTGTTTACCTAGTTAGTTTCTTTATGGCCACCTTGGTTAAATGCTTAATGCCAGCCTGCCGATGTTAATATATACATTGTGAATTAAATATGTTGTAAGTTGTGACACAGTGGAATTATGGAGTCTTATCCAACGGATCGCAATACCATCTAGCATATGTAAACCATTATTCTTGACGTGCATTGTCAAAATGTCAGATAAATTTTTAAAAGTTCAATACAGAATGCTTAAGCAATTTTTATCAAAAATGCTTAACAGAGGATAATGTTAGTCATCGTTTAGTTACCATCCACAGAGAACTTATCAGTAGTTGCCAATAATCATAAACTCACCATAAACCATATGCAAGACCCAATATACTTAGGGCTTGACTGAGTTCTCCGCTACCACCCGCAAACTCAACTTTTACGGTTGCTAGCTGTTGAAAGCGTTTCGAAACAATCATACAAACTGCTACAAATCGCTCTGAATCTCATAAAATCAAAAGCTGGTTCCAGCTAACGTTTGCGGTTGAATAAATATAAAATTATTTTAAAAAATTTTAATATTAAAGTTTTAAATGGAAATATTATAAATAAAAAAATATATATTTTATATATTAATTTAAATTCACAAATATTACCATAAGTTGTTTTATAAAAACTTCGAACTAACTATTCATTAGAATTTTTAAAAATTAATATACATACATATATATAAAGATATACACTTATATAAAACGAAATAAAATATTCTTTTAAAATTTTAAATATAAATCTTCAATTTTCTTTTATTAAAATATAACTTTCGACTAATTTAAAAATTAAATAAATAAGCATAATATTTTTATTAATCATATTATATTGATAGTTATTATATTTTATTATAATAAATTTTTTATATTTTTATAATATTATAATATGTTAATATTGATAATTTATTATTAAACCGCTGTAATATCTTATAATCAATCTGCCACAAATATCCCGCAAACGCAACAATATTTAAAAGTTATACCAATCATACAAAATACTTAATAACGTTTGAAACCGTAATCACTCGCATTCGCAAACTCCCGCACCTATAACCGTAACCACTGCATTTAACCAGTCGGACCCTTAGAAATGGTCGAAACCGGTGCTAAAGTATAATATTATTTTATTACATGCTGTCGTAGAGACATAAGAGCATGATTAATCTGGAGTTCTTAGGGTGAGATTTTTAGGAAAATATAAAAAAATTTATATTTTTCTAAGAACCCCATCGTAAGAACCCCAGGTTAATCATCGTTGTACACACAGAAAGGTTGATGTTACTACCAATCTCTAACAGTTTGCGGCATCCAGATTCGGATACACGTGTCACAATTTTAAGGCACTGACAATAAGGAAAAGAACCACTGAGAGAGAGCGTAGGGCGCGTGGACTGAAGTCTCCACGTGGCATTAGGTTAAACCACAAGCCATCGCAATTTTTTTGTAAAAAGAGAAAAGATTTTAACTCCGACCCGTGAGAGAGAGGGATACATGTGACACATAGAGACGAAATAATAGACTCACGCTTTCAAATTTTGTTAACTTTCTCCTTTTATATACCTTCTAATCAAATAACTAAACACCTTTTGAATAGTGGATCGACCCTTTTAGGTTTGATAAAATAATGGCTTCGACCTTTTTAGGTTTGTTAAAATAATGGCTTCGACCTTTTTCGAGTTTTGTTTCACTAATAAAATACTTAGTACTTTCAGCTCATGCATATATAGTAATATAATTGGTAGTTGATAACTCTGTATTCGAAAGAAAACCCGTAGTGTTTAATTCGTGCAAACAATTGATTAATGGATTATATTCATGACAGAAATAGAAAATCATAATTTTTTTTTCGTAGCACTACTATTTTTTTTTTTCTAATAACTCAAATTGCCACTATCGTCGCATATATTAATTGTTGTTGTTTAAAAGCCATGAACAATACACTACCTTTTTTTACACTTCCAATTTGAGTTGCAACGTAAGTCAATGGTATTTTTCAGATATTCGTTCTTCCTATAAATCACATACAAACTATAGAAAGCGTATGAAACACACATATATTAAGCCCTTTTTTACGAAAAAAAAAATACACACACACATATATTGATATATTATATAGTATACAATGGACTAGATGATGCACATAGACATATATCATTATCTCGGAAATGATTGTACGTACACAATAAATTATTAAAAGGAAAATTTAGATTTTAAGTAATTAATAAACTGACAAACTACTTTATAAGCTTGTAGAATAAAGTCGCTTTCTTGGTTAACTTTTACATGCGATATGAAATTCATACATGTATTGGCCGACATTAAAATGATTTGGTTAAAAATAAAAGAAAATAGAATTGTGGGTGGACAGCTCTTTAGAAGCATTAATACTAAAGGATAAAATACCGGAGAGCCCGCTCAACTTTTCCTCCGTCTTCAACGTCCACAAGAAAAATATTCAACTACAATACAACCGAGTGTCACGAGATTTGTCTATTTGTATAGTTTTGCATCTCAATTATTTAGTTCGTTTATTTTAAAACGTATATAAGAGTGTGTAAATATATTGTTTCTAAACATACGTGTTTGCGCGTATTTTTAAAAAAATATATATATGCTTTATTTATGGATGTATATCAACACTTTTTGTGTCAAAAAACTATAAGATGCAAAACGGACGAAGGATTACATATGTAAATGATCTGTAATTGTATCAGTGTAACCTATAATTTAGGGTTTGAGCTAGGTTGAAATGATTGATCATATCATATGCTAGGTTACACGTAAACTCTATCATTCATATGTCGAAGCCTATGTTACACTTGGTTCCCATAAACCCACAACATGTTATAGCAACACACACCAAACCGCCGAAACATGGTAAATCCTATAGTGTTATACATATAATTATATATATACTAATAACACCATAACTTTTTTTTTGTCAAACACTAATAACACCATAACTAATTTTCAATTAATCTCTGATTATTTCACAACTCACTAGACCCTATCCGGAGACATGTGTTATGCCTAGAGAGTTTCCGAACATTTGACGCATACAACTTCACACATTTGGCAAACAATTACGTGGGTTCTGTAAAAATACATTACTTATAAAAAAAATGTCAAAATACATGATCCGTGACGTCAGCATGCTCCGAACAATAGCAGCACGAAGAAAAGTGAACAAAGCGACCTTTCATTATTGAACAGACACACGCATCAAGATTGTATACACAAGACTTCAAATCAATCTTCTCAACATTATGTGCTCTAATCATTTGGTATGTCTAGCTATATATTGTGGCGAAAGGGTTTACTATATAAATGGTTTTTTTTATTATACAAATGGTTTTTAATCGGTTTATCTTTTCGCTGTGCTTTATCATTTGATCCTTATCATTTGTATAAAAAAAACAGCTACGTAAGTCAAAATTACCTAAAACACTACACAAGTACTAATAAAGTTTTTGTGGTTATTTGATTATTTAGGGCATTCGTTCAAATTTTAAAGAATGTGTGAAAAGTCATATGACCAATATCTAATATATTTAATAAACTGTACTCTACACAGTATTTATTTTTATATATCTTTTTGTATATAATTGGTAACATTTTGAGTAAAAGATGAGTCAGATTATAACTCATCAATCTAAACACATGGTAACTCATGTTACATCCTCCAACAAATCATGATATGATCATCTATAGCTATGGTAACAGCTCATGTTAAAAAGACAATAACATTTGATTTGTTAAAATCTGTCTCACTATATTTAGATAACCATTTTTTAGTTAACCAATGGAAAATTAGCCGTTGTACAAAGAAAAATCTAAAATCTCATTGCCAAAATTTGTTATGTATACATGTTCTTTTTTGTATGTGTATACTTATACATGTTCTGGTCCTTTTATTATAAATGAAGTTCTTTGGTGCACACAAAAATCAAGTATCCTATTCTGTTGTAAAACATAAATATACTTGAATGCATGAAGCGAGCCAACTATTGTATTATGGGAATGCTATATCTAATCAGAAGTAATATAGAATGTTAATTTTTTAAAAGTTCACGGAGCAATCGTTTGCATGGGGATTGGAGACGAAAAGCAAGTATTACAAATGAGCCTTGTACTGATTTTCTGTCAAGTTAGACCATCCCCATTAGGGGATTAAAACGGAAGTTCACACAATTCCCAAAAAAAAAATATATAAAAAGCTGATTTTGGTGAATCCATATCACATGAGGTCGTCGGTAAGAGTCGGTTCAACCACTGTTTCGCGGGACGGCCTGCGATTGATTCATTTATTAATTTTTTTTAAAAAATCAAACTAAAAATATATATATATATATATAATAATGAAAAGTTGCTTTTTGGAATCGAGCCCCCAAGTTTGCTAATGTGCATGCTCTTACTTATTAATAATATGAAAATTTAGGGTGCCGAGTGGGCACTAGTAACGGCATTAGATATCCGCTTAGACTATCTAACAAAATAACATAAGTAGTTTTAGTTTCACTGAATTTGATAATTAAAATTGAAATAGAAAAAATTGGTCCAATCATATATTATATACAAAAATTGGTCCAATCATAAATTAGATACAAAGTCTCTCACACTAATAATATATAAAGTAGATTGACCAATCCACTTATAAGAAATTGGTTTCAATTTGGAAGTTCAGATCCATAAAAATCGGGTTAGACTATATAAATCAGAATCTAACACCATGTTAAACTAGATGGACAGCTAACTTAAAACTAATTGGTAAAATAAATATTGTCTCTAACACTTCACTTTGGGATGATAGCTCCTTTGACAGTTGATTTCGAAATATTCGAAAAAGATCAATAATAAAGATTGGGTAGACTGTATCGAAAGGCAAACCAGGGAGTGTATTAGAAACAAAGTCTCCTACATCTAAGGCTGTTAAATATGGTAAAAACGAACCGTATCAAACCAAACCAAACTGAAATAGACAATATGGTTTGGTTTTGGTATATACCATATAAACCGAATGGATATGATTTTATAGAAACTGTAGGATTTGGATATGGTTTGGTTTATAACCGATTAAACCGAATAAAACCGATCAAAAGGATAAACATGTAAATATGTATCTATTTTATAATGACACATGAAAATCTATTTGTTATATAAGTTATTTTTTTGTTAATAACTATTACCATATTTTTTATAGTAATAAAGAAGTCCTAATTTGTAAAACACTTGAACTATAATTAAATAACAATACATCGCAACCGAGACTTTTTATTTTCTTAGTCTTCTTTTTTTAAAATCTTTTTTGTTTTATTTTAGCATTGACTAAATTGAAGTGAAGGTTATAAATTTAATGGACAACAATTAGTGGAAATTCTTCACAACTTTTTTCTTATCTATAAACGAACAAAGTTTCATGTTCAGTCGAAGAAACACGACTTTAATGAACACTAAATATGAAAGAGTGGAAAACTTTTCTTTATGCTTCTATTTTGTTTTGTAATTTTTATTTTCAAAAATTCAATCTTTGATTTTAATTCTACATTTGATTATTTTATTTGATGGTAGAAGTGTTTACTTTTTTGTTCATTTATTTGAACATACAATACTTTTTTAATAAATGACTGCATTAACAATGTGACTCTAAAATTCATATAATATGATCTCAAACTAAATAATTATATTTTTTGGTATGAAACCGAATAAATCGAGAACTGACGGTATATAAGCCGAACCGAAGGAAATATGGATTTAGAATGGTAGTTATATTTTACTAACCGAAATACCGAAAAACTAAAAAATCCAAACCGAAACCGAACCGATATCCGAATTGGACACTCCTACCTACATCGATAGTTGTAAGATGTCCTTAATATATAAGATATATATGTTAATCCACTTATCACCATTTGATTTTAGGTTAAAAGTCTATCTAGGTTAACATCATAATGTGAAAAAATCAGGAAGAATATACTTCATTCATTTCATTTCCACTGACATTTTAGATTTGTCTACATTAATTAAAAAATATTTAATTTCATATATTTCCTAAATAAATTAGAGATTGGAGAATACTGTTAATAAATTTTGCATTGATAATTTTAAAATGATATTTATTTTGTAACGGAGATTTTATTATATAACAACAATTAAATTGAAATGGAGAGATTATAATAAATCTGTTTGAATTTTTTGAAGAAGATGTTTAGAGCATGCACAGTGATAAATTTTCTTGAATCTATTATAAATTTTTAGAAAAAAATCAAAGATACAGATAAAATAAGAAAAAGGTGAAAGACCGGATCGTCTTTGAGATCAATGTTTTTCATGAAAATATTTCTATATAGCAATATTTAGTGATCTAATTTTTTTCAAAAATATAGCTATACAATTAAACAAAAATATATTACTTTTTTCAGAGATTCGATCACTATACACCGTTGCTAATAGTCTTACCCCATGTATCTCTTCTCTTTTTTTTTTTAATTGTATTTAACATTTTAATGTTCATGTACCTATTTGGGGCTGCGATTGTGAATGGCTTTATGTTGATAAATACTAAAAAAAATGAAATCTTAACAAAGTACACTGTGACCGCACGAGATAAATATAATTCCAAAGTTCAATTCCAAAATGAAATCTTTAAAAAAATGAATGGCTTAGAGGTATAGGGGACATGACATCTCTTTGACCGCACGAGATAACTATAATTCCAAAGGCAGTTTATGAGGAGGTTGTTTTGCTGAGACGATCGTAGTTCAGTAAGCTATACGGTTGTATTTCTACTCTCTTTAGAGCACCCCCAACAATAAGAAATTATATAAGTTTCTAAAAGAAAAAAAAATATTAGTATTATAATAATTCAATTAAGTTTTATTTTTTCTAGGTAAAGAAAAACACTAATTTTATCTCACATGATTACACATATCAATTGGGTATACTACAATTTTTAAAAATCTTTAAAATAAGAGCTCTTGGTCCTTTCTCTCCTAATTTTATTATTTTTTTCTTTTTCTTAAATACATATCATACATTAGGGGTGGGCATTTTATCCGTTAAATTTGATTCGATTCGTTATTCGTTTCGATTCGATTCGAAAAATTCGAATATCCGTAAGTCTTCGAAGCAAAGCAAATATTAAAATTCAATATCCGTTAAAAACGAAGCAAATCACAAATACTAAAATTTTTAAAGGCGAATATCCGATTCGCTCCGGTTTTTATACAAATAAATGAATATCTACAATTAAATATGTATAAATTTTTACTTTAACATATATTTGTGTTATTTATAAAAATATATAATGTATTAAATTAAGGAAAGAATATAAAATCTTTCTAAAAACTACAATTTTCTAAAATTATGTGTTTTATCAAAAAGATTATTTTATTATAAAAAAGTATGGAACATATAATTCCACTAATTTTCACTTTTGGTTTAATATTATGTAAGAATGTTTAAAAAAAACAAAAACATGTATAATTTTATTAGATTTACGTGTATAAAACATGGTGTATGAGATATCCGTAAATATCCGTAAATATTCGCAAATATTTAAAAAAAGTTCTGAATATCCGGAAAACCGAATATCCAGATTCAAGAAAGAAATAAAAAATCGATATTCAGAAGATACAAAGCAAATTGCAAATACCAAAAAATATGGTACTAGCCGATCCGTGCCCACCCCTATCATACATCTCATGCACACGTGTTCCAAACGTGGAAACTTTGAGCAAATACAAGTAGTATATATCAAACAATTTTCATTCAGCAATATATTATATTGATTTTATATCTTCGATCTTTTTTCTGAATCGGATTAGTTTTAAATTATCATAGTGACAAAAAATATGAATTAGAGAGGAAAAATGATATAGTAGGCCTAAAAAGTTGTGTTTAAAATAATGTTCATATATTGCAAACTATGGTACTGATCATTATGTCCAACCATAGAGATATCATCTGAAAACAATAGAGAAGAAATCTATTACCTTTTATACAGTAAATTTTCTAACTAGGATACACAAAAATATCTAGAAATACTTTAATATATTTGTTTTATTATGTTATTGAAATATATTTTCAAAATGTATTCACTCAACCAATCAGAAATCGTATGGGTATGTGGCGACGACATATATCAATTTAAAGATGAGCTAGAAAACATAAAGTTTGTTGTAAAAAAGGTCGTAAAAAGACAAGTCGAAATTTAAGAAAAAAAAGGTCGTAAAAACATATTTAGCATATTTTTTTGATTAAATCATGTCTTTCAAAACCTCAAAGCCCAAAACAACATGGGTAGATAGACTCCAAGAATCAACCATGTATCAACACGTGTCACCTCCACAGACTTCAAAATCCATTGTCTCGTGTTGTGCTTGGCATGCTTTGCTATATAACAGACTCAAAACTCTCCTCCTCTCTTAGCATTCTCTCTCTTTCTTCTTATTCATCTTCGTTAAACAATGCGCATTCTCAGTGGCATTCTCGTGGTTTACTTAATCTCCACTCTCCTCTTTGGTCAATTAATCTACGTGGCACGAGGAAGATTTCATTACCACAAGCGACGCGGTCTCTCGGATCCTCCTCCTCCTCCTCCTCCAGCTGTAACCGCTAAGCCACCTCAAGTCCCCTCCGACCCGTACCCGACCCCAAATCCAGACCCGGCTCCAGGAGATTCAGACTCGGGATGCATTTTTGACGTGACGTCGTTCGGGGCAGTAGGTGATGGCTCGTGTGACGATACGGCAGCATTTAAAGCTGCGTGGAAAGCCGCTTGTGCTGTTGAATCCAGTGTCGTTTTAGCTCCTGAAGGCGGCGTCTTTAAAATCACTTCCACTATTTTCTCCGGTCCATGTAAACCGGGACTCGTCTTTCAGGTGAGCAAACCAAAAACGTTACTCCTCTTCACAGGAAACAAAATTATTTTAACAAACAAACAAAAAGATGTTTCACCTCCGTATGTGAGAGCCGGCTTAACAAATTATCAAGAATGATCACAAAAATCGATCAATTAATTTTTAAAATAAGAATGATATAATTTTAGAAATCAGTATACTAATAACTTATTTTTACTTAAATTTGGTTAGCATGTAATTTTCTTTTACAAAAAAAAATGTAATTTTCTTTTCAATAAATGATTTTCTTTCCAGTAAATGATTTTATTTTGTTGGGTTGTGAAGTTGGATGGAGTGTTGATGCCTCCAGATGGACCAGAGGAGTGGCCAGAGAAGGACAGTAAAAGTCAATGGTTAGTTTTTTACCGCCTCGATGGTTTCACGTTTGCTGGCAAAGGCACCGTGGAAGGAAATGGTCAAAAATGGTGGGACTTACCTTGCAAGCCTCATCGGGTAATTCTTTATATTTTTGAGACTTGATTTAAGTTTTTTTTACCGGATCACAATTATTTTAGCAAACTAATTTATCTGACAACTCTCCTTCCATTTTGAAGAGATAATGCTTTGAAAATAATTATAAAGATAGATTTTAAAGTTTTATGCATTTTTATTTGGTAATAATGATAAATTCTATACTTAAACGTTTATTTATTTTCTATTGATTTAAAAGTATTAAAATATTTAATCATATAATATACTCCTTTATTAACAACTTTTATTTTGTTTTCTAAATATGAATTAAAAAAAAAAACTTTTTGAAAACAGAAATATTAAATTCGTAATTCATGACCGTGAGTCCGTGACAAAATAGAACAGGCGACAAATAAACCCGTACTATATTCCGCTCTGATTTTACAGATACATGAAAATGATAAAAGATTTTTATGTGTTTTACTTTCATCGTTTTCAGGGACCAGATGGATCATCGTCATCCGGACCATGTGTTAGTCCAACTGTAAGTCTAAATAACCCCGAACCAAATCGCTAAATCTAAAACCGGTTTATTTAATGATCACCTTTATTGTTGGTTTTGGTTTTGTAGATGATTCGGTTCTTCATGAGCAATAACATAGAGGTAGGAGGACTGAGAATCCAAAACAGCCCTCAGTTTCACATGAAATTCGACGGATGTGAAGGAGTTTCAATCAACGATATCCAGATTTCATCTCCAAAACTCAGTCCTAACACTGATGGTATCCATCTCGGGAACACCAGATCAGTGGCCATTCACAACTCTGTCGTTAGCAACGGTACGATTTTCTGTTATATTTATTTCTCTAGTGGAATATTATTGAACGTGACAAGAGATTCAATAAAAGTAGTAACAATCAATAATGTAGTACTGGAAACGTATTGTATATTAATCGGGAATGAAACATTGAAACAGGGGATGACTGCATTTCAATTGGAACTGGTTGTTCAGACATTGACATTCAAGGTGTCACTTGTGGGCCCAGTCACGGGATCAGGTTTCTCTCTTTTAATTCTTTTTGCACAAAATAAATGTTTTAAACTTTAATTTGATTTAATTTCTTGAATTGATTCCATTTTTTCTTGAATTTTCACCCTTCAAAAAAAGAATTGATTCCACAACGAAGTCTGTTTTTTTCATGGATCACGGATACTAAATGAATGATCCTCTAAAAGTCGAATTTTGGAACTAGTTGACAAGAAATAAATAATATAAACATTTCGGAGTTTGGTTTAAATTTTCTATACAAAATTAGAATTTCTCACAAATACCTTCTGTCGTAATTTGGTTTGAATACGTCAGAACAATTTAATGTTGCCAGCTATTAAATCACGAGTATGATTAAGATCTAAACTCAGATTTGAAATTGTTTTAGCTGCGTTGATAGAACCAAAAATTCTTTTAGCTTGATCTCTTACTATTTATATATTTATTTATTTGTGTTGTTTTGGTTTTTATTAAAAAAAAATATTTATTTTGTTTGTTTGCCAAAGTAAGCTGACAAACGCGAATCGGGTTCTAACCGGTAATAATTTGTCGAAAACGCAGCATCGGGAGTTTAGGAGTGCACAATTCTCAAGCATGCGTTTCCAACATAACCGTCCGAAACACTGTGATTCGCGATTCTGACAACGGCCTCCGAGTCAAAACATGGCAAGGCGGAACCGGATCCGTCTCAAACCTCCTGTTTGAAAACATCCAGATGGAAAATGTCTTAAACTGCATCATCGTCGATCAATACTACTGCCAATCCAAGGATTGCCACAACGAGACGTCGGCAGTTCGAGTCTTCGACGTCCAGTACCGTAACATCAAGGGTACTTACGACGTTAGAAGCGCACCGATTCACTTCGCATGTAGCGACACCGTCGCTTGTACAAACATCACAATGTCCGAGGTCGAGCTTTTGCCGGAGGAAGGAGAGCTCGTTGATGATCCGTTTTGTTGGAATGCTTATGGGACTCAAGAAACGTTGACGATACCGCCAATTGATTGTTTGCTTGATGGATCTCCGGTGGTGGAGGAAGGGTATAATTCGAGTCCGGGTTGCTGATCTATGGGTAAAAATTTGGATGGTTGTTAGTTTGCTATGTGGATGGAGGTTGATTTTAGTTGTATATGGGCCATCCCTTGTAGGGCCTTTTAATAGAAGCCTTATATGTGCGATGAGATTTTTAGATGGGCTTATTCTTATATGGTCCACTATATATTTTTATCTATCTATCGATTCGTCATATTTGGGGTAATAGTCGTCTATCTTAATAATTCTTTTGCGACGAGTAATGAAACACAGACGTTTCAGAGCAGTTTATAAGTAGTTTTTCAGTCGGTTTAGGTTTGGGCTTATGTCATTATTTTAACTTGGTTATTTCATAAACCATTAAAACCAACAATCATGTGCAATTATATTCAAATTGAGGAAACTTTGGTTTTGTACGTTTGGGATATAAAACAAGGTTGAAATACTATGCGGATTGCCGTCTATGATGTTAGTTAGGGGGAAATTAATGGTTTTCACACAGATGAGGTAAAAAGATGCATGAACTCATGAAAAGATTATAAACTAGCAGTTAATATGATAGCAAGTGAAAAAAAGTTCCTTATAATTTGAAAGTTACTTAGAAAAGTTGCCTATAATATGCAAATGCCACTGGAAAGAAGAAAAATATTTGACCAGAGAGAAATATTCAATATCCAATTTTGAAAACTCTTTGAGTTGAAACAAAATGACCAAACAGAACGGCAACATACAAGGAAATGTAAAACTGGGAATTTCACAACTGGAATAAAAACAGAATACTCAAAACGCAATAATTCTCCGGTCAAATTCAAAATAACCAAAACGCAACAACTAACCGCAAACCAACGATACTCTTTTGGGGTTTCACATAATAGCGAATTCTCAAGTCACCAGTCAAGACTCAGCCATGTAAACAGAAGCCTCTCCTCATACCACATGTGGCATATATGATAAAGGAGGAGTTTAATGCAGGGATTAACTTTTAGACTTTTAGAGGATGATCAAATATAAGGAGACAGATGAGATAATAAACCAAACCAGGGGCTTACTTCTTCTGAAGTGAGCTGGGGTCCAGAGGAATAGTACCGACTGTTACAGTTGGAGGAGACCCGGTAACTTTAATGGGCACTGATCCAACTTTGACAGTGTCACTGTCTTCAGAAAGAAGAGAATCAACGACTTCAGGAGGATCTGTTTTCTTGTCAGAGACAGAGGGGGATGGCTTAGACTTGGATTGACTCTGGTTGAGGTGAGAACCAGTGGTTACATTGGAGTCTGTATCAGTCGGGCTAATGGTGAGAGAGGCGATCTTCTTCTGAACGAGAGTAGTATCTTCTTTAATACCTTCCTCATTCCCGTCTGATTCCAAAGTAACCTCCTTGGTTATCTCGGAGGCATCCATAGAGCTTTTCTTGTTTCTGTCAGAGAAATCTGGTCTGGCTACTGGTACAGGGCTAAGGAAGCTTCTGTAGGGCAGCCTGTTTCTCTCATCGTGCATGACTCTCTGGCGGTTTTCGTAATACGCAAAATCATCTAGTAACGAAGTCCTTTCCGCATGGCCTTTGAATATCTTTAGCACCTCCAGACCTTGTTTCAGCATTATCTGCACAAGGAAGCGATAGTTTAGCAAATTATTACAAATCTGATAATCTTTTAAAGCGAAAGCTAGCAGGAAAACTCACCTCTTGTGTGTCTCGACTGTTGGTGACCGGCTTATTCTCATTGTTGTGTAATATGATGTGCCTGAAATAGCTATTGGGAACATCTTTAATAATGT
>CM028693.1:47732869-47920391 GCA_016771965.1 Brassica carinata | reverse complement strand
AGAAGAAGAAGAGAAAGAGAGAGCTTCCAGATCCGACAGAAGTTTTCGGCTTCTTCCACGAAACGCTTTACCACTTGTAATCCTTCTAGGTCGCTCCGAGGATCTGATCTTTTCCCTTTACGGCACCGTTTATGTGAAAACTTTTTTCTTAAGCCCATTAACTACAATCCGGGCCCAATGAGAAAACTGCAATACCATTTTGAATTGTAAACTCAAAATTTTGTCGATTATACGGGGTAATAGGAAAAATACATACTCCATATTCAAGTCTAGGCCTAGGTTATTCGGATCTTCAGATCAAATTCAGATTGGTTTCTTTCAAGTCAGGATCTTTCAAATCCTAAACATTTGAACATAACTAGGTATTAAAAAATTTTCGGATCCTTTCAAGTTAGGATTTTTCAAATCTTAGACATGTAGACATAACTAGGTATCCAAAAAATTTCGGTTAAAGTTTAGATCGGTTCTTTTCCAATTTGGGTCAGTTCAAATCTATAACTAAAATATAGTTGTATTTGTAATGGGTCCAGGTCAATTTGAATATTTAGAGTATTAAAAATTCAAAATATCCGACTCATATAAATTTAGGCAAAATTGATTATATTTATCTAAAATTTTAAAAAACAATCAAAATAAACTATTATTAATTGCAATATTTTTTTAAAAAAACTCTAATTGACATTTAAATTTATATTACAAGTTAAAAAATAATAATATTATAACTAAATTATATAAAATAGAATATATGGATCTTGGATATTCATGTTTTTAAGTCTGGTATAATTTGGTTCTTATCATGTTAGGTATTGTGTCGGTCCATTTCGGATTCGGGTTATTTATATCGGTTTTTTTTGCTTCTGATTTTTTTTGGATAAATGAATTTTAAATTTAATTAAATACCTATAAATTTTCAGTTTGATTTTGGGTCGGATATTATCGTGTCGGTCTCGGTTGGGATTATTAGATATAAAATTTTGAGGCCTATTTGAGCTCTGAAAATCAATCGTGTTTTGAAATTGTTTTCTCAAAACAAAAAATTAGTTGTTTTATTTGAAAATTATACACACAAGAGACATCAAACGTATGTATTTTTTCTATTTCGATTAGAATCCGTATCAAACAGATATAGAGAGAACCAAAATCTAGATTAATCCCCTAGACATGCAAAGTGATTTTCACATATATCCTCTCTACAATCATTTTCAGTAAATAAATGTGACATGTCATATTGAAAGATGATATGGCGTATAGCTAAATGTGATATGAATGATTACATGCAATGCTTATTTATATTTTTGGTAATTTTCATAGAATATGATAGTAAATTATACATCATCATTAAAGTAAATTTATTCAAATATGACATTAAATAATATAATAATATAAATATAATAATATTTTAAATTTTTCTAAATTATATTTATGTCTATTTTTATAATTATACAATTTAGTACCAAAAAATAATTTCCAATTTTTCTACGATTTTTATTAAATTATGATTTTCAATAATAATATCATTAGTTTCTTTTATATATCTACAAATTTATTAAATGTTTTTTAGTTTTACTTTTTGATAATTATACAAATTTTATATCAATTTTAAAATTAATTTTATACAAGGTTATTTAATATATTTTATCCAAAAGAAATAGATAAAAAATCTATCTAAGATTATAATTTTAAAAATATATACATATCTATTTTTAAATATAATTTAAAATAATAAAAAATTTTAGTTTATCTTAATTTTATGTTCAACTAAATCATAATGTATTTAAAATATTGGTAAAAATAATAAAATTTAAAATAATAATAAAATTTTAGTTTTAAAATATAATTGAAATTTAAAATTTGTATTGTTGCACATGGTGCAGGAAAACACCTAATATATATTAGACCAGATGAATACAACGACACATATATTTTGATTCGCATATTCCTCTGTTACTTCCTCGATTAGGATTTAGGAGAAGGATCTCTCATCTATCAACTGTGAATTAAATTTGTCTCTACCTCAGTTTTGAGTTCTTGTGTGTTTGGCCTGAGAAACTGTGAGAAGTTAGTTCTTTCGTTATCAGTTCTGACAGGATCTCATCTCAGAGATTGGAAGTTTGTGTTTATGATGCTAGCCTGAGAACTGTAATGGTAGCCACTAAAAATTGTTATTGATTTATTGGTACATAGTTATTTAGGAAGCTTTACTTAACACACTTTTTACATTACCTGTTTTTTATCTCAAGGACAAAATGAAGCATATAGTGAAGATCTTGAGCATGGTGTTGGCAGTCTTTGCCTTCTGGATCGGTCTTCTGCAGGCTGCAATAATTCCTCCAAGCTATACATGGTTGGTGAGTAAACCTACTTTGGTTTACTCTTGATCTTCTGAAACTAATACAATTGTGTTCTGCTTTGCTAATGTTCTTTTACAGTATACAGTAGGAACTCTATAAATTAATACTCTATAAATTAATAAATACTATAAATTAATAAATTTCTCCGGTCCCGAGTTGGACCGGTTCAAAATATAACACAAATCGATAAAATAATAAGATAATAATATTTTATAGAAAATCCTATGTAAATATATAGTCCCACTGAAATTAATAACCTATTTATATATATTTTTATATAAGTACAAACAAACATTATATTGCTAGTTTTATATTCACAATGAAATTATCTCTATTTAAAAAAAAATATTTCAATATTTTTTTACAATATTTAGTAAAATCATATTGAAAACCACATTTGAATTCTATAAAACATAAAAATATACACCAAATAATATAATAAAACAATATGAAAGTCAAATTTCTAAAATTTACTAATGTATATACGGTAGAATAAAATATTTTTTATTTTGTAAATAAAATATTCAAAAAATAAAATAAAAACTAAAAACGGAAATTTTTATAAATTAATAAAATATCATAGTTTCAACATTATTAATTTATACTGTAGTATCTCTCGGATGCTATGGTTTATTAATGGTTGGTATCGGCCTAATGCAGTTTCCTACCTGTCCCCAAGAAGCATTTCTCTTGCAGCAGGTAGATAGAACATTCAGTTTGCCAAATCTCATCTTGCTCGGATTTACAATCTGGTATTTTGCAGGATATTGTGGAAGCTAAGGACTTCTTCAAACACAAAGGGGTTGATGTCGGATCTGACTGATACTATATGGCTTGTTAACGACCAAACATTAGAATAGTTATCGTTAGTTATGGCAAGAGATCTAATTGTGTCGTTTGAGTAGTTGAATTAAGAGTGTTTGACAAGGCAAAAACAATAATTTTTTCTTTTCTGTTGATGTGATGATTCCAAGAAGGCAAATGCACAGTGATGAAACCAAAAATTTAACATCAGCAAACACAATCTTTTGTGTTCTGAGCAAGTTTTGGAAATTAAAGAAACCACAGAATCTGATGTGATGTAGAAAAAATGAATGAAAGATATAGAGAAGAGGGCTTGTCTATCTCTTCTTCTTGCCACCTTTGCCTGACTTTGTAGAAGTTCCAGCCGTTGAAGTTGTGGTCTGAGGTTCCTGCCTCTTCGCTTTCTGAGATTCCTGTTTCTTCAGTCTCTCTGGATGTCTCGGTACCAACTCTGCTATTTTCTGCATCAGTTGATTCCCTGCAAAACATATGTATCAACACAATGACTCAATGAGCACATCATATGCCTGAAAGAACACTTTGCACTAGTGAATAATTTGGACAATGGGTTTATGTCCCTCATTTATGTGTGTTTAGATCTAGCTAGCTACACAGATGAAACAATATCAATGAAACAAAAACATCTCAGAAGTCTTGCAAATTGCTAAAAAAATACGTGAAATAAACAAAAGCTCATTTATGCATCGAGTTTGCCGTAACCACACAATGATATCACAGGAAACACAAGAATCTATCAAAGGATGAAATGGACAAACAATTAGCTAAGATATTAATAGATAAAATTAACAAAAGGAAAACATATTTAATACTCCCAGTAACAATATCATAACAAAACGTCTAAGAAGTCGGATAAGAGCTAGAACTTGCACAATAACCTGAAACTCTGAATGCATAAGATTGATATGTACAAAATATATTTAGCGCAGGAAGTTATAGTAATAATGATGCTGGACATAAATGAGAATTATAGGTATCACTGGAACAGATCAAAGAACCTCCGGATCAAATGTTGAGATTGGTGCTGACATATGAAAGGGGAATATTTAGAGGAAATATGGATACATCAACAGATGGATCACAAAGAGATATATTAACAGCAAAACAACAAGACAGAAGGAAAAAAAGCAGGTTCCATCCATGGTAGTGTTTTCTAGGTTAATAAAGACTGGTTCCTGATAGTTAGTCAGATATACACATAACTTATTGGTAACATAATAACAAACACGAAAGTCAAATATTTTCTAAAGGAGGTGGAGAGAGAAGCAAGAGAGTATAGCTACATATATATGGGAGAGGTAAGAGCACCCTTATGGCAGGCTCCTCATTTGGGGTTCTTCTTTTTTTTTTTGTCTGATTAAAAACAAAATTAGAAAAAACAATCGCGGGCCACCACCTGTCAGTGGGGCTCGCAAACAAAAAACCAACCCAAAAACATTTCCTCATCGGAAGACTTTTTCTCCTTGGTTCCCACAATTTGTGGTCCTCCCACACCAAGAACCCTCCAAGAATCCTGCAATAAGAGCATGAGCATTGGTGAACCCCCTCTTGGGGTTCACAAGAATTTTTTAATAATTTTAGGTGGGTCCATGAATAGTTATGAACATGTATTTGTTTTTTTCTGCATTGGTGAACCTGAAGAAAGAGTTCATATGAATAAAATAATAATATTTAATAATATTATAAAATTTTTGAAAACTTTTTATTCAATACATTTAAAAAGTAGATTACATAAATTGAGAAACTGAAGAAAAACATAGAAAGCTTATTCATCTTCATCACCAAACTTTTGCCAAATATTTTCCATTAAATCAGCTTTCAAACGAGCTTGCTTCTCTTGATCTCGAACTTCTCTGCGCATGCCTAACATATCACCAGCATGAATACTTTCTCTCCTTGTCACCTTTGAACTTCTGCTTGACTCTCCTGACTCGAACTCAGAAGTATTAATTTGAGCGTATCCGTGTCGTTCGTTCTCTACTATCATATTGTGCAATATGACACAAGTTTTCATTATCTGTCCTATCTTTTCCTTGTCCCATTGTAGAGCTGGGGTTTTAACAATTGCAAACCTCGACTGCAATACTCCAAAAGCTCGTTCGACATCTTTTCTGGCGGATTCTTGCTTTTCTGCAAATTTCTCGGCTTTAGGACCTTGAGGAAGTGGGATGGATTGGATAAATGTTGACCAATTTGGATAAATTCCGTCAGTAAGATAGTAGGCCATACGATAAGTGTGGTTGTTGACCTTGAACTTAACTCTAGGTGCTCGACCATGTAAGATGTCATCAAAAACAGGTGACCGATCAAGAACATTGATATCGTTGAGGGTACCTGGTAAGCCGAAAAATGCGTGCCATATCCAAAGATCTTGTGATGCCACGGCTTCTAAGACAATTGTCGGCTTTCCTGAACCCCGTGTGAACTGTCCTTTCCAAGCCGTTGGGCAGTTTTTCCACTCCCAATGCATACAGTCGATGCTGCCTATCATTCCCGGAAACCCCCGTACCTCTCCTACATCGAGTAATCGTTGAAGATCCTCAGGTGTAGGTCTTCGTAGATACTCATCTCCAAACAATTGTATTACTGCATCAGTGAAATTTGCCAAACATAAACGTGCTGTACTGTCACCAAGTCGGAGATATTCGTCATATGTATCTCCCGATTGACCATATGCCAGATAATGATAGCTGCCGTACACTTTTGAAGTGGAGATAGCCGTTCCTTCCTAAACGCCGTCTTTGCTGAAAGTATGGAACTTCATTACTTATACGTTCCACAATGCGAAGGAACAATGGTTTGTTCATTCGAAAACGCCTCCTAAACATTTCCGGTGGGTATGTAGGATTATCATTGAAATAATCGTTCCACAGCTGATTGTGTCCTTGTTCCCGATATCTTTCGATATAAGCCCGTCTTTTGGACTTGTTGGGGTGAACATGAATCACTGAGTCGATGTAATTATCAACTACTTGGTCAACCATTTCTTCTAAAGCTTCATCAACTTCATCACTTGATGAGGAAGACATTATTTTTTGCCTTATCCTTCCTTGAAAAGACAAGGAATTATTTTAAATTTTTTGAAAAGACAAGACATTATTAATTTTCATAATCCAATATTTATGATGAATCTGTTTCTTTACATCTATATTTTTTTTTTACATAATTCTCTACAAGTTTTCATAAATCTTTAAATTGTTGTTGTCATTTTTTATAACCATAATTCTACATTCTGATTTTTAACATAATTCTAGATTCTGATTTTTCATAACCATGATTTTTCATAACCATAATTCAAGTACCTTGTGACTTGAAGCTTGAAGCTTGAAATTTGGTTGAGTAGTAGAGGTGATCGATGGTTGGGAATTCAGCAAGTGTGTTGATGGCTCAAATGTGAATAAGCAAAGTGTTGTGATGGTTGATGTCTTGGGTAAGACTTGAGATCAAAGTGTGGTAATAAGATGATACAGGAACCTAGTAGCTTTGCAAGGAGAGTTTGAGAGAAGAGAAGACATGAAGAGAAGACATGATGATAATAAAGTTTTAAGTGAAATACATAGTTTATATAGAACACTTTCACATGATGAGTACAAAATACAACCCGTGACTTGGAAACAAATCCTGTGGGTACATACACCCATATCCGATGGACCTAAAATGAGTATAGAAAGATACAAAATACTACACTCCGTGAAACTCAGAACCTAGTACTACAAGCATCATACATAAAAACAAACAAGTCTTGACCTGCAACAACCAGTGACCTCCACTGCAACAACTACTGACCTCCAACACGTTAACTCCAACCCGTGACCTGCACTCTCTCACCTGCAAATGAAAAGAAAAGAGAATCAAGTTCAAGCATTACACAACAACATAACAAAGCTACACTAAACGAACATAAACACACTCAAGAATTCAACGAACATAAACAAGCTACACTAAAAGAAGATAAAGAAGCTATACTAAATAAACACACTCACCAAATCAAAGCATTTCATCAATTAGTTTACTCTTAAGTTGCTTTTCTTGATCAGAAAGAGTCTCCTCATTTTTGCCAAGGAGACGATCAAGGATCTTTTGTTTCGAATACATATTTTTCATAGCTAGCAAGCTCTCAACTCGATCAAAAGCAGCTTCATTCCGTGCTTCTTAGCTTGGCAGCTTTGCTGGCCTTCACACCGGAGGCCTAACATCTCCATCGTCAGTCACGACCTCGGACCTGGTTCCTTCCTCTTCTCCTTTGCACTATCTTTGACGTGTGGCCTCCATTTCTGATCAAACCTCAGCTCCCTCCAGCAATGCTCAAGTGTGAATTTGACGTTGTAGTCATTGAAGAAGATGTCATGAGCAGCTTTCATGACATCATTCTCATTTTGGCCGCTCGCCTGCTCCTTCAAAGCGGCTTCATGGCAACCAACGAACCTGCTCACCTCCGCATTCACCCTTCCCCACCTCTGCTTACATTGGCTCCATTCTCTAGGAACGGAGCCAATCATGTGAGGGCTTGAGTTGAAATACAGCTCTATTCTCTTCCAAAAGGCCATAACCTTCTGCTCATTAGCGACTATGGGATCCTTTGACGTGTTCAACCAAGCGCTAATGAGCACAAGGTCTTCTTTCACACCCCACTTTCTTCTTTCCAAAGGTTTAACTAACACGGGCGAGTTACCAACTGCCTCAGCAGAGTCAACGTCTATACTGCTCTGCGAAGCTAAAAGGTTGGGAGAGTGTGAGGAGAAAGCTTCCATGTTTCTCGTATAGGTTTGGTTTGGTGATTAAAAGTTTGCGTGTTTTTAGTTGTCGATTCCCTAGGTTTTATAAACTAGGTTTTGCTTTCAATTAACTACAGCAGAAGATGGAGTAAACAAAGTCTACCTAACACAACTTGTTCTCAAATAGCAGTGAATACACATCAAATCAAAGCAACCAACAACCAAAATTTATTATTAACTACGCTAAGTACCATTTATCAGAGCAACCAACAACCAAAATTTATTATAGATTTTAAGAAGTTGTAGTTACAGTTCTAGGTGTCGTTGTAGTTATCTTTTAAGGTTTCATTAGTTATCTTTTATTAAGGTTCTAGTTCTAGTTATTGTTGTAGTTATCACAGAAACCAACATGTTTCATCTTTTAAGCTAAACATTTTCGATATAAATGTATAACAATCAACAATTGCTAACATCTAAAGTTTGGTTGACTCTTACCTTCTGTTTTCAGTCGAAGCAGACCTTCTCCAGCGTTGCAACCTGGACGGTGAGGAAATCTACCTGTTCAGTGAGAAGTTTAACCTGTTCCTGGACATGTAAACATAAAAAAAAATGTTAGTCAAGCAAAAAACAAACGACTAAATAACTGAAACTGATTTATTCACAAACCTCCAGTCTATCGATCTGTCTACCGAGATTCGACGCCCCCAACATCACTTCTTCAGCCTCCTCCACCCGCTTAGTCAACCTTTCAATCTCCTCCTGCACACCTAACACCCAAGGCTGTCGATAATGTAAACCATCAGCCTTGGTTACAACATAATCAAATATCAGACAACATAAACAAACATATGAGATAGTCAAGTTAAGAACATAATCAAATATCAGCTTTGAGAACCTTACTTCGTAGTTCTTGCAGGTGAAGAACCGCTTCCCCGGAAGAGTGTCGTAGTCGTCCCTCCGGCGAACCTCATCGATGATTCTCCCACCACATGGACACCTTCTAGGAATCCCGTACTCTGAATCACACACGTACGATAGCATGTTTATGTGCTCCTTCTGCCTCTTTGAATTCCTTATCTCCTCTGCGGATCCATCTCAGAAAAAAAATAATTAGAACATAATAAAGGAAGAATATGACAATCGAATATGATTTAAAACCCTTAAACAAAAAGTTCCAAATCGATTTTAATCGATTAGAAACCCTAAAACAAAAAAGCCCCAAATCGCAAAACCCTATCGCAACCAAAAACGACGCAAACACACCGTCGATCAACTCAATACTGACCTAAAAAGAGGTGGAGAAAAGAAACCGGAGTCGATTTGATGGAGAATAACGCCGGAAATCGAGGTCGCACAGATAATCGCCTCGGAGGGAAACGAACCCTAGGTTTTTCAGAGATGAGAGAAATGAGTCGAGATACGCCGAAACCCTGCTTTCTCTCTCGTCGACGCGGAAAGGAGAAGCCATTGAGAGAGCGACGCGTGGCTTGAACCCGCCTCTTACGAGTTCAACCGTAAGGCCCGCTTCATCGAAACAAACCCATTCTTTATTACATTTTATTCAACCGGGCCTTAGAACTCGAGCCCGTGAACCCCACTAAATACCCCAATGCGCATGGTCTAAGGGTGCTCTAAGTAATGGCAGGATTGAGAAAAGACCCATCTTCCCTTTTCAACTGAACTCTAGCTCTTCCTACTTGCATGAAATCACGCGGATATACTTTGTCAATCTGAGAAAAATACATACCCATAAGAAATCAGATCATTAAACCCTCATGTAAACCAATAGAAGAAAAAATAAAGGATGTACCTAACCTCGATGACACTAGGAAGTCTCAAATGCTTGCAGCAATCACTCATCTCAATGCAGTTAGGGTTCTCACAAGATTGTTGGGCCTAATTAATTACAACATAATGGCTACATTAATAAAAGGCTAATGGTGAATGAAATGGACCTAATGGACCTACGGGTCATCTAAAAAGCCCTTGGCTTTATTGAGTGAGACACACATAAGTTCCACATCGGGGAAATGTGTTTTGAGAAAGGAGTATATATAGCTTCCCATGTTATGGCTTGGGTCTTGGGTCTTACTGGAGGGCCTCCGGTCCAATAAGATTCTTTTTGGAACCAATTAAGTTCAATGTTTTTGGCATTTTAATTTCCAAAAACAATATGTATTTCGTTTTAAAACGACAAGGAGTTTGTCTACAAAATAAAAACGTCACACATTTTTTTCTCTCAGATTTTAAACAAGATAAGAGAGAGAGTCTTGGGGAGCAGTTGTTGCGGGAAGTGGCTCTTCGTCTTCTCTTTAAATAATCCGTCTCCTCCTCTCTCATCACCGCAAACAAACCAACAAAAAAATCTCTCAGCGTAAGTCTTTTTACTAGAATGTTTTGTAGAGTTTACAGTTCGATAGGACGTTCACGAGTGAAGCGTGAATCGTCTCGCCATGGTTGTATCCTGAGATTCCATATTCGTACAGTTCCGTCTCACTACGGAGCGAATATTAAAAATTAAGGAAAGTGATCATATCTCGTCTCCGTGTGTATTTCAATTTATATTCCGTTTCTTTCCTTAACGATTCATTATTTTATATCGTTTGTATAATCTGATTTCGAGCTTCTGCAAAGCTTTGGTCAAACTGATCGTCCTTCCCTAAGCTACCCATTTCTTGATGTTGAGGGCTCCACTATCCATATTATCCCGGACAGATTGAACCATAATTTGGTGTAATAAGAAAAGTTCACTAACTCCGTCATTATTTGGTGTAATAAAAAAGGGTTCAAATTTGTCATCTTGATTCTTGATCTCAACTATTAGAACCAAAAGTTTAGCAAAATTGAATGGCAGTTCCATCAAACCAACCAAAATAACCAGAATCCAATCTGCCTGAATTCATATAGTTTCGGTTATAAGCCAAATTTTTTTTTGTTGGTGTCATGGGCCTTTTGTTAAAGCCCAAGAATGAGTGCGAAACTTTTGCCTTTCTGGAGTCTCCTCTTCACGCCGGCGTAGCATTAGCAACACAGACTTTTCTTGACGATGGAGACTGAATACGACCAAGTTCTCCACTCCGTTGCTCAAGTTAAAATCGCCGACCAAATAAATGACTCCGGCGATGTAAACCGAGATGAGGACGGCGTAAAAGTCTCGTGCTTCACTGAAGTTTTCGATGACGTCACTCTCCAATTCCAGATCATCCGTCTCACAAAACAGGTGCTTGTTTTATTTTTTTCTTCTTCTTTCTCAAGTCTTTGATCTTCATCAAAACTAAAAGTGGGCATTGTTCTGACTGTAGATTTATGTATGGATCGGTTACAATTCCGCCAAATTTGGGAATCTATACGCAGCCGCTTCAACCCGGCCGGTTAGTTCAGCTGAAAAATAAATGGATTCCAAAAATCATGTGCTCAAGGGTTTTGTTGTTTATGTGGCAGAGCAATACAGTGAGTGTTACTTCGGTACTTGGTGGAACATCTGATAACACTGGATCCGGCATTGCCCGTAGATTAGGTTAGAAATCTGATCATAACAACCCTTGTCATTGCAAATCTTCTACATTGTGTGAGTGAGTGATAACTTGTCTGATTTTTCTTTTGTGTTGTTTCTAGTGATGAAGGCTGGTCTCAATATAATCTTGGCTTGCAACATCCCTAAAAACAACCCCTTGCTTGAGGTATCCTTCTTTCTTTGTGCTAGTTTTTATTTATATATTCATGCTTTGTGTTTTGTAGAAATGGTAGAGTAACAAGCTTTGTATTTATTAATGCTCTTTTTGATTTTTCTATGTTTGTGTTGTTGTGTAGGCAAAAGCAGAGAAAATGTTGATCAGAAAATTGATTGATCTTGGTTACACAATGCCAACACCTTTACGAGCAACATAACCAAAAGAGGGATTCGATTTTAGCTGTTTCTTCAGTTTGTTTCTCCTCTTTGTATCCCTACCATTTATCCCATAATTTGTAAACGATTCTCGAAGTTTCTTAACCGAGAGTGTCACCTTTTTCCGGTTAGTTTACAGAATCTTGATGATTGTTTGGTTATTGAATGACGTCAAATACCATTATCCGTAGTACCACTGCTAGACTTTGGTTTCTTCTTTTCTGTTTTCATAATATTCCTCCTCAGCTTCCTTAACTCAAGACTAACTTTTAATAGTTAAGACATTAGAAAATAGTTTATATTATGGACAAAGACCATAGATGTGCTATTTTGGATATATATTGAATTAAACAAGAAACAAGTGTATTTGAGGAAAACGCAAAAGCTTTATGCATCCATCTCTAATGTCTATGGATGCATGATGCCAGAAAATGTATAATGATAGAAACTAACCAAATATTTATGTAAACGTGATTACATATGCGCAGTCTTTTGTGTTCAGAAAACTTCCTACGCCGAAGTTAAAAAAAAAAAAAAAGTGTTTTAACATGGTATTGAATTTTCCACATTTGGGCCGAGAATATCATGAATGGGCCTAATGTGGAGTTTCGACTAAAATGGCGTCGTAACACGAAAAGATTAGATCCTCGGTGTAACTGGAAGGAAGCTTCTCTTTCTCTATTCTTCGTCCAGCTTCTCTTCTCTATTCTTCGTCTGGTTTTTATTTTGTTACCTCGTATTGATTACGGACGCTTTTCTTTGGTACGATCTCTAATTCTAATTACACACACACTTTGTTTTGTTTGTGGTTGCTGTCTCTTTGGTATCTGTTGTGTCTATGAGTAATTAGCTTGGGGATTTCCTTTCAAGTTGGTTTGTCCCTGTTTCTAGTTTTTGTTGTGCTGAAATCAGGACTCGTTTATATGACCTTCATCCATCAACTCTCGAGTTGAGATTGATTCTTTCTCTCAGCGTTTGCTATGTTGATATTTGTTTTCATACTAGAAGAACTTTGGAACTTGCTTTCATATCCCTCTACTGTTTACAAAGCTTTCTGGTTTCATTCACTCAACCTCGTTTTATTTTGAATCTGTGCTATCAGGTTTCAACCTAATGGCATCACTCGTGAAAGAGGACCACTTTGAGGAGTATATGGGTTTTGCTCTGCACCAGGTAAACACTTGCAAATGTTTGTTTCGTTTCCCTAAACTTCAAAAAGCTTGTTACTTTATAGAGTTATTGACCCTGCCTAAATTGCAGGCTAAGCTTGCTTTGGAGGCTCTTGAAGTTCCCGTGGGGTCTCTAATTCTTTTGCCTTTCCTTCATCTCACTTTTGTGTTTCTTAGCTTTCTTAAAATTCTGGTTTGTTTTTTTGATCAGATGTGTCATAACTGAGGGCGGTAAGGTTATTGCTTCAGGAAGAAACAGAACAAACGAGACACGCAATGTAATCATTCAAAACTTTCAGAAGTAACTAAGCTAGCCTCTCCAGTTATATATATCGAAGAAACATGTGATTGTAAACTTGGTTTATTCATCCATATTACTGAGGCTTTTCTGACACTTTTTGTGTGTGTGTTAAAAAAAAGGCCACAAGACATGCAGAAGTGGAAGCAACTGATGAACTTATTGGAAAATGGCTGAAAGATGGACTCTCGCCTTCGCAAGTCGCTGAGAGGTTCTCCAAGTGCGTTCTTTATGTAACTTGTGAACCTTGTATAATGTGTGCATCGGCCTTGTCGTTTCTCGGTATGAATCCGTAAGCTGAATTTGACATTCTTCTTATTGGTTCCTGATGAGAGAAAGTGTATGGTCTTCTCTTTGATTGAAGGTATAAAGGAAGTGTATTATGGATGTGCAAATGATAAATTTGGGGGATGTGGTTCCATATTGTCGCTTCACTTAGGGAGTACTAATATCATGTAAGGTCATACTATCACTAAGACCTTATTTAAGAAATATTAGTTGAATCAGCTATGTGATCTTCTCTGTGTGTTTGATAGTGAGAAAACTCAAAGAGGAAAAGGGTACAAGTGCAGAGGAGGAATAAGGGCAGACGAAGCTGTTTCTCTTTTCAAATGTTTCTATGAGCAGGGGAATCCTAACGGTAACTACCCTCATCTTTACATGCAACTATATATGTTTTTTGATGAAACATCTTTAAACGTTTTGTTTTGTATTTTTCCGGGTTTTGTAGCTCCAAAGCCACACCGTCCTGTAGTTCAAAAGAGAGAAGTTGGTGAACATGTTGCAAAGATTGGCGTTTTATAGGGGCTATAAATTGAAATTTTCTCTATCAAACAGCAAATTAACTTTCAGTTTGAGATGTCAGAGTAATAGAGGGTTGCAGTTTATCAGTGACTCTACTAATGCTTTTGCTACTTTTGGTACATTTATATATATCTTTCAAAATCTAAAACATAGGCATTTACTCCTAATTTAAAGATTTTTCAACTTTGACATAGTGGGTTTTCTCTAACGCAATCATTGAAGTTCATGTCTACTGAGTTGAGAATGTCTCTAGGTTAGCCAGTTTTAAATGCATTGTTCTCTACTAAAGATGTATAACTACACTTAAACCAAGGATAGATGAATGATCTCAAAGCTTAAAACTTGGGTATTAAAGCAGATTAAATAAAAAGATTCAATGGACTTTATATTTTTGCTATTCTACTGATGGCATATAAGATGAAACAGGACTCCAGTTTGTAGAGATATGTAATCAACAAACATCTAAGACACAAAACTATATCGCTGATAATTTGGTTATGAAAGCAAAAGCAAAGAAAAGAGTGGGGGTGAACGTATTACCTGGTTGGTGTGACTTTTCCTCAAGTGCGAACAGAGGAACAAAAACCAGCAGAAGTAGCTTTAGCAAAGAGTTGTTTTTTCCAGTCACACATTGTGACTTTTATCTAATTAATCATTTTGCTCCTGTAAGGCTTTAACATACTTTTTGGTGTTTATCAGCTTTCAACCCCAAAACCACAGACGATACTTGAAGACACGTGTTTTATGACTTTTATCACAACATTGTTGTTAATTGCTTCCGAGAAAAGCACTGCAATCTTTGTTTTTTCTTTCTTCTTTCACTGTCTGTTTATTTTCATTGGAATAACCCAACAAAACTCGCCTTTGGATGATTGAATGGCTAAGATTCAAAGTCCACCTTCACTCCTATAATGATCTTTGCGCATCTGGCTGGCCATGGCTGTCAACAAACTGGAGTCATGTTTTGTCTATATTGTCACCCGTAGATTAGCAAAAATATAAAGTCCATCGAATCTTTTTTATTTAATCTGCTTCTTCTCTAGTAGTCAACCATCATCACTCTCTATCTCGCATCACCAAACTTTCCCCCTTTACCCGAATCATCCTCTGCTTTCACATCCCTTCAATCATTTCCCATTAGACAGAAGCAGCTCCGTTTCCTAACTATATCATCTGCGGTTCAAAGAAACAATGATGTGTACTTACTTGGCATCGTTCTGCTGGTGCTGCTTACCAGTAAATCTTACCTTACCCCGTGCAGAACAAAGTCTACTGAAATGGGTAAATCTGTTTAGTGCAGTTCTTCTCTGCTTCTGATTATGGTTTTGCTTGCATTGATAAACATGGATTTCCTCACTGTTTCATTGCAGCATCAAGATTTAACTTTTGGATATAATGATCACTTAGCTGCACTCTGCGTGCAATTAGAGCCAAATTTCAGACTAAACATGAGCAGCAGAAAATTAGTGGTGACAAGGAGCAGACCGCGTCGAGTCTGGAGAACCATGTCATGGACTTAAAAGTAGAAAGCCTCGTCATATAAGGTCTCCACTATCCCACTGCTTTCAAAGACCTATCAAGGGTAGCTAAGCCAGTCTTGCTTGAATGTTGCTAAAAAAAGAAGAAGATATGAATCAAGTGAAAACCATCGTTCCTGGTGCTAATGTAAGGGTGACAAGGAGCAGAATGAGGTTTGGCGAACCATCTTTTCATCTATCCCATGACCTGCAAAGACTAATAAAGGGTAATGTCTCGGCCGCCTAAACTTTGAGAGACCAATCATGGTTTGCTAAACCAACGCATATAAAGGGTCTGAAACACCCTTCTAGCCTCTTGATTGTTGCTCTAACAGGTGCGCTACAGAAGAAACAAAAAAAAAAAGATATGAATCAGGTAAAGCATTGTTGCTGGTTCGAATGCAATGTCATAAACCTAAAGACACTTCAGAGGCTCTGATATTGCAACAAATCAACATGCAGTTCAATCAGCGATGTATGTTCTGTGGAGAGAAAGAAACAAGGTAAAGCATGGAGAAAAGCTGATGCCTATGGTAGTTTTGAAGAAGATGCTTGATAAAGATATCCACAACAAACTTTGCCTCTTAAGATCGAAAAGAGTTAAAGGAATGGAAGATGCTTTGCAGTTTTGGTTTGCTTTCTTGGAGTAGTAGATAGATTTTTCATCTTAAGTTTTTGGTTACATTTGGATGTAAAAAGGATTTTTCTTTTTTTATGAATAAAATTTATTATTCATTCAAAAAAAAAAAATTTAAAGATTACAGTTTCCATTAAGCAATATACAAACCTCAATATACTAAACAGAAACCAGATTCAACCATTGTTAAAGAGATGAAGATCAAAGACTGACCTAGTGGATGAGGTAAAGAAGAGCTTCTCCTTGATTTGCTGGAATCTCCTCTCCGAGTTTTGCTGCCATCATTTAGAAGAAAAACAATGCAGCTTCCCCTTGCTCTTCGTTCAATTTCGTCCTGCTGCGATCATCTTTTTCATCGCTACGAATCTCTCTCGTCTCTATCACTGGAAGCAAAGGGCAAAACAGGAATCTAATAAATTTGAGGAGCAGTTGTTTATAAATATCAAATTTATTCGAACACAACAAAAGAAAATAGAAAGAAGAGTTTTAGAGATATATCAATCTATCCAACTATAGACAAGTGAAAGAAAAGTAAATTAAATTACAAATAATGTAAGCAAGAAATCAAATCAAATCAAATAAGATCTGACACTACGCAACAACCAGAATGACACATATCTTCGAATCTGTTAACGACTGAAAGAAAAGATATTTATGTAATTAATTAATTGTTAAAACTGTATACAACAAACGGTTAAAAATTCACAACGTCTATATGATAACGAAATTTGTGTGATACATTACGATCGTGAAGGAAATCTCGTCAACACTTACCCTGAAGATCAGCGCCAAGTTAAAGACATTCTCGAGAGGTATAACAGTTTAAGCGACGGAGAAAAGCTCAAGAAGAACACTAATCTTTCCCAGTTGTTCAACAACAAAACTGGTAGACGAGAAGAGGAGGGCTCTTACCGACGCAGACGAACACACAAAGTTCACACAGAAAGTTGGAGAGTTCAAGGGTTCCATGGAAGATAAGTTACAGATGTTAAAAGACATGGTTCGTGACCTTCTTTATTCCCAAGATCATCATCATCAGACCACAACCGAGCCAGATCAGAGCCCTTGTTTTGATGTTATGTCTGAACAAAATCACAACTTTCCAGCGTCGTCTTCTGGCTTCTTCTTCCCAAACGAGTTATCTGATCCATGGAAGAATTTTGGTCCGCACGATCTTGATCAACAACAACAAGAGACAGGATCATTTATGAATCTTCTCACTAATGGTGATCATGTGTCAACAATTACGGATCAGTACTTCCTGAGCACTGCTTCTTCCTCAACGTTGAATCATCAGAGCAAATTCTCAGTCTTTCTGTTTAACCATGAAACTGCTACGTTTACTCAGCTTCCTAACTCTGCTTCTTAAAGCTTCGACCAAGGGTTGATTGGCACTTATTGATAACAAATATCCAAGCCACATGTCGCATCTCATCTGCTTCACGATATGATTAACGTTCTTATTCCTATTTACCCTTTTTTATGTCATTATTTCTTCATGTGCAAACAGTCTTACTTTTAGTTAACAACTGCCAATGAATCTTTACTTGAGGACCACTCAAACCAATGGTCTGTGGAGTAGAAAATTTACACAATCCTTGAAGGTCACGTCACTTGTAAGTTAATTAATTAATTAAATTTATGCAGTTAATTAATTAATTATCAAAAAAGAGAGGAAAATTTATGCAGTTAATTAATTAATTAATAAATAAAAATGTATGCAACACGGACACACGGTAAAAAAATCCCAACGGCTATAATAAAACGGACAAATTATCGAGGGAGAAAAAAAGGAAACTAATACATCAAAAAAAGGAAATCAACAACGATAATCAGAATCTATAAATATACACACAGCCCTAAACCTTCTTCTGATCACGCTACTAATCTCACTCACAATTGTCTTCTCGCTGTAAAACTCTCTCGAAGCTACTTTTGTTTGTTTTTTTGTTGCCATGGATTCTTTTTCTTCTTCGATGAGAAAGATGAAGACGAACAACAAGCAGCTCTCTGTGAGAAACAAAACCCGTTTCAAGAAATCATTCTTGTTGTCACGAGAAAAGACCATTCTCAAGAAAGCACTAGAGCTTTCCCTTCTCTGCGATAACGAAATTTGTATCATCCACTACGATCGTGAGGGTAATCTCGTCAACACCTTGCCCGAAGATCAGTCGCAAGTCAGAGACATTCTCGAGAGGTATAACAACTTAAGCAACGGAGAAAAACTCAAGAAAAACACTAATCTTTCTCAGTTCTACAACAAGAAAATCAAAGACGAGAAGAAGAGAGCTCTTACCGACGCAGAGGAACGCAAAAAGTTCACAAAGAAAGTTGGAGAGTTCAAGGGTTCCTTGGAAGATAAGTTACAGATAGTAAAAGACAGGGTTCGCGGCCTTCTTTATTCCCAGGATCATCATCATCAGACCACAACCGAGCCATATCAGAGCCCTTGTCTTGATGTTATGTCTGAGAAAAATCACAACTTTCCGGCGTCTTCTTCTAGCTTCTTCCTCGCCAATGACTTCTCTTCTTCAGTAATCGAGGAGGATACATTGATGAATTTTAGTCCGCACGATCTTGATCAACAAGGATCATTCACGAATCTTCTCATGAGTGGTGATCATGTGTCAACAAGTACGGGTCAATACCTCTTGAGCCCTGCTTCTTCCTCAACCGTATGTTCGTTGAATAATCATCAGAGCAAATTCCCAGTCTTTCTGTTTAACCATGAAACGGCTACGTTTACTCAACTTCCCAACTCAGTTTCTTCTAGCTTCGACCAAGGGTTTATTGGCACTTCACCTCTTACTAATCAAGTATCCAAGTCACATCTCATTGGTTCATATGATGATTAGTCTAATGTTTTCCACTTCTTTGTAAATTTATGACAAATATTATATTTTGTGATGTATTTTGCGAATGGGAAGGTAAAAATCAACATTTGTCTGTTTATCACAAAGTTCATTACTCCTTTTAGTCACACTTTACAATATTGATGTCTGGCATCGAATTTTCTTTACATGTAACAACAAGACCTAATCTTGAACTTATCAATGTTGAAACATGATTTTATCACATAAATCCAGCCTAGTAAAGGTTTAACTGACACTACATGGACAGAATATAATATCAAGACCTAATCTTGGACCGATGGGTCCATAATGAACGACTTACAATTTGATGCTAACCAAGTTTAAAAATACAAATAATGAGACTAAAAGTGACAATCATTACTTGAGAACCTCTCAAACCATGATCCTGGAGGTAGACATTTTAGACTCTTCCTCGACTGTTTCACCTGCTGCAAGAAATAACACAAATCAATTCATTGAATGCACAGCTAATCTCAAATGCGACTATTAATCATGAATCTATCAATTTTCCTTCCCATTAGGGTCTAAAAGCATATCACTTATGGTCGATTTTTCTTAGTATTTGGTAAATGCAAAAGCTTTATTAACCCATCCATGCAAGATCTTCATCCACCTATAAAGCTACTCTTATTTGTATTAATAAAACATCTCTAATCACATACGACTGATTACTTGTTATATCTATGACAACTCTTACGGCAGGTGAAATGAAAAGGCTTCACTAGAGTAAACTATCTTTTGCTATTCTATTGGTACAGAGCTAAAGAGTAATTACCAGACTGAGTGGTTGTGGTGGCTTCGCCATAGATGGCCTTAAGCGTGGACAAAGTAACAACAACCGTGGAAGTACCAGCAGAGGTGGCTTCAGCAAAGAGCTGTTGTTTCCAATGCCACATAGTGACTTTCAATTCCTTGTTAGACTTGAACAGTGAATCATTTTGGCTCCTGTAAGGCCTCCACATACTTTTGTTGATTAACAGATCTCAACCCCAAAACAACAAACGACACTCCAAGACATGTGTTTATTACAGCATTCTTGTTCATCGCTTAGCATCCCAATCTTGCTTGACATTCCTTTGAAACAATCAAACAAATGAAATTACTCAAAACAAGAAAATTGCAGTGGAGTTTTACAGTAAAAGTAAATACTGAAAGGTAAACTGTATAGAGCCTTGTGATTTAGACACTGTGAGAGAAACTCATGGGAAGTTGAGTATGAACAGAGAGCAAACAATTTACCTTAAAGGCATCGTCATCGTGTAGTTTTGTTACTAAGAACATAGCTACAAGTGTTGAGACATTAAATCACCAAGCACATTTCGTTAAAACTGTTGATTGTTGAAAGGTGTAATGTACATCCGGGATTTGAAGCAACACATGCGATAAATTGTAACATTCTCAAATCAAATGTGGAGAAAAAACAAATGGAAGATGCCAGGCGGCGATGATGATGATCATGTTTTACAATTACAAAATCGATCAAAAAATGAAGTTGAGTCATCAAATCGGAAGGAACAATAAAGGCGAGAATAGAAGAAGACTCACCTGAAATGAGGGTTCGATGACGGAGCCGACGGCGACGATACTCCTTTTTTTTTTTGAGCAAATTTATGGCAAATCTAAAGAAGACTCTTTTTTTTGAAACACAATTGTATTAATAACCTTAACGGAAGTTAGGTGAGGCCATAATGGCAAGTTCAACATCCAAACAATGCTTAGCTAGGGAGTCTGCAACTGTATTTCTCTCACGCGAGATCCAGTTGAAAGAAATGACATCAAAAGAGGAGGCAAAAGAGGTTATATCTGCTAGGATTCCATGAAGTCCAGCAAGAGAGGAACAATTGTTGATGGCATTAACGAGAATCGACGAGTCTGATTCGCATCTGATCTTAGACAATCCCAATTCACGGCTCTTCAGAATCGCTTCTCGGATCGCAAGCCCTTCAGCAGCTAACGGCGATGACACAAAGTGCGCAGGGGTAGAGAAAGTCGAAGTTCTGTTATAATCTGCTATTGACCAGCCTAGACCTGCAACATTGAGAGATTCATTCCAAGCAGCATCAGATCTTATCAGGCTGACTTCAGGAGGGTGGGATGGCAGAATTTGGGGATTCAGCTTTTTTGCTTGGGTGGTGATATTTTGGCAGCTTCCCCATTCACAAGCTGAAGCAATTGCTTTAGAAATTGTCTCCTCCACCGTGATGATCCTGTTGTTGAAAACCAGTTGGTTCCTTGCTGTCCATATTTGCCATAAAATCCAAGGGGCTAAGGAGCCCAAAGCTACCCCCGTGGGCGGTAGAGAGGTCCTCGAACAGAGGTTGGTCCAGAGGTGGTTTAGCACTAAATCTAGGGATCCACTGATTTCAATAGCAGGGAACACAGGGGCAGAGTTCCACACCTGTTGAGCAAACTCACAATGAAGGAACAGATGATCTGTAGATTCAGGTAAATTACACCTCTTGCAATTTCCATCTACTGGCATATGTCGAGCCAGTAGCGCGTTTCCCACTGGGAGTGCGTCATTAAAAGTTTTCCACACAAACAATTTTATCTTTGGCATTGTCTGGAGCTTCCAGACATTCTTTCTCCAATCAAAGTTCTGTAGTTGAGGCTGGTTCAGGATTGTGTCGCGTGAGGAGAGTGCTACTGCATATCCGGACTTTGTGGTGAAATCTCCCGAAACGGTATTCAACCAGATTAATTTGTCAGGGGCTCCCGTGAGACTTGGTTTTAAGGACCGAATCCTCCGTTCTTCAAACGGTAGCACTTGTCTAATTTTTTCCACGTCCCACTCAAACGTATTTGGAATGAATAAGTCTGAGACAGTAAGGTTTTGCAAATCCTCAGGTGCAGGTCCCATGGGTCTAAGTTGTTGTTTACAATCCAGCCAATCTTTCTCCCAAATGTTGATGCTTTGTCCGTTGCCTACTTCCCATCCTGCATTTTTGAGAATGATGTCGCGTCCCACTAAAATCCCTCTCCATCCATGTGAGATGGCATTTTTAGCAGGCGGCGAGGAAGGATTCCGATGGACAGTATTTGCCGATGAGCGTTCTTCCTAGCAGTCCATTGGGGTTGTTGATTATCCTCCAGCTGAGCTTGGCGAGGTAAGCCTCATTGACACTCTGAATATCTTTGAAAGCTAGCCCACCGTGTTCCTTTGGTCGCACCAATTTTGACCAAGCAACCCATGCTATCTTCTTATTTCCATTACTATCATCCCACCAAAATCTAGTCAAAGCTAACTGGATTCTTTGGCATAGGGATAATGGCAACTGGAAGCAGAACATCGAGTACGACGGTATAGGGGAGAGCACACTATTGAGCATGGTCATTTTTCCCGCAGAGGAGAGAAATCGGTTTGACCAGCTTCTTGCTTTTTGCTGGATCCTGTCCACGATGGATGAAAAAAGATCTCGTTTCTTTCTTCCAAACAACTCCGGTAAGCCTAGATATTTCCCAACTCCCCCTTCCTTTTCGATTAAGAGGATCGCCTTTGCTTCATTTTTTAACGCTATTGGAGTTTTGTGAGAGAAGGTGATAGACGATTTAGCGACGTTAATAGACTGCCCAGAGGCCGTCTCATAACGTTTTAAGATACTCTTGAGGATTTCACTGTTTTCTTTGTCCGCGCGGAGGAAGAACATAGTGTCGTCTGCGAAGAGGAGATGGTTGAGTCGGGGACACCCCCGAGCTACTCGGATTCCTTTGAGAGATCCCTCCTCTTGCGCTTTGTTACATAGACCCGAGAGGACCTCACTACACATAATGAAAATGTATGGTGAGAGAGGGTCTCCTTGACGGATACCTCTACTCGGTGTGACTCTTCCTCTAGGCGAGCCGTTAATGAGGAAGGAGTAAGTAACCGTGGAGACACATTGCAATATCCAGGTGGTAATTTTGCGGTGAAAACCCAGCCGTAGCAACACTAGGCGAATGAAGTCCCATTCCAATCTATCATAGGCCTTACTCATGTCCGTTTTGACCGCCATAGCACATCGTTTCTGCGCATCTGATGTTTTGAGGTAGTGGAGAACCTCGTGAGTGATAAGGACGTTGTCCGATATTGCCCTGCCTGGTACAAACGCAGATTGCGTTTCTGAGATGATGTCCGTAAGTAGAGGCTGAATTCTCTTAGTCAAAATCTTGGAAATGATTTTGTAGTATACGTTGCATAGAGCGATGGGTCGAAATTCAGTCACTGTTTTTGGACAGTCCACTTTAGGAATGAGGCAGATATGAGTATCATTTATCTGATCAGGGAGCTTGTCCGAGATGAAGAACTCCTGGATTTCCTTCACAATCTCCTCGCCAATGTTTTCCCAGTTTGAGTGATAGAAGCCTTCTGAGAAGCCATCGGGACCCGGAGCCTTATCGGCGTGTATAGAGAATAACGCCTCCCTGATTTCGTTTGCTGTGGGGATTTGGATCAGCTGTTCATTCGTTTCATCCGAGATCATAGGAGAGAGCGCATAGAGAACCGTCTCCTCTCGGTTACCTTCAACTGAAGAGAACATTTTCTGGAAGTAGCTCACAATGACTTCTCCAATTTGATCTTCATGAAAAACCGGTGTTCCCTCCGCATTTTCAATGACCACAATGGCATTTCTACGCTTTCGATTCTTTGAAACTGCGTGGAAGTAACCAGAATTCCTATCTTCGAGGCTTAACCAAAGAACCCTGCTTCGTTGTCTCCAATATTCTTCTTCAGCTGCATAGGCCGCAGTAAGTTCTTTAGTTACAGTGGAGATCAGTTCCGTGTCATTCACTGGGTCCATTAGAGCTTTCTCTAGCTCGCCTTTCTTTTCCTCAATGCGGGCTCTGCTGTTAATAAACCTCTGTTTGCTCCAAGTACTTATTGCTGATCTAACAATGGCAATTCTGCTGTGCACCGACTTGTTTGTAGCTTCCTTCCAAGCTTTTTTAATAAGCTCTTTTACTTCTGGATTGTCCTTTAGCCTTCTATCATAGCGGAACAGGCCTCGCTTCTTTTTCCTGCTAGGTTCGACAACGAGATTAAGGGACGATGGTCCGATCCTTCATAGGCCAGATACTGGGAGCATGCCGACGGGAATAGGTCGGCCCAATCACTGTTGGCGACAGCTCTATCTAGTCTGCATCTGACAAGATAGTCTACCCTTGTTCCTCGCCATGATAGAAAATCCCCGATATGTGGAAGATCAAACAGGTCACCTTCCGAGAAGAAGGTTCGCAGGTCAGTGAAGGAAGCCTCCGGTCTCTCTGGGCCCCCTTCTTTTTCAGAGTTATTAATCAGGTCGTTGAAATCCCCAGTTAAAAACCAAGGTGAGTCCCGGGACGCATTTAGAGCTATTAGATGGTCCCAAAGTTCTCTGCGCTTTACTCGATCAGTATTGCCATAGACAAATGAAGCAAAGAATTTTTTTCCTTCATAGTTCAAACAAGTGTCAATACAATTAGCAGAAGCACTTAGAATTTGAAGGTCGATTTCTTGTTTCCAGAGTAGAATTAGGCCTCCTGCCCCATGACCAACTGGTGGTATTAAGTACTTCTTTTCAAACTGCAACTGCTCCGTTTTCTTGATGACGAAGCTATCGGGATTTTTGGTTTCCATAAGGAAAATAATGTCAGGAGAGAACTCTCGCTTCATCTCCTTTAGACGACGAACTGTCCGGGGATTCCCTAACCCCTGACAGTTCCAACTCATTATTTTTAAGGACCGGGATTGGAGTGGACCCGAAAATCCATCCTCTTCCTTGCTGTGGCGGTATCATGTTACAAATAGGTCGATTCTCCGAGCTTGTTGTTGAGTCTCGTGAACCGCCTCGAGCTGTTGCAGTTTTTGATTTCGATTTTGAGCCCGTTACTGTTCCAGCAGAAGCCTTTCTGCGAACTGGAGAAGGTTTTGCAAGTGGAACTCTTCTTTTTTTGGGAGCTTGATCAGATGATGGTCTTTGATTCTCCTGAGTTTTCTTAGCTCCCGGTGGCCGCCCTGGTTTCCTTTTCGAGACTTTGGTGGCTGGAGGGTCACACTCATTATCAAGGAGCACTGGTCCCAATCGCCGAGATGCTGGAATGCGATCATTATTATCAGGACTCAGAGGCGTGTCAGTTGCCTCAGGGGGGCAGGGGGGGGTCATTGGGCGGGCCTAGACGGAAGGATGCCGGGATCCTATCTTGGGGAGATAAATATGGGTTCTCTCTTCGTGTGGCAGAGTTGGAGTTCTGAGTCTGAGAGTTATTCCCCAGTCTTTGGGAGGCTGGAAGACGCTCAGGAGTAGGAGTGGGCTGTTCGTCGCTCTGATGTTGCGCTAAAGTTGCTTTAGCCATCTGAATAGCTGTTTCTTCCATTTCACCCAATTCCTCAGCTTGTCTCAATATTTCTTTACGCGCTTCCCTCTCGTTCGGGTCAGCATTCGAAGTATATTGGCTCATAACATTTCTCAGCTCCCCCATAGCTTCCAAATAAAGCTCTTGTGGGATTGGTGGTGGACAAAGTTGAGGAGGAGTCCCTCCTGCAGTTGTCTCGTGATTTGTTTTGGAGGCAGTGGAGTCTGTGGCTCTTGTTTCAACATGTTTCTTTGGAATTTCCGATAGTAGCTCCTACTCGGTGGCCCCGGGGGGTTTCGGTGTCGAAATTGATCACGATGGTGGGGGGGATGATCTATCGAGAGTTTGTCCATTGTAATCTCTAGCTTGGTAGGATCTTCGCTGTTCACTGCGATCAATCCAGCTTACAGATTGGGATTTGTAAGGTCTGTGTTGTGAGTTTTCTCGTCTGTCATTGCTAGGCCTTCTGTCATGGATTTTCTCTTTGGATGAGGCAGAGAACTGGAAAACATCGTTGTTGGGACGATGTTCTCTTGGTCTGCTATCTGGGACGTGCTCAACATCTTCTTTCTTGAACACTCTTCTTCTTGGACTGAGCTAGATTCTACTCTGATCTGTTCCTCCTCCTGCTGAGCTTTTAAAGCTTTTACTTCTGCTCTAGCCACCAGACATTCTTTGAGCTCATGGTCCAAGCGAAGGCACTTCGTGCAGTGTTTGTCAAGCCGTTCGTAGACTAGCGTAGTAGCCACTTCATCTCCATTTGGAAATTCTACTACTGATTTAGTAATTAAAGGTAGCAATCCGTCAATGTGAATTCGCATTCTCGCCGACAAAGCTGTGATCTCGGCTTTCTCATATATTCCAATATCTTCACCTATGGCTTTGATTGTAGCTTCCGTCCAGAGGTGAACCGGGAGACCTTGGACTTTGATCCAGAATGGGATTAGTGACGGGAAGGAGGGAGAGATTGTAGGTTCCCATCGTTGAATGATGACCATCCATCTAGCGTAGTGGTAAGGGCGTTGTTCTAGGACTGAGAGGAGGTCTGATTCGCGCTCAAACTGGAACTGAAATAAGCCATTACCCAAGTCTGAGCCTACTGGTTTGAATTCCGTTTTCCAGTGCTCACTGAAGAAAGGTATTAGTGACCACACCTTTTGCACTGATTTGTTGGTGACTCGCCCAATTAGGGTTAAGGAATGTTTGCGAAGCAGCTCTGAATTGTCTGGGAGAGGCACTTTAACTCGCGCTGCTCTGGTGGGTTGATGGTTTCCCAAGTCAATGCCTTTTCCTTTTTCCGCCGAAGAGATTCTCCGGTGAGCCATTGTTGGTTTAAACTGTGAGTAAAAGCCCAAGGATTTGATATAGCAGTAGAGAGAAGGGGCTTTAGGGGAGTTATCACTTCGCTTAAAGGAATCCCTTTAAGTCAGAGGATAGAAGGTCCCGAAACTTGGATGAGGGCTTGAAATTGGGAAAATCTCCCGAGCTTGCGATTTCAGCAGGCTTAGTGAAAGAGCTTGTGTTGGACTAGGAATCCCCAGTGAATTTCAGAGAGTTACAGAGTGCTAGCTTCTCATCTTCCATTGCAATGTCTTGATTCTGGTTGCAGAGCGGAGTAAGACCAGAGTAGACCTTTGATATCGGCTGGAGATCAACTACCGGTGAGATGAGCGGCGGACGTCGGTCCCTCCGACCATAGTCGGGGGAAGAACCCGGTGTATAATCCGGCAAGACTACGGATGGACCAGAGGATAATCCCACAAACGGGAAAAGATTTGAAAAACTTGATTTGGAACCAGCGGGTAATAACAGAAACCAGGAAAGGGGGGCCGAATGACTAGCAGGTAAAAACTCTTCTCGGTAAAAGCGTCTGAGAGCTTTTCCTCTCGTTCACTACAACCGATGCAATAATGCTTGTTTATTCGTATGATAGCCATTCATCTGACTATTATTTAAGCCGGAATCCATCTTTAGCTTTTCTTGCTTCGAAGGTAACTCATCTATCTGAGTTTTACTTCGTTCATTTAATCTAAAGAAGACTCTAAAAACGTTTTTTAAAACTAAATATAAATCTATAAAAGATTTTTGATACCCTTACTTTACAAATATATAAATAATTATTTATATAAATAATAATAATAATAAGAGAATTTCTTTTAAAAATTTATTTTTTCAGTTCAAAATTATTACTCTAAATTTTTAAATCTTAATATTTTTTTTTTAAAAAATCTTAACACATTCTCTAAAATTATATCCCTCAAATTTAAACTATAAGTATATATTCATTCATCTTTATAATCTTAACACATTCTCTAAAATTATATCCCTCAAATTTAAACTATAAGTATATATTCATTCATCTTTATAATTTTATAATTTTGATTGGAGTAAAATCTTCTCCAATCCCATTTTATATTTAACTCTAAAATAGAGTAATAGTTAGAGTTATTTGTAAAACTATCCTTTAAATTTTGAATATTTTATTTTATACTTAAATAATATCTAAAATGATACAATAATATGAAATATGATAGTCCATTAAATATTATTTAATAGTTTTACAAAAAAATAAAACTAATCACAAGTAATATAAAATAAATATAATATAATATAAGTGATTTAATATATAGGTAAATTGTTTTCGAAACTACCGAGATCGGTTAAGTATTACTTAAACAAAATAGATTGAGAATGAGTTTTTTTTTTATCTTGTGGGTTAATATTTTGATTTGATAATATTTGTACATGTTGAATTTGATATATGCACAGACATTTGGATTTTGTATGAAATTAAAATTACAAGACATGACTTTTCTTCTTCTTCTTTATATTCTTTGAGTGCACAATTTTGTTTTTGAAATAGAAAAATATCACCAATCGAAGTTGGAAGAGAAGCTGTACATGAAGATACTGATATATTAGAAGATGAAAATGCCGGATTTTAAAATTTTTTTGCTCGAGAAATATAAAAACTAAAGAATCTCATTATTTATTACGAAATACATTAGTTGATCATTTGTGGAAAAGATATTCAAATGCTTATTACTAAACCAAAATATGGTATCTTATATATATTTTTATGATTTATTATACCTTTTAATATTAGATTTTGATTTAAATAAAATTTTTTTTTATGGAAAGTCTGTAACATAAAATATTTGGATTGATTGGTATTTTTAAACTTATAAGCTGAAGATATTACTAATAATTATTAACTAAATAAAAAAACAAATATTTGGGAGTATTTTTTCTTAGAGTAAAAAAAAAAATACATTGGAGTAAAACTTAACTTCATTTTAAAGTTACATCATTTTAGAATAAAAATAGAATAATATATTGGAGATGCTCTAGTTCTAATTAAGTGGTAACTTGGATATTTCGGATTATGTTTCTTGAGTGTGGGTTATGATGATTATGCTTCTTCTGATACGGCTATAATGTCTCATTGTACGGTGCTTCTGATTTTTTGATCCGTTTGTGTTGTCCTGATGATTATGATGATTATGCTTCTTCTGATACGACTTTACTTTTGGCTTCTAGGTTAATGAGATTTTAATTGCTATAAATGTTACAATGGAAGCCACTATCTAATCCACCCATGAACCAGCCTAGTAGTTCAGATGCAGCCATTCCACTGGATGATTTGAGAGATATAAGCCATAACTATGGTTCCAACTTCCAAGGTCTTGATCGGTGAAGGTTCATTTGGAATATTGTTTTACGGTTTTCTCAAAAGCGCTAAGGCAGCTGCCATCAAGAAACTTGACTCTAGTAAGCAGCCAATCAAGAATTTCTTTACGAGTCATATACTACTATAAAGCACGTGTTTGCTTTTCTTTATCTCACTGTTACATTGCAGCATAAAAGATGAAACTTAGGGTATAACTTAGAAGACTAGTTTCCTCTACTGAGATTAGAATCAGTGTAGCAGAAACCATCTTTCAAATGCAAAAGAGACAAGCAATGAAGCAATAATTTGTTGTCCGCATTCTTCTCTATGACAATTGGTTCTGGTTTTGTATTTTGTTATATGATGATCAACTAGTTGTAGTGACTGTATTTTGTGTGCAATATGAGGCAAATTTTAGACCAAGCATGAGAATTGTGGTGAAAGCATTTCAAAGTCTTCTAAACTCCCCTCACTCCCCCATCGACTCCACAATATTGATAAAAACATCCAAATCACATTTCGTCGGTTTCATAATGATCAGTCAAAGACTCAAAGGTGTAGTCAAAGTGAAGTAAATTTCTGGGAATATCAGCTTCTTGTTCATATATAACCTTTATACCGTAAGCACTTCAATCAAATCCTCACTTTTGAGGAGCTGTGTATGTATGTGCTAATCTGTGTGCAATATGAGACAAATTTTAGACCAAACATGAGCATTGTGGTGAATGCACTTCAAACTCTGCTAAACTCTCCTCACTCTCTACCCCACTGACTCCAGATTGTTGATAAAAGATAATCCAAATCACTCTGCTTCATCGACTCCACAATACTAATAAAAGATAATCCAAATCACTCTGCTTCTCTACTTCATGATGATTAGTCAAAAAATGTAGTCATTTTGTTTTTGTATGTGCAAATTTCTGGGAATATTAGATTCTTACCAACATAGCCTTCGTACCATAAACATTTGATACCCATAGTTAGGGGTGAGACGGATCCGATATCCGACCTAAAATCCAGATATCCGATTCGATCCGATCCGCCGGATCCGTGATTTTAGGATCCGATCCGATCCGTGTCTTCCGGATATCCGGACCTAAAATCCAGATATCCGATTCGATCCGATCCGATCCGATCCGATCCGATCCGATCCGATCCGATCCGATCCGATCCGATCCGATCCGTCAAAATAATTAAAAAATAAAAATATTTTTTAAAATACAAAAAACCTATTAATATTACATAAATTAAATATTTTTACATAATTTATAAATATATTTATGCATATAATATTATTAAAATTAAAATATAATATTATAAGACTAATTTTATGTATAAATATTAATAAATGAACTATAATTATTAATAATATTTTAAATTTAATATATTTAAAAACAACGGATCGGATCCGGATATCCGGACCTAAAATCCAGATATCCGATTCGATCCGATTCGCGGATCCGACATTTTACTATCCGATTCGATCCGATCCGTGTCTTCCGGATATCCTATTTTGAGCGGATCCGATCGGATCTCGGATCGGATCCGGATCTCGGATAATAATTCCAGCCCTACCCATAGTAACCAGGGGTGGGCACGGAGCGTATATCCAAAATTTTAAAGATATCCGGGATCCGATCCGTCCCGTACGAATATTCGATTTTTCGATTCGATCCGATCCGTGATCTTCCTGACATTCGATGCTACGGATATCCGGAAAAATCAGTATATTTTATCGGATATCCGGAAAATCAGTATATTTTATCGGATATCCGATCCGATCCGTCGATCAGGTAAAAAATAATAAAAAAATCATTTTTTAAAAAAATATTTTTTAAAAGAAATTTTTAGTATAAAAGAATAATATTTTCATTACAAAATATTTAAAACTAAAGGCTGTGGTTTCATCTTCTTGACGGTGGATTTATTTTTACCTAATCTTGTTTTCTTTTATTTATTAAAATATTTGGGGGTGAATGGGCCCATAGTGTCCCATCTCTTCATTAATTTTCCCTAATAAAATGGAGATTTGATATTTAAATAAATCGTGTGTTTTTTTGGCTAATCATCTCTTTTTCCAATGCCCATATGCTCAACAGGTATGGAGACAATCTGGGTTGATGATACCAACTTTACATGATTCCCATATATCTATCGATGACAAGCTACTCATGCTACTCCATCTTTCTAAAGATTCTCGCTATCCCTCGAACGCACGCCTTCGACCGATATGGATTCTGTGGAGATTATGGAAAAGTAGGAATGAATTAATATTCAATTCTAAAGTTATTCCTCATGAGGTTTGTTTCACTCTAGCAGTCTCAGATGTTCATGAATGGGTCTCTTGTACTGCTCATCTTGAAACTGGAGTTTCACCAGCAAGACAACAGACACAACCGATGCAATATAGATCTTCAAAGTGGAAAACCACCTATGGGTTGGGTTAAGTGCAACTATGATTCTTCCCATCGTAATGACAACACTCCTTCGGGCATGGGTTGGATTATTCGCACTGTAATGGTACTTTTCTTCATTGCGGTCATGGTCTTTCGGTCGCATAACAAGTGGTGGAATCGAAGCAACATCCCTAATATGGGCCATGCAGCATGTTTGTCTCTTGGATACCAAACATCATATTTGAAGGTGATAATCTACAACTTAAGAACGTGCTTCAAGATAACGAGTCCAATATTAAACTTCAAAATCTAAAGTCGAGCATTATGGGACTGCAACAAGGTTTTGCTAGAAGTCGGTTTGACCACTGCAAACGTGAAGCCAATGGATGTGCAGACAAATTAGCTAAATTTTCAATAACTTGTAATCATGTATGGGGTGTGTATCATATATGTCCACCCTTTTTACAACTTTCTGTAATACTTGATAATGAATAATAAATATCGTTTAGCCGAAAAAAAAAAAAAAAAAAAACCACAGCCTTTAGATTAAAGGTGACGAGAGCAGAAGATTCATCTCCACCGTTATTTGGTTAAAATCTATTTAACTCTTGTGATTAACTGGGTAAAATATATTATTATTATTCATTCGTTTAAGTCGTAAAACTCACTGTTCCCTTCCCAAGATATGCAAAGCATTATATGCACACAGTAGCTCCTCCTCTCTACTTCTGACAAACTTTTTCTTCCCTTCCCTCCTTCAATTTAATAAATCTTCTTCTTCTTCTTCACCGATTCGCCATCGTCCGCATTCATCATCTTCTTCCCTCACTCACTCTCTTCGGAATTCTCGGAAAATTTTCATCTCTCTTCTGATCCTTGGCTGATATTAAACTAGATTCGCGGTTGTGTTCCAAGGCCGAGATTCGCATTTTCTCGGCTTCTCATATCGAGAGGTATTGCTACGAATCCACATTTGATTTTCCTCGGATCTGATTTTAGGATCTGAATGCGCGCTTTAGTGAGATGGTACTTTGTACTTTATTGATTTTGGATTTCGTGTTTTTTCTTTTTTTTTTTTCAGATTTGGTTTCGATTGGAATCTGTTGCGTGCATGTTATTTGATGATGTCAGCATTGTGACTATTGAACAACTGTCCGTATTGATGTGACTGTCGCATCGCATCTACTCTACTCTCTGTGATTTCGCTATTTGGGCCGAGATGGCAAAGATGATCAACAAGACGCTTTTGCTAACATACACCTACTTACTTATCTACATTCTACTCTCTTCTGGTGTTATTCTCTACAACAAGGTCCTTTCACTTTGTGTATCTCTGAAACTAGAGGAAATTTGAGATTTGGATTGTTTCATAGTATCTATTGCTTTGCTTTTGGATTTCAATTTGCAGTGGGTTCTATCTCCCAAATACTTCAACTTTCCCCTTCCTATAACATTGACTATGATCCACATGGGGTTTTCTGGGTTTGTCGCCTTCCTTCTCATTCGAGTTTTCAAGGTATTCTTAGTGCAGCATTTATTTTACACGGCATTGTTATATATATTTATATATGTCCCTATGTTTTTTCGTATGCTCCCTGCTTATCTATGGGGAATTCTCAAGTAATCTTGTATAATGTAGGTTGTCTCTCCTGTTAAAATGACATTCGAAATGTAAGCCCTTTTACTATCTTTCATCCATTTCTTCTGTAGTTTCCATCATCTCTTTCTTTTTTTTCTTTTAACACATTTTCTTGGATTCCAGATATCTGACCTGTGTAGTACCTATAAGCGCATTCTTTGCATCCAGCCTCTGGTAAGTCTTTTCTTCCATATACAGCGGGACATATTAGGTTTCTAGATGCTCTTTGTCCGAGTGAATTACATTTTCAAATGCTATATATATGCCATTACCTACTGTCTGAACTGTCCACTCCTTTTACAGGTTTGGCAATACTGCATATTTGCACATTTCGGTTGCCTTCATTCAGATGCTCAAAGCGCTAAGTATGTGAAAACACACTACATGAATCTCTAATCATGTTGCAAAGCTTTCTAAACCGTGCATGTTTTATTACAGTGCCGGTAGCAACATTTATCATGGCCGTTGTTTGTGGAACTGACAAAGCGAGGTGTGACGTCTTCATGAACATGCTGCTGGTCAGTGTTGGAGTTGTGGTTTCCTCCTATGGAGAAATTAATTTCAACATAATCGGGACGGTCTACCAGGTCACGGGCATCTTTGCTGAAGCACTTAGACTGGTGCTCACTCAAGTTCTTCTTCAGAAAAAGGGCTTGACATTGAACCCTGTCACCAGCTTATACTATATAGCCCCGTGCAGGTACACAGCCCTAATACTTGCATTGACTTTTTTTTTGAATATCACCTTAAGATAGACACTTGTATCTATGCTTCATTGACTTGATTTTTGGCCTCTACTGCACATTAAACATAGAATCTTCTCCCTGCATTTGTGCAGCTTTGTTTTCCTGTCCTTGCCTTGGTATGTACTGGAGAAACCAAACATAGAAGTCTCGCAGATCCAATTCAACTTCTGGATCTTTTTCTCAAACGCTCTCTGCGCACTTGCCTTAAACTTCTCCATATTCTTAGTAATCGGAAGAACAGGAGCAGTAACCATCAGGGTTGCTGGCGTTCTCAAAGACTGGATTCTCATTGCCCTCTCCACTGTCATATTCCCTGAGTCCACAATCACTGGTCTCAACATTATCGGATACGCAATAGGTTTGTTACCAAATTGGACAAAGCTATTAAATTCTCATGTGCCTAGTTTCATTTATATCTTCTTTTTATGATGCAGCACTCGTTGGGGTTGTAATGTACAATTACATAAAAATTAAAGATGTGAAAGCGACTCAACCAATAACTGATAGCCTCCCAGATCGAATCACCAAGGTAGAGTCAATTAATCTGTCTCCTTTTTCACCTATCACTCCTATTTACTCAATAATGATTGAGAGCAGGATTGGAAGGCGAAGAGCTCGTCGGATGGAGAGAGCCCCAGAGGAATAGAGCTTATTGATGAGGAAGCTCCTTTGATAACGTCGCGGTTGTCGCATATCGGGCGGACTCAGACTCAGCTCGGAACTCACACTGCCGTCTGAGCAACGTACAGATGGGAATGAGGCAGTATGTTGTGTCTTTCTTTTTATGAACCCAATCTTTTTTCTTAATAGAATTTACGTCGGTTTATTATTACTTAACAATGTTTAGTTCTTATAAAGAAAACGCAATTGCCAAAATTATTTTTAGGGTCTCTGAGTGTTATAAATGTTTTTCACCAGACACATTAGTTCGGGACCCGCTTGGTCTTTATGATACAGACAGTTCTGACTTCTGAGCGTGTGCAGTAGACCTCTAGAGTAGATTTTTTCTTCCTTTTTAATGGTATCAGTTTGTATACTATTCACGTATTAAAGAGAAAACTACTGGAAATAAATAATTGAACTTGGTATAAAAACAACTTATACAAAAACGGTGATAAAGTTAAAGAATGTTGATATTATACAATCCACTAGTCAAAACTGAGATTCAAATGACATCAGAGTATATATGCAACAGAAACTGTAGTGTGCACCAAAATCTCTCGGTCCAGCCAAACACTATTCTCTCATGTACTCTGGTCTGGATTCCTCAGATACAATAGCCTTTCGATTGCGCCATAGGAGCTAATCCCGAGATGTCTATAATGTCTTTGTTGTTTGAGTTGACGATCTACAATTTTGTATGTTCGTTTGTTAGAAGTGAAGTTAGAACCCAAACTTTATTAAAAAAATAGAGTTGCAATATTGATTACCTTTGTTTAGCAAAAAAAAAAAAATTGATTACCTTCAAAATGATAATGGTTAAAAACACCACATACAATCAAAAACAGGAACATCATTATGCATTTTTAGGTACCACCTACCTGTGACAAAAAGCATTAGACAGTTATAGCTTTTGCAGTGTGGGAATCTCATGTCGCCGGGATAACGACTTGATCTGCAAAAAGCTTGACAGAACCCTGATGAATGATACATGGATGAATTATTTTCCTCAATCTTATTGTGTTTTTGAGGCAGGAGGGTGCTCAGATCACTTGAGATGCAGGATTATGATTGAAACAGAGCAGATAAAGCCCCGGAGGCCTTTTAAATTCACAAATGTAGTTGCTGGACTACATGATTTTATGCCTATGGTTGGTGAATATTGGGACGCTACCGAACCGATATTTAAATCAACATCGGCACTTTTTCTTCTTTTAAAGAAGTTAAAGAACCTGAAGCCACAAATCCGAGACTTGAGTAAGCAGAATATCGCGGATATTACGAAGAGGGTAAAGGAGGCTTTCACTAGACTCTGTGAACTTCAAAGTAATAATATGGCTAATCCGTCCCAAGATGGAATGCGCGAAGAGTCGAATGCTTATGATCGCTGGAGTTTATTATCAGGCCTGGAGGAGCACTATCTTAGTCAGAAAGCAAAACTTCACTGGCTTAAAATTGGTGATGGGAATAACAAGCAGTTTCATCAAGCAGCTAAGATTAGAGAGGTGAGAAACTCTATCCGAGAGCTGGCAAAGGAAGATGGAACTACTGCAAAAACACAAGAGGATATCAAGGCTGAGGCTGTTGGCTACTTTCACAAGTTCCTAACTCATAAGCCGGGAGACTTCACAGAGGTTTCAAAAGAGAAACTTCAAGACATATTGGGATATAACTGTGCAGACGTTGATAAAAGTATGCTGGTTCAGGAAGTTCAGGAAGAAGAGATCAGAGGGGTACTATTCGCAATGGCTGCAAATAAATCCCCGGGGTCGGACGGTTATACATGCAAATTTTATAAGTCTGTATGGCCAATCATAAGAAGAGATTTCGTGGCAGAAGTTCAATCTTTTTTCGAGTTTGGTTTCCTACCTAAGGGTATCAACTCCACCATCTTGGCTTTGATCCCTAAGAAAGGAGATGCGAAAAGAATTAGTGACTATCGGCCCATCTCATGTTGTAATGTGATATATAAGGTGATTTCAAAGGTTGTGGCAAATAGACTCAAGAAGATTCTCCCGAACTTCATCTCATCAAATCAGTCGGCATTCGTCAAGGATCGGCTACTGATGGAAAACGTTCTGCTCGCATCAGAATTGGTTAAAAGCTACCACAAAGACTCTGTTTCGCCTAGATGTGCCATGATGATAGACATATCCAAAGCTTTCGATTCAGTTCAATGGTCTTTTATAACCACTCTCCTCTCGGCAATCAATATACCTGACAAATTCATCACATGGATTCGCAAGTGTATTGAACTCGCTTCCTTTTCAGTTCAGATAAATGGGGAGCTTGCTGGATATTTCAACAGCAAAAGAGGCTTACGTCAAGGTTGCTCTTTATCGCCATATCTCTTCGTTATGTGTATGGAGGTTCTTTCCAAGATGCTGGACCAAGCGGCTGTTAAAAAGATGATAGGATATCATCCTTATTGTCAAGGACTTAATCTCACTCATCTTTGCTTAGCGGACGATTTGTTGGTATTTGCGGATGGGAAAAAGACTTCCATTGCTGGGGTGCTTAAGGTTTTTAAAGACTTTGCTGCGATTTCGGGGCTGCATATCAGCCTAGAGAAATCAAGCTTATATATGGTAGGGGTCCAAGATACAGAGCATGTAGATATCTTGAGTCAATTCCCAATTCAATCAGGGATCCTCCCAGTTCGATATCTAGGGTTACCACTGATGTCGAAAAGGATGTCGGTCTTAGACTATTCTCCTCTGATAGAGCGTATACGAACCCACATTCAGTCTTGGACTGCACGACATCTTTCTCTTGCTGGATGCTTGCAGCTTATTGGCTCGGTTCTTCATAGTATAACAAATTTTTGGATGTCTGCTTTTAGACTACCAAAAAAGTGTATCAAGGAAATAGATAAATTGTGCTCGGCTTTCTTATGGTCGGGACCAGCTCTGAATCCCCACAAAGCTAAGGTTAGTTGGGATGATGTTTGTAAACCAAAAGATGAAGGTGGTCTAGGGCTATCTCTTGAAGAAGCTAACATGGTATGTTGTTTAAAGCTTATATGGAGGATTTTGTCTGCTAGAAGTTCTTTATGGGTGAAGTGGCTACACAAATATCTCATTCGGAAGGGTTCGTTCTGGAATACCAATGCTAAGAGTGTGCTTGGATCTTGGATATGGAAAAAGTTATTGAAATACAGAACTTTGGCTCAATCTTTTACAAGAGTGGAGGTAAGAAGTGGAGCTTCTACTTCTTTCTGGTATGATGAATGGAACCAGCTGGGAATCCTAATATCTTTGACGGGTTTGCGAGGTTGCATTGACTTAGGAATCCCCATCAACTCAACGGTTGAGCAGGTTGTCCAAAGCCACAGAAGAAGGCGGCATCGACAGGAAATACTCAATAAGATTGAAGAGGAAATTCAGAAAATCAAACTTCAGGGGCTTACTCAAGAGAATGATATAAGACTTTGGAGAGGCAAGAGTGATTTTTACCGACCAGGATTCAGTACGAAGCACACTTGGTATTCTGTTCGGACAGTGGCAGTTAAACAACAATGGAGTGGAGCAGTATGGTTTACTCTAGCGACACCAAAATATTCGATTCATGCTTGGCTAGCAGTTCAAAATCGGCTTGCTACAGGAGATAGACTGGTCCAATGGTATGCTCAGGTGGACACTTCTTGTATTCTATATAATCACTCAATGGAGACTCGAAGCCATTTATTTTTTGAGTGTCCCTATTCAGAAGAAATTTGGAAAGGACTCGCAAAAAATATTATGGGTACGAGATATACCAGTGACTGGAACAATCTGATTCATCTCCTAGTTGATGAAGGTTGGGACAAGATCACTCTGTTCATCGTTCGGTATCTTTTCCAGACTGTGGCTTACTCGGTTTGGCGGGAGAGAAATGGCAGGAAGCACGGGGAGACTCACCAACCTGCTACTCGACTCCAACACATGATTGACAAGCTGATACGTAACAGAATATCATCGATTCGAGCTATGGGGAAGAAGGGATACGAGACAGCAATGTCGGTATGGTTTGCTAGTCAAACAGGTTGATAAAGATTCACATGTAATTCTTTCATGTTTTATTTTACTAGACAGTTGATCTAAAGCTGCATTTCATTGTAAAAACGTTTTTGAATCGAATAAATTTAACATTCATTCAAAAAAAGAATCTCATGTCCTATGAGAGATTTTATACATACATGTCGTATGATTGTTGTTCATACAATCATTGTAACTTCTCTCTCATTTTGATCAATAAAAATGTTTTTGATATAACCTCATCGAGTTTGTACTCTCCTTAGAACTGAGCAAACTCTGATTCAAGTAAATAAGTCAATCTCGTTTATTTTGTAAGATTGATTGCTTCTTCTCTAATGCTTCCTTTAAGCTGTCTCCACAACAAATTTTCCTTTAATGTTCACGTCTTGAAGAGTACTCCACCCGACTCAGATCACATGCTTTCTTTGTGCTGAAGAGCACTCCACCCGGCTCCAGATCACATGCTTTCTCTGTAGTTCATGTCGTGTCGCACTTGATGAACTACTTCAGTTCTGCTCTGATCACACAGCTTCAATACAAAGCATTTATCTCGTGTAACTAGATCATGATTGCTTCAAAACCGCCAATATATTGCTCATAAAAGTGATTGGATTAAAGTTCTGTGAAAGACAACACCTATGCCTTCTCATGATGCATATGTTTATATAACAAAATGGCAGTGTAAAATCAGGTAGTGGTAGTAAGAGATTGTTTTAGTCTTGAGAACGCTTCCTCTCCTTCCTCATTCTATGAACATCAACATCTTCCTAGTAGATCAATTAATGGTCGAGCAATCAAACCATAATCTTGTACGAACTTGTTATAGCATCCAATGAGTCCCATAAAACCCTTTCATTCGGTTACTATTCTCGATTTGGCCTAATCAAGCATCGGCTGCAATCTATTACTTGCTAATGAACAGATTCAGGCACAATGTAATGTTTACAAAAGAATATACTTTACGACTTTGGACAACATACCAATTTTATACAAGATATTATAATTTTTATATACATAAATCCTCTATCATTCTGGATGCAAATTTTGAAGAGTTTCACATTGTTTCCTGCTCCTGGCTACCTTTTAAAGCTTTTGAACATGCGATGGTGTGCTTAATTCTTTTGATAATCTGTCGCATAGCTGCACCAACACAAAAACAATAAGCTTTTTTTTTATGACAAGACTAAGGAAAAGATATATAGATGTAAAATTTATTTGCTACAAGAATATATTACTTGTTCATATAGAAATGAATCGCCATGTGTCTTTCTTAGTTCGACCACATTCAGCAACGGGATTATCTCGAAAACCTCCGCCGTTAATGATAACCCGCCTTGCCCTTTTCGGTTACTCTCTTGTTTGATTGCTTTTAACTGAAACAACATTATCAGTTCTCAACTTTAGAAATCACATAAACTACTTACAACAACTCAAGAGCATAAGAGATTCTCACCATTGTGTGTTTCTTCTGTACGTAGAAACCCATCTCCATAAGGGTTGTTTTGATTTTCTCCAATACATCTATGGCTAACCTATCTGATATGTATCTTACCTGTCTGTCTAATACTTTCTGAACCAGTGCAAACAGAAAAAATGGTTAACGTGATAGTATATAACCATCTTGAAACAGAGTACAAAAGGACAAGACTGTACAGTTACCTCTGTCTCAAACAAACCGGAGAGGTCGAGAAATGATGACATTCCGATCAACTCAAAGGCGTTGATAACGGTTGGTGAATAAGGCCTCTTCTCTTCTTCGGATACCTTCACCATCAGAACCAATATGACAAGACTTTTTAGAAAGGCAATGCACATGATCAAGATTCATAAGAACCAAGGAAACTTTTTCTTACCTCTTCTTGGATTGAGGATGCATCATATTCATCGTCGCTATTGGAAGGAGTGTAGTCATGATTGAACCAATCACTGGCCTTAATACCTGCGATTGTGAGCCTTGTTATTGGATTTGGATCAAGCATTCTCTTGATCATAGTTTTAGCACCCTGTGACAGCCATCTAGGTATTGGAGGGTCCCCTTTGAATATCTGAAATGGCAACCAACAGCTTTGAGTATGTTTCTTCAAACATAAACTATTGATAAAACACACACTTTGACTCTGACTCGATAAAAGACTTAGAAATTAAAAAATTGGTAAAAACACGATTTATATTTAGCAAAAAAAAAAAAAAACTATTGAAAACAGACGGAAGAAATAAAAGCAGTACATTACGGCAAAGAACCGCGAGGTTCTCATCATCAAAAGGGAGACATCCCGTGAGGATAACATACAAGATCACTCCACACGACCATATATCTGATGCTGCACCATCATAGCCCTTGTTGGCTAAGACCTCAGGTGCGACATAGTTTGGACTTCCACAGGTTGTATGCAGCAACCCATCTTCCTAACATGTCAAACCCAACAAAAATGTTGGACACGTAGATTCCTATAATGCTGATGTAAATAGGTTTAGGATATTTGGCAAATTAATACCCTAAAATGCTGAGGTAGAGCACTAAGGCCAAAATCGGTAATCTTAATGTTCCCCTTTGCATCAAGAAGAACATTCTCTAGCTGCAGTAAGTGACATTCCGTATTAGAACATGTCACCAATAACACTGTGAAAAAAGTTTAGAGCCTTCATGAGTCAAGAAAAACTACCGACCTTGAGGTCTCTGTGGAAAACTCCCTTGTTATGACAATAGCTGACTCCATCAATCAACTGCTGAAACAATGTTCGTCCTTCTGTTTCGGAAAGCTTCCCTTTGGAGACTTGAGAATGATCAGAGCATATTTTTGGAGACCATCCTTGTGATTAACTAACAAAACTATCACCGTAGCAATACAATACACCAGTCTTACAATTCTGTCAAATAAGTCTCCTCCAGTGACACATTCAAGGACCATGTAGATCTTGGTTCTGCTAGCCAGGACCTGCAAATCGACCATAAGGACTTGGCATATCAATGATAATAAAATATGTTGAGGTATTAAATTAAGAAAAAAACATTGGAAACCATAAATTATCATTTTTGCAAAAAAAACCCATAAATTATCAGGAAATTTTCCATCGTCAACCAAAAAACGTAGACCAAGTCTTATGTTGATTCAACGTCCAGAACCAATTATTTGGATTGCTTGCAAGGAAAGTAATCGTTGGATCTCGAAGAATCCACCTTGTTGCTTATTAAAAAAATTGAAGTCAACAAGAATATAATCCATGCAAATACCCATAAGCATAGGATATATGAAATCGGGTTTCACGAATTTAAAGTTTAAAAACGAGTTTTACTGGATTTATTCATTTTTATGACATTCCAAAAAATGAGACAGCTGTGAAGATTGTCATTATCATTAATCAAACTAAATGGTCAATTTTTAGGACCTACCTTATAATAACGTCATTAAATCTATCGTCACTCCATTAATGACCAAAACTCAAGCGGAAAAGGTATTTCATAAACATAAAATTAATTAATTAATGATACCTTAAGCGTGGCTATTTAGCAATGTGAATGAATGAAGACATCCAGGAGAGAAATTAATAAATACTGAATACAATCTATAATCAACTAATCATAAAACGACTTTCTTAAGATACTACTTCACAATTTCTGACCACACAGATTACCAAAAAAGGTTCTGACCACAAAGTTTTAATATTTTCGTCAAAATTTGCTCACTAATAAGAAAATAATGGACGGTCGTTTTCTGTACAGCCTTTAATTTATTACAGGGTTAAACTATATACAAAATTTGATACCCAGTTATACAGTTCTGATCGAATTTAGATTTCCTTAAGCATATTGTATAAAATTATTTTATGCCGTGAAACAGAATTTCAACCATAAGAAATCATGTTTATCCCCACACAAAAAACAATTACCTCATGTTATCTCCTACACTATTTCAATATTTTTTTGGACAGCCATTTTTTGTTTTATTAAAGACTGCTATTTAAAATATCCAATTGTGAATATGATTGTCATGTCAGTACTCAAATCATCAATATTTTGGGGCCGACCTCATAATTAAATTGGTCAGGTGGTCATCAAATTCATCGTCAAGCCAATTGATGATAGGAATTCAGGTTAGGAAGGAACGTTAAGTGTGTGGCTATTTAGCAACGTGAAAAGAGAGATTACGTGTTTATGAAATAACAGTATTAGAAAATAGTTATAATTTTTTTTTTGCTAAAATTTGGATAAAATAGTTATAATTAAAAGATCGATAATCAAAATGACTTTTCAAGAAAGTTACACTTCCACGCAAGCAAACAAAAAAGATTCACAGGTTTCATGTTAAATCGTCATCAAAAAATTCCAACTATCGTTTCGATAATTGAGAATGTTGTTGAATCATTTCTACCGTAACGAGTTCATACACAACTAACCGTAACAATATTGCAACAATTAGTTACCTCATGTAATCTGACGATGTTTGGGTGCTTTAATACTTTCAGTGTCCGGATCTCTCTCTTTATCTGACAAAACCGTGAGTGGATTAAAGACTTGAAATCGACCAATAAACATATTCTAGCTCACGAAGAGACAAGAAACAAAAGAGAACCTGAAAAGAGACGTTAAGACGTTTGATGCTAGACTTGTCGATGATTTTGACGGCGAAGAATTGGCCGGAAACAGTATCTGTAGCGAGTTTGACTTTGGCAGAGTTGCCTTCACCAAGAGTCCTCCCAAGCTCGTATTTCCCGACACGCATTCCCTTCGTCACCATTCAAATTCTCTGCTCCGATTAAGTCGTGGGATTGAGCAGAGGAGGCTGAGATTGAGCTATGAATCTATGTATGTGTCTCTATGTATTTATTTATAGAAGATTGAGATTGCGGAAAAGAAGAAGAAATGGCGGCAGAATATTGGAGAGAAGAACACGCCACTTTTCTTTTGCTTCCTCTTTCTCCCTTCTTCTCTGGCAATTATTCTATTGGTTTATGTTCTCTCTTTTTCTTGGGAAAACGCGAAATATCCGTGATTAACAAAAATGGAAACTTCTATGATGGTTTTTTCTTTTGTAAATAGATTGGACTATTGATGATGTTGTTTTTTTATCTACTCCAGGACTATTTCATTTTCTAGAAAACAAGATTATTTTTTTTTCTATTTTTTCATGATTGATTTTATTTTATAGAAATTAAAAGGATTTCGAGAATTTGGTGAGAAATTAGGATTTGAAGATTTTGGTGAAGATTTTAAAATTTTTGAGATCTTTTTGAAAATTTTAAAATAATTTAAAATGGCATATGATATTTTTTAGTGATTAACCCAATGCGTTCCCAAAAATGTCTCTATAAACCAATATGTACTAACACCAATATGAATTATCTAGGAGTGGTTGGTTAGGATATATAGCTGTAAATATTTTACGGTATAATTTAGTGTGTACAATTTCTAATGTAGTTCTAGAAATTAAATTAAAAATAAATAACATTTCTAGAGCAACATTTTTTTCTTTTAAAAAGAAGGCTCATATATACAGCTATTATTATTTTTATTGACTTTAATTTTAACAACTAGTTAAAACATGATCGTTAACTTTTTTTTTTTTGAACAAAAACTTACTTTCATTCATACTTAGTCTTATTCGATACAATAATAAGAGGGAATTATCCATCCTCTTTGACAATAAACATAAACTACAATAAATAGATAAGTTAAGCAAGATAAGTCTTCAAACGAAGATGACAGCGAATTCGAGACGGTGCTTGAATGCGTCGAAAAAGCCTTCACGACAAAGTCGGACAGCTGGAGAATAGTCACATTATGTGACGTTGGAGTCCATACCTCATCTACGAAAACTACCGAAGTAATCTTGCTTGTATCTTCTGGTCCCGTAGCGACCGCTCCGCAAGATAACAAAACGACGTAGGAACTAGAACAAACGCTCGGCATCCAGTCCGAGGAAACACCTCTTACAAAAGGAAGAGGATATGGTGGTAAAGGTTTATCCTCGGAAGAGGAAGATGATCAAAATAGTGTGCCCGATGAATCCACCGGTAAATGCATCCCAAAGGAGAGATATGACAGTTTAAACCAAGGAGAGATTTGGTTGAACCCGGAAATCTCTGAGAAACTTGCCTAACCACTAAACAGCATTAAAAACTGTATCGATTCTTCTGAAACACTGGGTCTTGGAAAGCAGTTTCTTGGGCTAACAATATACATTACACAATTGGGCCAGGCCCAATTGTGAGAAAACATCAGAGCATTACTCGTTGTCAGCAAAGGCCGAGAAGCGGATCTTTCATCGACGCCGAAGGAGTGGTCGCCGGAAGAGATACACTGTACCAGAATCATGCCGCCATCACAGAGACACCACGGTGGGTAAGAGAGCGTCACTTTAAGAGATGAAGAGGTTGAAATGTTACCGAGTAAACTCGGATCTGAACTCGTAACATTTTGAGATCTGGGGCCGGAAAGAAGAATAGGAGCAAAACACGGCGGTTTGTGGGACTCAAGACTCTCCGGATCCGGTGAGGTTGAGCTCATCGGTTGAGAACGTTGCTCCATAAACGGTTGACAGATTTGGAACAAGTCTACAGCGTGACTTGTCCGTCAGCAGCCAGAAGGGGGTACGACGGGATCTGAACCCGAAGACCAGATCTGAGCGGCGGTGAGAGAATCCTCTCGACTTTCGCTGGAGGAAAGATGAAATAAAGGGGAAGGACCACCGGGAGAAGCACCACAAAGAGTCGTAACTCTTGTCTCTGTCGTACCATAGGTCGGCGTATCCTTCCTTCGTGACTCCAAAGCAAACGAAGCGGTAACAAGCAAACAAAGCAGCGAACCATGAAGCAGAAGATGAGGAGAATGAGCAGCACCAGCGAAGAGGCCTAGCGCTGGCGGGAAAACGCGTCGCCGGCACCGGAGAACATTGATCTTAGATGAGCTTCGGACTTCGTGCCTGGGAGGGAGGCTAGGGCGCATGATTGTTAACTTATATTGTTTTAAATATAAATAAAACTAAAAATACTTGCTTATCCCAACCAATCACTCCCTGTTTTAAAAAGTACCCAAGATGCAAAATAAAATTCAATGTTTTCAAGATTTCAAGAATCCTCCGCACCAAAGATAATATTACAGCTTGTTATCAAAAGTAAAAATTATATATATGTATATATATATATATATTTTTTTTTTTTCAAATTTTATTTTGCATTGAAATGAGTAAATGCTATTGAAAAGTTTCAGTTCTTTTTTTGTATATATAAACTAAAACAAAATTTATTATTTTTAGTTCAGCTAAAAATACTTGCTACGTCCCAACCAATCAACCCCTATTTTGAAAAGTACGCTAGATGAAAAATAAATTTCAACGTTTTTAAGATTTCAAAAATCCTCCGCATTACATATACAACAGCAGCTTGTTATCAAAAGTAAAAATTATAAACAAATTATATATATATATATATATATGTTATTTTCAAATTTTATTTTGTATCGAAATAAAAAAATTTAATTGAAAAGTTTCAGTTTTTATTGTAAAGAATTAATTTCCTTTCCAATGTTTTTTTCATTTCAAAATTTTGATTAATACTAAAATAAAGAGTTCACTTTTTAAACCCTTCGAATACCATTATAAAAAGTGGTATCTCTTAAATATTTTCAAATCATGTTTGATAGATGTTATTGTGGAAATCTCTATATTTCAAAAATCTGGAATATTAAGGAATTATTCAAATATTTTGTTTATTTTGAAGAACTTATACAAATAATTAATCTAATAAACTAAGATAGAAATAATTTGTACAAATGTCAAATTTAGTAAAAGAGGATTTGAAAAATACTCACTCTATTTTTTTTTTAAATGTATGTTTTAGGATACAACTGGTAAATATTAAATGGTATTAGTGGAACAAAAAGAATGAAATAAGGAAAAAATGGAATATACATTTCATTCCATTTATTCATGATAAAATTATAATAAAATGATATATATTTTGATTTTTCTTTATTTTTATGATATTGATGGAATGAGCATTCTACTTTATTCATTAAAATGGTAAAAAACTCTGTTCGGAATTATGCTAGGCGCTAGTGGGGCGGTAATCTTGGGCCTAGTGAGTTACCAAAAAAATTGGGATTAAGCGGGGTGTTCTCGGCGCCTAGTTTTAGTACATATATTAAGTATATGAAAAATATCAAATTAGATTACATAGTTTAGTGGTCTCTGTCCCAGTTTACATGTAGGAGGTCGCGACTTCGAGGTGGAATCAGTGCGTTTTGCATCTTTTTTTTTTTTTAATTTAGTTTAGTGAATGACAAAATACGACATTACCATCATCTTCATTCTCTCTTACCTGCGTTTTCCAAATCTCAAATATACTGTTCTTCATTTTTTTCACGATTACCTAGGTTTTACAACCGATTCTTGTGAGTTTCACCTAAATATAGTAGATTGATGAGATAAACACTGACTTAACTTTTGAAATTTTGATTTTTGAAAGTTTTTTCATTTCAGCGCCTAGAACCACCAATTACCTTCTCCTCGCCGCAGCAACCTACCGATAGCCATGTATTCGGGCGAGTAAACGGCCAGGCGGACGCGTTTTTGAACAGAAGTAAAAAATAATCATGGAATGAATATAATAGAGTTTTCGACATTATGCATTCTAAAAATTGATAATCCAGTACAACCTTAGAATTTTCACACATTAAAAAAAAAAACTAGACCTTGACCCGCGCAACCGTGCATATATTAGTTTTCTATTTTAGTTTTCCTTTTATTTATACTAAATGATATATTTGTAATATTTGATCGTTTTACATTGACTAATTTAGGGGTGGGTATTTGGGTATCCACTCGGATTCGGTTCAAATCTATTCAGTCTCGGATTTTTGAGTTTAAATATTTCAGCATCATTTGAATATTTATAAATTTCGGTGCGGGCTCGATTAGATCTTTGCGGGTTTGGTTAGGGTTCAGATAACCCGTTTGATTTTTTTTTTAAAAATTTCAAAATTTTATATACTTTAAATTTCTCAAAATCTAAAAATAAAAATAATATAACATATAAATTTGATTAATGTAAGCCAAAATACCTAAATTAAAAATTAGAAACAGGTTTGAGTTGAATATTTTGATGGAGACTAAATACATATTCTTAGTATTTTTGTTGTTTTGATTATTTTTTATCTACTTTAGATGTTTAATTTTAACTATTTCTGTATATTTTCAAATAATTTAGAAAATTTCAAAATAGCTTATTTATTTTGGATATTAACTTTAAAAATAGCTAACATATTCAAGTATATAAATCTGATTCAGATATATTCGAATATCCGAAATATTTCGTTCGGATCAGGTTTGGTTCTTGTTTTATAGATACCAAGATTGTAAAACCCGTTCAGATATTTAATTAATTTCGGTTCGGATTTGGTATTATTTTTTGGATCAGATTGTTTTGGTTTTTCGGGTTCGTATTTTTTTTTGCCCAGCCCTATACTAAGTCCTGATTTTTTTTGTGTGTTGAACCATCTATTTTATGACCAATATTCAATTTCATATAAACAAATTCAACATATATATTTGTATACGATATATAGAAAACAACCTTTATGAATTTAAAATATGAAGAAATAAAGAATTATGATTTAGTATGCCATAGAAAAAATGATAAATTAGTTACATATTTTTGAAGAAAATACAGTGATTTTTAAATTTTATAAAAAATAACATTTTAAAACGGCTAATTAATTTTATAAAAAAATATAAATATGAATATAATTTCCATAAACTCTCGCTGTTAGCATAAATATATGCAATTACTGTTTTAATGGAGAAGTGAATCAAAGTGTATTTAATTCAAATTTAGTTTAGGAAAATACATTAATCTACGTAGAAAAGACAAAGCATTAAAATAGGTAGTTTAATAATTACTACGTGGCGGCATGAAAGTGTAAATAAATTGAAAAACTAAATGGTATTTTTATGGGGTATACTTTTCTTTAATAATATAAACTAGATCTCGATCCGCACAACCGCGTGGGTAATTATTTTCATTTTTATACATGTAACCATTTAGTTTACATGGTCAGTGATATATAATTTTAATATTTACCATATTATTAATAGTTTATTATAACATTTACAACAATTTTATAGTTTGCATGCAATAATTTATTTATTTGTTTCAAATTATTAGTGATATCTCTCTTATTAAACATGAACACTAACTAAAATCTTACATTTTTTTGATATTTATGACAAAATCCATTCAACTTAATATTAACTTAGATATTAATTTCCTTAAGATTATACTTGTATTTTAGGTTTAGATCATACATATATGTTAATCAAATTATTTGTATGATTTAAATATTTGACTGAATAACCTACATTAAGTGTAATTTATGATAATGACAAAAATTGGTATAATATCTATTGCATTTTCAGAATTGCAGAAGATAAAAGATACAAAACAATCACATTAATGAATAATTTATGAATATGGTATATATAAAAATAAGCTTGATTATATTTTAGTAAACGAAGCAGTCATATACTTCTATTATTGAAATATAAAATAAAATCATCCATTATATTTAATAACGGAAACTGAATGCACTTTCAAAATAACTTTTATAGACCTATTGTTCATATTGATGACATATTTTTCAATAATGTGGTATAAATATTAACAAATCTTAATTTTTAGAGATCAAAGATATCATTGAAAAATATTATATTAAATTAATATAAAAAATTTAATATAAAATTGTACATGGTTTAATATAATTACAAATATAATTAGATAATTAAAAGGTTTATTTTAATAAAAAATGAAATATACATCTATTCAATTATTAATTATGAAATTAATTAAATATTTAAAATATTTTTTAAGTGAAAATAATATAAATATATATTTTAAACAAATATGAATATATATATATATTTATATCTTAAATAAAAAGATTTGAAAAGATTTTATTCGGATGTAATTAAGAGAAAATCTAGGAATATCTATTTATAATTTATTAAGGAAGCAAATATGTCTATATTAACCATTCCGGTTTTGTAGGCGTTGATGGTTAGATGGTTATATTAGAATGATATTATTAAGCCATATTTTTAGTAATATATGAATTATAACTGATTTCTATTGAGTGTTCATTTTTTAAAAAATCACACATGAATTAAAATTGTGCCTTCTGTTTTTTTTAGTTTAAGATTTACCGTTAAATAATACATTAAAATGTTAAAAATATATTTTGTTGATTTTTTTGTCATAACAAAAGAACCGTTATAATTTGAGTTTTATTTTATAACTAAAAGCCAAATTATTTACATTGTTCTCATAATAAGCCAGTTTTGTAACTGATGCTTTAAATTTATTAAGTGTTTTTTTAACTTAGTCGGTTTGTAATTTTATAGTTGATGCTTAAAATTCATAAAAGGTTTTCAACTTTGTCGCTTTTGTAACAGATGTTCTATTTTCAATGCAATAAATTTATTTATGCTTTCAACTTAGTCTTTTTAACTCTTCCTTTGAATTTATAAAGTGTTTTTCGGTTTAGTTGGTTATGTAGTTGATGATTTGTTTTTCGTGCTATAAATTTATAAAGTATTTTTCCAATTTAGTCTGTGTTGAATTTAATAAATTATTTTTCAACTTAGTCACTTTTTAATTGATATTTTCGTTTAATTTCATAAAAAAAAATTTAACCACGAGAAAATAAGAACCACTAGATTTTGGCGTTTAAGGTCTAACGTAATGGTGTTAAAAAATTTCTAGCTTAATGTCCATGTTAAATTTATAGCCAAATAATTACGTTTGACCTATGCTTTGTCGGTTTTGTAACTGACCCTTGGAATTTATAAATTATTTTTCAATTTAGTTGATTTTGTAATTGATGTTTTTTCAATGTCATAAATTTCTTTTAACAATAGAAAAGATAAAAACCACTAGAATTTGACATTTAATCTCTATAGCTTAATGTTCATTTTAACTAAAATCAAATGATTACGTTTAATCCATGCTGATTTGGTTTTGTAACTGGCGATTTGAATATACAATGTGAGAATTTCAATTTAGTCGGTTTTGTAACTGATGGTTTGAATTTATAAAGTATTTTAAACTTAGTCACTTTTAATTGATGTTTCGTTTAATTCATAAAAAATTGACCATGAGAAAATAAGAACCACTAGATTTTGGCGTTTAAGGTCTAACTTATTGGTATTAAAAATCTGTAACTTAATGTCCATTTTAAATTTATAGCCAAATAATTACGTTTGACCTATGCTTTGTCGGTTTTGTAACTGATGCTTAAAATTCACAAAATGTTTTCAACTTAGTCGGTTTTGTAATTTTATAGTTGATGCTTAAAATTCACAAAATGTTTTCAACTTAGTCACTTTTAATTGATGTTTTTCAATGTCATAAATTTCTTTTAACCATGGAAAAGATAAAACCACTAGAATTTGACATTTAATCTCTATAGCTTAATGTTCATTTTAACTAAAATCAAATGATTACGTTTAATCCATGCTGATTTGGTTTTGTAACTGGCGATTTGAATATACAATGTGAGAATTTCAATTTAGTCGGTTTTGTAACTGACCCTTGGAATTTATAAATTATTTTCTAAAATCTCGAGAAAATATTGATAAGGAAACATATAGAAAGCAAAGGGAAATATATATTAGGATATTTAATTTTAAAATTTCCAAATTTTCCTTAATGAAGGGCTATTAGTGGAAAAAACGGTGGTGCATTCTATTTTTAATAGTATAGATACTATATTTTCTTTTATTATAGAAGAATGGTAGTTTTTAAAAACAAATTGAGATAAAAGGTAACATTCTTTTATAATATAGAAAGTATAGCATTCATATGATAAAGAATATTACAATGAAGCAAAATTCGTCTCTTTTCAGAGTTTCTTTATTATAGCTGAAAAATAAAGATGAGTTAGAAATGCTCTAACCATCGTAACAAAGAACCGTTAGAATTTGAAGTTTATTTTATAACTAAAAGCCAAATTATTTACATTGTTCTCATAATAAGCCAGTTTTGTAACTGACCCTTGGAATTTATAAATTATTTTTCAACTTAGTCTTTTAACTCTTCCTTTGAATTTATAAAGTAAGTGTTTTTTCGTTTTAGTAGGTTATGTAACTGATGCTTTGTTTTTACTGCTATAAATTTATAAAGTATTTTTAAGCTTACACGATTTTGTCATTAATGCTTTGTTTTTACTGCTATAAATTTATAAAGTATTTTTCCAATTTAGTCTGTTTTGAATTTAACAAAGTATCTTAAACTTAGTCACTTTTTAATTGATGTTTCGTTTAATTCATAAAAAAATTGACCATGAGAAAATAAGAACCACTAGATTTTTGCGTTTAAGGTCTAACTTATTGGTATTAAAAAATCTGTAACTTAATGTCCATTTTTAATTTATAGCAAAATAATTACGTTTGACCTATGCTTTGTCGGTTTTGTAACTGACCCTTGGAATTTATAAATTATTTTTCAATTTAGTTGATTTTGTAAGTGATGTTTTTTCAATGTTATAAATTTCTTTTAACCATGGAAAAGATAAAAACCACAAGAATTTGACATTTAATCTCTAGCTTAATGTTCATTTTATTTAAAATCAAGTGATAACGTTTAATCCATGCTGATTTGGTTTTGTAACTGGCGATTTGAATATACAATGTGAGAATTTCAATTTAGTCGGTTTTGTAACTGATGGTTTGAATTTATAAAGTATTTTTAAGCTTACACGATTTTGTCATTAATGCTTTGTTTTTAGTGTCATAAATTTCTTTGAACCATGGAAAAATAAAAACCACAAAAATTTGATATGTAAGCTCTAATTTAACTTTCATTTTTAACAAAAATCCAAATTTTTACGTTTGACCTTGTTTTTGTAACTGTCATTTGAATATCTAATTTAATTATTTCAACTTAGTTGATATTGTAACTGACAATTTGAATTTGTAAAATTAGGGTGGGCGTACGGATATCCGTTCGGGTTGGTCGGGTATTTGGATTTTGGATAGTTCGGTATGGGGTATAGATTCGGTTCGGGTATTTCTTTACTTTGGTTGGATTCAGATATTTTTAATTCGAGTTCGGTTATTTCGGATCGGGTTTGGAAATTTAGATTTTGAAAAAAAAAATATTAAATTATTCATTTTCAAGTTTCTTGTGTTTAAAAATAGAACTTTCACTCAACTGATTGTTTTAAAATTTTTAATAGAATGAATGATTAACAGTTTTGGAGATAACATTTAAAAATAAAAAGACACTAATTTGATTATTGTTTTAAATTTTGGATGTAATTTTTGTTAATGCATGAAACAAAAAGCTTGACATGCATTTTAAGTGAGTAACAAATTATTTTGTCTATACTTATTTATATATATATATATATATTATGATCTTAAAGTATGGGTAGCATCAATATAAATATTATAAATAAAATTAGAGAAATAAACTAGAAATATAAGGTTAAATATGCATAAGTTTGGTTATCTTTGGATATCCATTCGGTTTGGATAAAACCGTTCGGATTCGGATATTCAATATCTCCTAATTCAATACCGTTCGGATATTTTGCTACTTTGGTTGGATTCAGATATTTTTAATTGAGTTCGGTTATTTCGGATCGGGTTTGGAAATTTAGATTTTGAAAAAAAATATTAAATTATTCATTTTCAAGTTTCTTGTGTTTAAAAATAGAACTTTCACTCAACTGATTGTTTTAAAATTTTTAATAGAATGAATGATTAACAGTTTTGGAGATAACATTTAAAAATAAAAAGACACTAATTTGATTATTGTTTTAAATTTTGGATGTAATTTTGTTAATGCATGAAACAAAAGCTTGACATGCATTTTAAGTGAGTAACAAATTATTTTGTCTATACTTATTTATATATATATATTATGATCTTAAAGTATGGGTAGCATCAATATAAATATTATAAATAAAATTAGAGAAATAAACTAGAAATATAAGGTTAAATATGCATAAGTTTGGTTATCTTTGGATATCCATTCGGTTTGGATAAAACCGTTCGGATTCGGATATTCAATATCTCCTAATTCAATACCGTTCGGATATTTTGCTACTTTGGTTGGATTCAGATATTTTTAATTGAGTTCGGTTATTTCGGATCGGGTTTGGAAATTTAGATTTTGAAAAAAAATATTAAATTATTCATTTTCAAGTTTCTTGTGTTTAAAAATAGAACTTTCACTCAACTGATTGTTTTAAAATTTTTAATAGAATGAATGATTAACAGTTTTGGAGATAACATTTAAAAATAAAAAGACACTAATTTGGTTATTGTTTTAAATTTTGGATGTATATTTTGTTAATGCATGAAACAAAAGGCTTGACATGCATTTTAAGTGAGTAACAAATTACTTTGTCTATAATTTTATGTATATATTATGATCTTAAAGTATGGGTAGCATCAATATGAATATTATAAATAAAATTAGAGAAATAAACTAGAAATATAAGGTTAAATATGCATAAGTTTGGTTATCTTTGGATATCCATTCGGTTTCGGATAAAACCCGTTCGGATTCGGATATTCAATATCTCCTAATTCAATACCCGTTCGGATATTTTGCTACTTTGGTTCGGATTTCGGTTTGGATTTTTCGAGTCCGGTTCGAATATTGGTTCGGATATCGGGTAAAAGGCCCCACCCTATGTAAAATATTCTTCCAACCGATTTTGTAATTGGTGTTTTGTTTTCTTATGTCATAATTGTTTTTGAACCATGAAAAATAGGAATTACTAGAATTTGAAGTTTAAGCTCTAACTTTACGTTCATTCTTAACTAAGAGCCAAATGATTATGTTTGACCAAGCTGGCTTAGTTTTGTAATTGTAGCGTTGAATATAAAATGTGAGTATTTCAACTTAGTCGGATTTGTAACTGATAATTTGTTTTCAGTGTCTGTTTCCAAGTGATGTCAACCTAGGGAAAATGACATTAAAAGCCGTTTTTGTAGTGTTAAGTAAAGGTCTCCCTAGTAGTGTATTATGTATATGAATAAAGATGGTAAGTGTAAAAATTTAGTCATCGTAGTTGCCTAATAACTACAAATCAGAGGAATATAATAGATTATACTTGCAGAAAAATACTAAAGCATTTAATTTTGAATTTGTGTAATTTTCGTACCTTTTTATTAGTTTTTAGTTTCCACTATGTTGTTTTACAAGATTCTACTGAAACTCAATACGTTTGAAGCATATATAACCAAACAATCACTTGGTTAATTTAAGCCAAATGGCAAACAGAAAAAAAGTAACGTATATAGTTTTAGTTCTTCTTGTTCATACTTCAAAAATTTAAAGATCAAAAATGTTAGGGTTTTCTATTGCTAGGGTAGATGAACCTCACTAGACCATCGGCAATCTCTTTGCTCATGTTATTAGAAGTTGTAGTTTGAATTCTTTTTTTTTTGTTCACATAGTTTGAATTCTTCTTGTTCATATTTGGCAGATGAAATTTTCACAATTGAAAGGAATGGAGAAAGAAATGGCGCAAAATTTAGAGTGGCTTGAAGCTCAGAAGATAGAGATAAGCATTGACCTGAATGCTACAGCCAAGCAACATCTTCAGTTCCTCGGAGTTGTTGACCGGAAACGATGGCTCTACGATGGCTATGCACTCGAAAGAGCCATCTACAGGTAATTAAATAAAACAGACAAAAAAACACCTACTCGGTTTGCATCACACAAAAAAATACATTTACTTAATCTAATCTTTATTTAATTTTCAGTAACATTTAATATTTTCTGATTAGCGAATTTTAAACTACTGATAAACAATATTGCTGTAATATATATAACCTTTTAATTTACGAAAATATGTTTGCTTGTCTTCCCTATCCCTTTATAAAATTCTCAAATCAGTAACATTGTGTTTTGTTTTTAGATACAATGCTTACTGGCTTCCTTTGCTATCCAAATATTCCGATTCTTCCTCAATCTGCGAAGGTCCACTAGTCCCTCCAATTGATTGTGAATGGGTTTGGCATTGCCACAGGCTTAATCCGGTAAATCTAAACAGTATATATATATATTCCCATTGCAGACTAGTGAATAGTGGAAGCTAATATATATAGCTCATTATTTTGTTAATTATCCAGGTGAGGTACAGGTCTGACTGTGAGGAATTCTATGGGAGAGTTCTGGACAACTCTGGCATTGAATCTTCAGCAAATGGAAGCTGCAAATTACAGACTGAAAATTTATGGAAGAGATTGTATCCTATGGAGCCCTATGACCTTGATTTGGATAAGGCAATCTCAGAGCCAAATGATATTTCTCCTCTTGAGAAATGCGCGACCTATGATCTTGTTTCAGCTGCCAAGAGGCAAAGCTCATTTTATCTCGAGGTACAATAATGAACTCGACTAAAGTAAATTACATATGTTTTATAAGTTTGAATTTTGAACTTATTAACATTATTTATATGGAGTCTGATAAACACATGCATTTTAAATATTTTATTTAAACTTAAATATTTGAAATTCATATAAACACTTTCAATACAAATAAATATACGATTAATGTGTGTGTTACAAGGTTTAATCCATTTGTTTTCGTATTTTTTCTATAGGTTTCAAGAGCCCATATGGACAGTGAGATCGTAATGGAAGAAGCTGTTGGTAGATACAGAGCATTCCTCTACTTAATCCAGAAAAACCGTGAAAAGACAATCAAACTAATCAGTGTGCCGACTTACGATATTGATCTAATTTGGCATACACATCAACTGAACCCCTCCTCTTACTACAAGGATATGGTAAAGATCTTTTGTAACATCTTACAGCATGATGATACGGCAGACTCTGAGACAAGCGAAGGTATGAGACTCAATACTGTTTTCTCTGGAACTACTGCACAATGGGAAGAAACATTTGGCCGAAGTTATTGGAAATTCAGCATGGATACGATGCCACATTCTTCAGTTGTGGTGGAGACTGAGAAGAGTGGTGCGGGTGCTAGATGCTTAGCTGAGGCAGCTGAGAAATGTGGTGCGGGTGCTAGGTGCTTTGCGGTGGAAGCTGAGAAGAACAGTGCTAGGTGTTTTGCTGTGGAGGCTGAGAAGAAAAATGCAAGGTGCTTGGCAATAACAAATGGTAAGAGCATTGCAAGGTGCCTTGCAGTGGATGCTGAGAAGAACAGTGCTAGGTGTTTTGCTGTGGAGGCTGAGAAGAAAAATGCAAGGTGCTTGGCAATAACAAATGGTAAGAGCATTTCAAGGTGCCTTGCAGTGGATGCTGAGAAGAACAGTGCTAGGTGTTTTGCTGTGGAGGCTGAGAAGAAAAATGCAAGGTGCTTGGCAATAACAAATGGTAAGAGCACTGCAAGGCGCTTTGCAGTGGAAGCTGAGAAGAACAGTGCTAGGTGCTTAGCTGTGGAGGCTGAGAATAAGAGTTCTAGGTGTTTTGCTGTGGAGGCTGAGGAGAAAAATGCAAGGTGCTTGGCAATGATAAATGGTAAGAGCAGTGCAAGGTGCTTTGCAATGGCAACCGGAAAGAACAGTGCAAGGTGCCTTGCAGTGGCGGCTGAAAAGAATGTTGGATGTGGTAATTTGATGGAGAAAAATGCCAAGGAAAATGCTACACTGACGGAAGGCACTACTGCAGCTTAATTACTCAACTGAAGAAGTTCTAATGTGTAATGCTAATGTAAAATATGTGTAATATATGATCTGGAAATGCTGTGAAACTAATGAGTGATGTTTCTAATGTTACATGTTATAAACATGTACGTGCTAATGTAAATAAATAAGTTACAATAAATTTAATATCTATTTGAGTGTTTATGTTGGAGTCGTGTGATGGGGGTTGAATTGAGAGGGTCGGACCAATTCACACGAACATCGGATCGAGGCGAGCTTTGGATAGAAACCAGTGTAGTGTGAGAATGGTCCTTTCTTTAAACTTCCTTTTGTTGATCAATAATTTAGACAAGTAAAAAGTCTGTATATTTTTTGCTATAGCTTTATTTTTAGATAAATATTCAAATAACGAAATTTTTATCAGATTCATAATTATATAATTTAGAAATTAGAACTTTTGAAACTGTGATAACAAAAAACAATAAATATTATATATTCATATCTCGATAATATTATTCGTATAGTTAGTTTCTAATATATCACTTTCACTTAAATTCTTAGAAATATGAGCAACAATGATATATATAAAGAATTAAAAAATATTATGCATAATGTTATTATTAATATTTTCAATTTTTAACTTTCTATTTCTTAATAATATTATAACTTTTTAATTTTCTTCTGTTATAATGTTTTCAACAATCACATAAAACAAAAAATATCCATAAAAGTAAAATGTGGAAATATCCACCAAAAACTGTTATTTGAAAAATGTTTATTTAATAACAAGTAAATTAGATATTTGAAAATTTTATCTCAAATAATAAAATACATATTTTTAGAATATTTTACTACGTATCTACTTTTACATAAAATACTGACCATATATCGATCATTTGATCATCTGACTGATCTGATAATAAATTTTTATGATGGAACTAACATTAGACTATTTACCTAATTTAAAGATTAAGATAAACAATATGACTGTCATTTGTTGATCTTAAGTAAACTAACATCACTCTGATTTTCTTATATTTTCTTTAATATATATATATATATATATATATATATAAAATTTAAAAGTGTACAAATAGTATAATTACAAATCTAAGACAATAAAATTAAATAAATAAAAGAAACAAAACTAATTTTTTCTTATTTAAAACCTAAAGTAATTGCAGTATAACTCGGACAAATTAATGCAATCGAATATATACAAAAATAATGAACCTGTCAGATTTATACATATATTTACATTTATTCCTAAGATAACAATATAAAAATATTTTTAAAAAATTTGTGTATTTATCATATGTATAAATTATAAAAGGAATACATTCAATAAATTAATAAAACCAAAATATCAAATAATGATTTAGTTAATTTGTAAATATTTATATCCATATATGAGCACGGGAAATCACATAGTAAAAAAGTTTAACATTCATCACTCATATCAGTTTAACCAAAAATATCAATACTACATAAATACAAGTACTCAAAAAACAATCAAAATGATTAATGTTATAAATCGGAGAGAAAACAAAAAGAAACAAAATTGAATATTTAACTAAAATTTCTACAACATATTATTTTTGGCATTCTAGAATATCTTAAATAGTATAAAATAGGTTTATTAGGTTAGGACTTATATTTATAGTTTTCACTGTATTTTTAAAAAGGAATAAATGATATATTTGGTTTGGATTTAAGGTTTGTAATTCTTTTTCTTAACCCAAGTCAAATAATCAACTACACTATCATTTAATCTTTCTATTTCGCATATGATGATTCCACGATGTAGCTCTTCCATAACACTACGAACGACGATCAGTTATGCATGTACGAAATCATCGATGGGCAATCTCTTTCCACGACACACTACCTAAACGAACAGCTCTACCTACAGCACTCTAAAACTTCTAATAAACATTGCATCTTATAATCAAAATTTACTGTACTCCGGTAATCAAATCTCAAACCTGGTGTAGAAACCTTTGTCACTAGGCTACAGTGTTTCCACATGTTTGTAGGTTCTTACAAGACCAGTTTTTAACATATCCATGTGAAACAAGTACATGGGGTCTATAGTTTTATTAAGTTTTTGGAACCTATTTTTATTAATGCATCATGGTCCAGAAGTTTAAAAAGATGGTGAAAACCTTATTAAAATAAGTAAAAAATATATATCTTTTAGCCTAAAAGTTTTAGGTTATGATAATGAATGAAATATAATTAAGCAATAATTTACTTTCTAGGATAAATTCTACTCTCTTCACAGTACAAATGTCTTTCACACCTCTCATACTAATGCTTTTTGAGTTAAAAGAGCAATAGATAAAAAAATACAAAAGAATTATCTTCAGATTACTACATTTTTATTAATTTTTAGGATGTTGTAATTTTTGTGTGAACTTGAGTTTCCTTTAATTTTTTTTATGCATTTCTAGGGCTTTAAATTTTTATTGTGTATTGATCATAATATCTGAGGACTGACGCTGTGTTTTTATGTATTGTTTTATATGATTCAAGTATTATTTTGTTTGCTTGTGATCGACATTATCAAGCACAGTTTATGTGTATATTGCCAGATTCTTGCGCCTCAAAATAACATGATTTAACAATTATTTTCCTTTTTCAAATCGCTTGTGATCGACATTATCAAACGCAGTCCTGTGAAAAAAAAAACGCAGTCCTGTGAAGCTTTTCTTCAGAAAAAAAACACAGTTATATGTGTATGTTGCCATCTTCTTGAGCTTCAAAATAATAGCCTTTATTACCGCAGCATGTGAGCCCGTCTCTCTAATAGATATCATTGGAGTTGGTGTTCAGATCAGATGTTTCTTGTACGTGACAGTGGTCGTTCATAGCTAGTCCTCTTAACAATAAAATTTCAAATTTTCAGTTACCAAAAAGTATTTAATAATATATTAAACTATAACGTAACAAAACCAGCTTATCTTTATAAATTTTAGTATGATTTGAGTGCTATATTTTTCCCCCAAATTAAAATTCATTCATAATCAAAATTCCAACATGTATACAAAAGCTAGCGGTAAAACATGCTCAGAAATCAGAACCCATAAGAAACAGCAGCTAAAATCCACACAGTGGTAATTTAAACCCATACCGGTGTGACTTAAGTAAAAAACTTCAAATCTAAATGGCAATAGAAGCAAGTAGAAGGTCAACATCAAAGCAGGAGCCAAAACAAAACACCTAGCAGACTTTATAACTAAGTAACAGCCAATCACCGGGAGTTATCGCTGCTGCCCAAAACCCACCACCTAGTAACCTCTAGTTTTGCACCCAAACACTCTTATCGCTGCTGCCTCGCCCGCCAAACGATAAGACCAAGAATCGTATACTGCATAACTCGACAAGGGGAACCGCTTAACAGTCCACACGCCTTGGATACATAAACGACCGAATTCCTAATTAAGAAACTCATCCAAACACCATGAAAATGAAGCCTTGCCAACCAAACCTCTCCCGGAAACTCACAGGAGAAGAAACAAAAGCCAAGCAACCACTGGACACATAACCCTTAGAAGAAAGACTGCTAAACCACAACCAACAAAACACTTACTCCCTTTGCGCATATCAATCAAGACTTTCAAATCCAAAGTTACTAGAGCTCGACAACAACTTTGTTGCACTAAAACTTCAATGAACACAAACCTCTTCCAATGACACATAAAAATCCGGTTCATAGCCCCTTAATTGGACCACTTGAACAAACAAGAAATCGCGTTCGAGATGCCAACGCATCGCTGACCAAACACCGATGTCCAGAATGAAATCGAACCTTGACAACTAAAACGGGATCTTAACACCTATTCGCATCTTCGAGAGGGGTTGAACCAGCATGACCAGGGATCGTCAGCAGCACTGGAAAGAACATCTCCACCGCGCGTATCCACCAAAGCCACTTCTCCGGTTGACTATTCTGTCGAAGTGACTGCTTGCCGCACGTCATCTCCGTGAATCGAAGAACCAGTCCTCTTAACACCGCACCTCCATCTGTCTCACCACAGCAAGGGACGGTAGAACCGGAAATAAGGACTCGTCTCGCCATGTCACACGTCATTACCGTGAAGACTTCGCCGTAGATCGCAGAATGGAATCCGGATCTGACAGAGTCTTCAGTTCTAAAAGCCGACCCTCATCCTACCGCCTCGCTTTGGGTCTCGTCGTATCTCCATAAGAAATCGAGGACATCATCTTTTGACACTAAAGATCATCCGGAGAGCTCTCAAGCAACTCAGAATTCCGTACATATCAACCGAGGCTAAGACATGGTAAGATGAAAGCAATTGAAAATGAGAGAAAGGTGAAGGAATATGCCTCCGACACTGTTAAATTCGACCGCCGGAGCTAGGGTTTTACTGTGCGGCGTCTACACGGGATACGTAGAAAAAAAAGATTTGAGTGCTATATATCTTAGCTCATTAGTTAATATGGTACTCTTTTTAATCCATTTGGGGTTTGTTTTTCAACTTTTGTACGCTTACCCTCTCTCTCATTTTTTCCGTCTTAATTATATTAAACCTTCTAATTTATGATATATGGTGCATATGTTTAACGGTTATAAAGATAGATCTGACTATTTATATCATGAATTTACCTGTTTGATTACTTGTCCAAAAATAACTATAGAGTTAAGCGTATTTGAACCATCTATCATACGAGTGAAGTCAAACACAAAAAAATTTCATTTGGTGATTGGATAGTCAATAAAAAATCTTTCGAATTTTCAAAATATTACCCACATGTGGAGTCACGGGTGTGGAAACTCATTGGCGAAAGCGAGAGGAGCACTACAAAGAATAGGATCGAAACAAACTGTGTGATCGTGAATTCTTTTAGAAGAAGGCTATGATCAACCTTCTCTCTTGCTCCATCTTTTTTTAACAACACTCTTAAAAGATGACGAAACTTGGGTTTTGAACAATTATTTTGTTTATCATGAAAGTAACATATCAGAGATCTTGTTTCTTTATTTTCCATGTGTTTCAAAAGGCGCTAAAAAGCAAGAAGATTAGAGCCATGTGTCGTGCGTCATGAGCGCTCTAAGGCATTCACCTTATGAATATGACGCTTTTAAACAGGTTACTAATATAGAGATATAGAGGAACTTAGAAATGCATTGATAGGTGTTCCTAGGCTAGAAGTACGTGTATATGTATTTGTTAGCTATACAAGTGTAACTATTTCTATTGTTATGTACAGAACATAGTCAAGAGTATTGTAGACAGTTAGTAGTATACACAATATTACTAAGATAGTCAGCGATACTATACGAGTTAGTCATAAGACACTAATATAGTAAGCTATATCTACACTGATAAAATCTTTTTAAAAAAAACGTTAAAACAAAAAAAGCTAAATTCAATCTCAAATCCAAAACACGTAAACTTCTATGGATCTAAACATAATGATGTAAAATCCTTTTAAAGGTTGGTCAAAGTAGTTGTGATAATGTTTCCAAGATGTTTTCAGGTTCGGTCAAAGTGTGTTTTAATAGAAACAAAGAGGTGGAGGTGGATTTTACTCAAGCAAAAGAGTATACTATATTTATAGTAATCATTTTTGTTGATGAGATTCACAAATTTTCTATGTGAGACATTTACACTTCATATATATATATAAAGATCCTAAATATATTTAATGCTTATAGAGATTTTATGTATAAATTATTTCCTAAAATCTCGAGAAAATATTGATAAGGAAACATATAGAAAGCAAAGGGGAAATATATATTAGGATATTTAATTTTAAAATTTCCAAATTTTCCTTAATGAAAGACACGGCTAAACTAAAAAGTAAGGGCTATTAGTGGAAAAAACGGAGGTGCATTCTATTTTTAATAGTATAGATACTATATTTTCTTTTATTATAGAAGAATGGTAGTTTTTTAAAAAACAAATTGAGATAAAAAGGTAACATTCTTTTATAATATAGAAAGTATAGCATTCATATGATAAAGAATATTACAATGAAGCAAAATTCGTCTCTTTTCAGAGTTTCTTTATTATAGCTGAAAAATAAAGATGAGTTAGAAATGCTCTAACCATCGTAACAAAAGAACCGTTAGAATTTGAAGTTTATTTTATAACTAAAAGCCAAATGATTTACATTGGTCTCACAATAAGCCAGTTTTGTAACTGATGCTTAAAATTTATTAAGTGTTTTTCAACTTAGTCGGTTTTCTAATTTTGTAATTGATGCTTAAAATTCACAAAATGTTTTCAACTTAGTCGCTTTTGTAACCGATGTTTTATTTTGAATGCAATAAATTTATTTATGGGAAGATACCAAGATCATGAAGAAAGTTTTCTTAACTTAGAGATCATTCATGTACGCAGAATTCAAAGGCTGCCAGTCTAGCACACTGTATCAGAAAATAATCGTCTTTTGTCTTTCACATGGATGCAAAGTTATCAGTTTGGTTTGCAGGGTCAGTATGAATTTGTTTAAGTTGATGAAAAAAAAATTATTTATGCTTTCACCTTTGTCTTTTTGAACTTTTGCTTTGAATTTATAAAGTAAGTGTTTTTTTCGTTTTAGTAGGTTATGTAACTGATGCTTTGTTTTTACTGCTATAAATTTATAAAGTATTTTTCCAATTTAGTCTGTTTTGAATTTAATAAAGTATCTTAAACTTAGTCACTTTTTAATTGATGTTTCGTTTAATTCATAAAAAAATTGACCATGAGAAAATAAGAACCACTAGATTTTTGCGTTTAAGGTCTAACTTATTGGTATTAAAAAATCTGTAACTTAATGTCCATTTTAAATTTATAGCCAAATAATTACGTTTTACCTATGCTTTGTCGGTTTTGTAACTGACCCTTGGAATTTATAAATTATGTTTCAATTTAGTTGATTTTGTAAGTGATGTTTTTTCAATGTCATAAATTTCTTTTAACCATGGAAAAGATAAAAACCACAAGAATTTGACATAGCTTAATGTTCATTTTATTTAAAATCAAGTGATAACGTTTAATCCATGCTGATTTGGTTTTGTAACTGGCGATTTGAATATACAATGTGAGAATTTCAATTTAGTCGGTTTTGTAACTGATGGTTTGAATTTATAAAGTATTTTTAAGCTTACACGATTTTGTCATTAATGCTTTGTTTTTAGTGTCATAAATTTCTTTGAACCATGGAAAAATAAAAACCACAAAAATTTGATATGTAAGCTCTAATTTAACTTTCATTTTTAACAAAAATCCAAATTTTTACGTTTGACCTTGTTTTTGTAACTGTCATTTGAATATCTAATTTAATTATTTCAACTTAGTTGATATTGTAACTGACAATTTGAATTTGTAAAATTAGGGTGGGCGTACGGATATCCGTTCGGGTTCGGGTCGGGTATTTCGGATTTTTGGATAGTTCGGTATGGGGGTATAGATTCGTTCGGGTATTTCTTTACTTTGGTTCGGATTCAGATATTTTTAATTCGAGTTCGGTTATTTCGGATCGGGTTTGGAAATTTAGATTTTGAAAAAAAAAATATTAAATTATTCATTTTCAAGTTTCTTGTGTTTAAAAATAGAACTTTCACTCAACTGATTGTTTTTAAAATTTTTAATAGAATGAATGATTAACAGTTTTGGAGATAACATTTAAAAATAAAAAGACACTAATTTGATTATTGTTTTAAATTTTGGATGTAATTTTTGTTAATGCATGAAACAAAAAGCTTGACATGCATTTTAAGTGAGTAACAAATTATTTTGTCTATACTTATTTATATATATATATATATATATGATCTTAAAGTATGGGTAGCATCAATATAAATATTATAAATAAAATTAGAGAAATAAACTAGAAATATAAGGTTAAATATGCATAAGTTTGGTTATCTTTGGATATCCATTCGGTTTCGGATAAAACCCGTTCGGATTCGGATATTCAATATCTCCTAATTCAATACCCGTTCGGATATTTTGCTACTTTGGTTCGGATTTCGGTTTGGATTTTTGAGTCCGGTTCGAATATTGGTTCGGATATCGGGTAAAAGGCCCCACCCTATGTAAAATATTCTTCTAACCGATTTTGTAATTGGTGTTTTGTTTTCTTATGTCATAATTGTTTTTGAACCATGAAAAATAGGAATTACTAGAATTTGAAGTTTAAGCTCTAACTTTACGTTCATTCTTAACTAAGAGCCAAATGATTATGTTTGACCAAGCTGGCTTAGTTTTGTAATTGTAGCGTTGAATATATTTTTTTTTTTGGACAACTTTGTAGCGTTGAATATAAAATGTGAGTATTTCAACTTAGTCGGATTTGTCACTGATAATTTGTTTTCAGTGTCTGTTTCCAAGTGATGTCAACCTAGGGAAAATGACATTAAAAGCCGTTTTTGTAGTGTTAAGTAAAGGTCTCCCTAGTAGTGTATTATGTATATGAATAAAGATGGTAAGTGTAAAAATTTAGTCATCGTAGTTGCCTAATAACTACAAATCAGAGGAATATAATAGATTATACTTGCAGAAAAATACTAAAGCATTTAATTTTGAATTTGTGTAATTTTCGTACCTTTTTATTAGTTTTTAGTTTCCACTATGTTGTTTTACAAGATTCTACTGAAACTCAATACGTTTAAAGCATATATAACCAAACAATCACTTGGTTAATTTAAGCCAAATGGCAAACAGAAAAAAAGTAACGTCTCTTTGAGTTTTGTACAGAATTAAGTAGAACCCGCTATATATAGCAGCATCTGAAGCCCTCCTTTCAAACTCAAATCAACTTGTTCATCAGAGAAAAACTCCCTTAAGGTATATAGTTTTAGTTCTTCTTGTTCATACTTCAAAAATTTAAAGATCAAAAATGTTAGGGTTTTCTATTGCTAGGGTAGATGAACCTCACTAGACCATCGGCAATCTCTTTGCTCATGTTATTAGAAGTTGTAGTTTGAATTCTTTTTTTTTTGTTCACATAGTTTGAATTCTTCTTGTTCATATTTGGCAGATGAAATTTTCACAATTGAAAGGAATGGAGAAAGAAATGGCGCAAAATTTAGAGTGGCTTGAAGCTCAGAAGATAGAGATAAGCATTGACCTGAATGCTACAGCCAAGCAACATCTTCAGTTCCTCGGAGTTGTTGACCGGAAACGATGGCTCTACGATGGCTATGCACTCGAAAGAGCCATCTACAGGTAATTAAATAAAACAGACAAAAAAACACCTACTCGGTTTGCATCACACAAAAAAATACATTTACTTAATCTAATCTTTATTTAATTTTCAGTAACATTTAATATTTTCTGATTAGCGAATTTTAAACTACTGATAAACAATATTGCTGTAATATATATAACCTTTTAATTTACGAAAATATGTTTGCTTGTCTTCCCTATCCCTTTATAAAATTCTCAAATCAGTAACATTGTGTTTTGTTTTTAGATACAATGCTTACTGGCTTCCTTTGCTATCCAAATATTCCGATTCTTCCTCAATCTGCGAAGGTCCACTAGTCCCTCCAATTGATTGTGAATGGGTTTGGCATTGCCACAGGCTTAATCCGGTAAATCTAAACAGTATATATATATATATATATATATATATATATATATATATATCCCATTGCAGACTAGTGAATAGTGGAAGCTAATATATATAGCTCATTATTTTGTTAATTATCCAGGTGAGGTACAGGTCTGACTGTGAGGAATTCTATGGGAGAGTTCTGGACAACTCTGGCATTGAATCTTCAGCAAATGGAAGCTGCAAATTACAGACTGAAAATTTATGGAAGAGATTGTATCCTATGGAGCCCTATGACCTTGATTTGGATAAGGCAATCTCAGAGCCAAATGATATTTCTCCTCTTGAGAAATGCGCGACCTATGATCTTGTTTCAGCTGCCAAGAGGCAAAGCTCATTTTATCTCGAGGTACAATAATGAACTTGACTAAAGTAAATTACATATGTTTTACAAGTTTAAAATTTGAACATATTAACATTATTTATATGGAGTTCTGATAAACACATGCATTTTAAATATTTTATTTAAACTTAAATACTTTGAAATTCATATAAACACTGTCAATACAAATAAATATACGATTAATGTGTGTGTTACAAGGTTTAATCCATTTGTTTTTCGTATTTTTTCTATAGGTTTCAAGAGCCCATGTGGACAGTGAGATCGTAATAGAAGAAGCTGTTGGTAGATACAAAGCATTCCTCTACTTAATCCAGAAAAACCGTGAAAAGAAGATCAAACTAATCAGTGTGCCGACTTACGATATTGATCTAATTTGGCATACACATCAACTGAACCCCTCCTCTTACTACAAGGATATGGTAAAGATCTTTTGTAACATCTTACAGCATGATGATACGGCAGACTCTGAGACAAGCGAAGGTATGAGACTCAATACTGTTTTCTCTGGAACTACTGCACAATGGGAAGAAACATTTGGCCGAAGTTATTGGAAATTCAGCATGGATACGATGCCACATTCTTCAGTTGTGGTGGAGACTGAGAAGAGTGGTGCGGGTGCTAGATGCTTAGCTGAGGCAGCTGAGAAATGTGGTGCGGGTGCTAGGTGCTTTGCGGTGGAAGCTGAGAAGAACAGTGCTAGGTGTTTTGCTGTGGAGGCTGAGAAGAAAAATGCAAGGTGCTTGGCAATAACAAATGGTAAGAGCATTGCAAGGTGCCTTGCAGTGGATGCTGAGAAGAACAGTGCTAGGTGTTTTTCTGTGGAGGCTGAGAAGAAAAATGCAAGGTGCTTGGCAATAACAAATGGTAAGAGCATTTCAAGGTGCCTTGCAGTGGATGCTGAGAAGAACAGTGCTAGGTGTTTTGCTGTGGAGGCTGAGAAGAAAAATGCAAGGTGCTTGGCAATAACAAATGGTAAGAGCACTGCAAGGCGCTTTGCAGTGGAAGCTGAGAAGAACAGTGCTAGGTGCTTAGCTGTGGAGGCTGAGAATAAGAGTTCTAGGTGTTTTGCTGTGGAGGCTGAGGAGAAAAATGCAAGGTGCTTGGCAATGATAAATGGTAAGAGCAGTGCAAGGTGCTTTGCAATGGCAACCGGAAAGAACAGTGCAAGGTGCCTTGCAGTGGCGGCTGAAAAGAATGTTGGATGTGGTAATTTGATGGAGAAAAATGCCAAGGAAAATGCTACACTGACGGAAGGCACTACTGCAGCTTAATTACTCAACTGAAGAAGTTCTAATGTGTAATGCTAATGTAAAATATGTGTAATATATGATCTGGAAATGCTGTGAAACTAATGAGTGATGTTTCTAATGTTACATGTTATAAACATGTACGTGCTAATGTAAATAAATAAGTTACAACAAATTTAATATCTATTTGAGTGTTTATATTGGAGTCGTGTGATGGGGTTGAATTGAGGGTCGGACCAATTCACACGAACATCGGATCGAGGCGAGCTTTGGATAGAAACCAGTGTAGTGTGAGAATGGTCCTTTCTTTAAACTTCCTTTTGTTGATCAATAATTTTGACAAGTAAAAAGTCTGTATATTTTTTGCTGTAACTTTATTTTTAGATAAATATCCAAATAACGAAATTTTTATCAGATTCGTAATTATATAATTTAGAAATTAGAACTTTTGAAACTGTGATAACAAAAAAAAAATATTATATATTTATATCTAGATAATATTATTTGAGTAGTTAGTTTCTAACATATAACTTACACTTAAATTCTTGGAAAGATGAGCAACAATGATATATATATATAAAGAATTAAAAATATTATGCATAATGTTATTATTATTTTTTCATCAAAAGCTCCATAATCTTATTAAGAGGATTCCAAACATGCGGCGTCTAGCACCATCCAAGTTGGGATCACAGAGTCTACATGGGAAAAGCATAAACCTCGAGACCAAGCACCTTTCGCAAGGCGGTCGGCCCGGATGTTCTGAGAACGAGTTACAAAAGATATGGAGCATAAAGTAGATTTAGAACGCAGATCAACAAATTCATCAAACTCAGCGTTAAGACGTGGCCAATCTTCATCTTCCTCAATAAGCTTAACCAGTTGCAAGCAATCCGACTGAAAAGCCATCGAGACGTAACCGAGAGGTAGTGACGACTTCATGGCCCACAGCAGAGTAGCAAACTCAGCATGTAGGGGAGACAAAACACAGTTACTAGCGAATTAATCGAATATTGTACTCCCATCCTCGTTCTCGATTACGAAGCCGCCTCTGTACCTAGCATCATCTTCCTTCCACAATGCATCAAGCTTACAGAGCGGTTTCTGGGGCATCATACTATGTGGTTCCTGCGTTATGCGCCTATCTTCCTCTTCGACCACTTCCATTACTACTTGTGCCATTCTCCAGCTGACTGCCTCCGACGTCGCAGATTGGAGGATCTCAGGTGGTGACGTATCCTTACCTTCAAAGACCTTGGTATTTCTTGCTTTCCAAAAAAACCAAAGAATCCAAGGGGCTCGGGCTAGACTTTCCTCTGATCCTCCCTGTTTCGAGGCTTTGTTCAGGAGGAAGTCGAAGTTGCTATAGATGGAACTGCTCGGGAAAGAACCCGGATCGTGGGGTAGCACGCCAATTCCCACGTTTGAATAGACTGCAGGAATTCAAATAGCAAATGGTTAAGTGTTTCTGCATCGGCACCACATCTCTTGCACGTTCTATCGGAGCTACAGTGACGGTCTGCTAGCCCGCTGCAAACCGGGATACAGTTTGAAAGGGCCTGCCACATGAAGTGGTTTATCTTTCTCGCTGTTTTGACTGACCATACTTGATTTATCAAGCTATTCGTGCTAGGTTCAGAGGAATAGACTGTATCTATCGCAGTTTCTAAGTGGCACATTGCCTCATAGCCGGTCTTAACGGAGTAAGCTTTTGACTTTGTATGCGTCCAGCAGAAGCCATCAACCATGAAGTTTTGACTTACCCGGAGGCTGCGGATCAGAGGGATGTCCTCTGGAGCTATCACTGCCTCTAGAGCCTCCTGGTTCCAGCTCTTTGTTTGGCGATCAATGAGTTGAAAGACTAGTAGGTTCGGGTTTTGTATCGGCCATACTCCTGATGGTGGTCTAGCAGGGAGAGTGGGGATCCAGTTTTCATACCAGACTCTTGTGTTATATCCCGAACCAATAGTCTTGCGGAGCCCCGATTGCAGAAGAGGTTTAGTCGCCATTAGACTGCACCACACATACGATGGTTGACTAGCTTTCTCGACATTCATCGGACTTGAATTTCGGAAATATCTGCCCTTTAGAACTCTGGCCAGGAGGGACGAAGGGTATTGTACTAGTCGCCACAGTTGTTTCCCGAGCAACGCAATATTGAAGTTCTTAAGATCTCGGAATCCAAAACCACCCTTCTCGGTGGGGACACAGATTGAGGACCATGCATTCCAGTGCAAGCCTTGGTTATTTTGTTTGGTACTCCACCAGAATCTCGCTATTGCACTAGTTAATTTTTTAATGATGTCTTGTGGCAATAGGAAATACGACATTACATAAGAGGGGAGAGCTTGTGCCACTGATTTGATAAGGACTTCTTTACCTCCTTTTGAGAGTAATTTCGCAGACCATGAATTCAAACAAGTGGCAAGTCTCTCCTGGATGAAAGCGAATGCCTGCTTTTTGGATCCACATATTTTTTCCGGCAATCCCAGATAGATTCCCATACCTCCCTCTCGAGATATTTCAATCGCCTCTTTTAGCTCCGCCTTTTGCTGGTATCTTGATACCAAAAAATATCGAGGATTTCAATACATTAAATTGCTGCCCCGACGCTTTACCATAATCCTCAATTATCTTCATGAGTTCCGTGCATTCTCGAGCGTCCGCCCTGCATAAAAAGAGGCTATCGTCCACAAAGAGAAGATGTGAGATTGGTGGGCTTTCTCTTGCAATTTTTAAACCAGTAATCCGTCCTTCTCTTTCTGCTCCATGAATCTGGGAGATGAGTGCCTCGGTTAGTATAATGAATAGAAAAGGGGATAGCGGGTCTCCCTGGCGAATTCCTCAGGTTGGGACAATGTTCCCTGTCGGTTCTCCATTGATCAGCACATTATAGGACACAGAGGAAATACACAAATGTATCCACGAGATCGAACGTTCAGTGAAGCCCATTTTCCCCATTAGAGCCTCGAGGAATGACCACTCAACTCTATCGTACGCTTTGCTCACATCGGTTTTAATCGCCACAAACTTAGACTTTACAACTCGGGTTTGTCTTAAGAGCATGGAAGATTTTCTGTGCCACCAGAATATTATCTGTGATCAACCGTTTAGCCACAAAGGCTGATTGATAGGCCATATATTTTACCCACTTTTACCAATGGTTTATGAGTGTTTTAAGATATATTTGTTATGTTTTGGAGTCCTTTTAGAGTATTTTCAGGTTCAGGTACGTTCTGGAGAAATATGGTGATTTTGGTGTCTTTTGGAGCCTTTTGAGTTTTGAGTGCAGGACTGCACATACGCGTCAGATGTTTAGCTATGGATGGAGACCTTCCCACCGTTAGATTGAGCCTATCTTTTGACACAAGATATATCTTTGAGTTAGATTTCCAATTACACCGGTTTGGGGTCCATCGGCATCCTGTAGCAGAAGTTATGCCCGTTTTACTGAAGAGTGGTCAGTCTGCCTCGCGAGAGGAAGCTGTCGAGAAGAGGAATGCATATCGATCGATGCAACAGAGTGCATATCGATCGATATGGATCTCAGAATCTGGGCCAAGCATATTTTATGACCGATTGAAGCCCATGAGCCACCACAAAGTTACCAAAATACCCTTGAACCACCAGAAACTCTATTTATGTGTTTTCTAAGCCATTGTTGACGGCTACGCTTTTCTTTGTGCTTTTCTATTTCATTATTCTTAGTTAGGAGAGAAGGGAGGAACTCCTTCAGATTCCTCCTGGAACTCCATTGGTTTTTATATCTATTTCTATTTCAATTTAATATTTATTCATCTATGATTTCTGTGACAAACTTCATGTCTGAATAGATCCACCTGTTGGATTTAGGGTTCAGATAGGTTATGTGGGATTAGCCCCAAATATGAATACTTGAGCATGTGATATTCATCTTAGAAGATTGTTCTTAATGCTTGTGTAGGAGTAGCTAACCTACACATGAATACGAGATAACATCCTTGGATCTATCTTCTCGAGCTAGGAGTTTCTTTGGGAACAATGACTAACTTGGCAAATTCTCTAGTGAACTATATTCAACCACACGCTTAAGGCTCGCTAGTAGCGTATCGATCGATACTCCTATAGAGTCATCGATCGATAGACGCGAGGCATTATCGATCGACACATGCAAGGGCAGGTCGATCGACGCTTTTCGGTGACTCCCAACGTGGGGTCTCATTGATTCTAGTGTTAGATAGTCGGCGACGACAGTCGGGCTATTGCATCGTTGGGTTCTTTAATATCATGCAAGCATCTCATATAAGCATTCATACTATTATAATCCTGACTTCCTGAATAGAAACCCTAGATCTAGCAAACCATCCTTCCATCAAACAACTCTCTGCCTTGTTGAATAATTGTCTTGTTCAACTTGTTTTCTATTTTATTTACTGCTTTATTTATTTATTTATTTATTGTCTTATAATCTATTAGCCTAGCTTAATCATATAACTATTAGATCTAGTGTGTGCCCTAGCTCCTTGTGGATTCGATCCCTAAGTACTACAGCTGAACCTCTTATTTGAGAGAGTAAAGTCACTCCTTAGGGTAATTTGAGTGATATAAAATTTGGCGCCGTTGCCGGGGAGCTTTGATCGCCATTAGATCTTGTTAAGTTAGATTTAGTCTAGGTTTTACTATTGTTCAAAAACTGATAAATTTTTTGTTCTGTTTCAGGTACATACCAGGAACAACAATGAAGAAAGGATTTTTAGCATCTTCAAAGAAGCGTTCTGCTGGTTTATGCACGATCCGTAAGTCTACGAGGGAAGTATCGATCGACACCCTCTAAGCAGCATCGATCGACATCGTTAACCAAGCATCGAACGACACTATTCATCATGTGTCAGAAAACACTATTCATCCAGGTACTGTTCATCCAGGTACTGTTCATCCGAACACTGTTCACCGTGGCTACTGTTCATCGCGATACTGTTCATTCCCTGTCGATCGACACTGTTCATCCCGTGTCGATCGACACTGTTCATTTCCCGTCGATCGACACTGTTCATCCCGTGTCGATCGACACTGTTCATCTCCTGTCGATCGACACTGTTCATCCCACGTTGATCGACACTGTTCATCCGAACACTGTTCACCGTGGCACTGTTCATCGCGACACTGTTCATCCGAATACTGTTCACGCGAATACTGTTCACCCCGGTACTGTTCATCCGAGCACTGTTCACCCCCGGTACTGTTCATTATGGTACTGTTCATCGAGACACTGTTCATCAAAACACTGTTCATCTAACGCCAAAAAATACTATTCATCAAGGGTCGACCGATACAACTTGTATGGGGACAGAGAAAGTCAATGTAATCATATTGAGATTCGATGAGAATGAGATGCTAAGAGACGAAGAAGGTCGCCCTCGCAATAGTACATGACAATTAATTAATGCAGATGGAGCTGTAATCCCTGATGTGATTGTTGTTGCTGATATAACCGTGTTTGATCTGAACCGCGAATGGTATGATTGGGGAAGTGTGGACCCTTTCCGAGGTCTTCCTCATGAATATCCCAGAGACCATATCAAAAAGCTTGAGGAACTAGCCTCACAGCGGCGAGAATGAAGTACCTGTAGATCACATTATCTGCAGGATCTTCCCATACTCTATCTCTGGAGATGCTTTCAGCTGGTTAAGTCAATTACAGCCAGGATCTCTGACCTGCTGGGAGGAGATTAAAAGTGCATTCCTCAACAAATTTCCCTATGAAGCTGCAGCAACTCGGCAGAGGAAGTTTGATGATATGTTGGACCAGATGACTAAAGGTCAGGAGAAGGAATTGATGGCTAGATTAAGTCAGGTGTTGGGTGTATACTACACTGAGCCGACTGGAGAATTTGAAACCATGAGCACTCACATCAAGAAGCCAGACATTCAGGATCAACATGTATATGAGGATACACAGAAGGACAAACTGAACAGAGGACAGCTAGCCAACCATTATATGGTAGAGGGTGATGAACAGCATAGATCTGGAGAGCTGAGAAGAGTATAAGAAGCTGATATTAGTGACAAAATCTAAGCATCTATCGACCCCATGACCTCCACATCGATCGACTTTCAACTTTCAACATCGGTCGACAAACAGCCTCAAGAATCGATCGACACGAAGCTCGCAGCATCAGTCGATATCCTCCAATTTTCAGAACACAACGGGACTGAAAAGTTTAAGTCTGGGAGAAGGACGAGGAATAGGAAGAAGAAAAAGAAAAGGAATGCAGATGCACATGTCCTATCACTTGTCCCTTCACAATGTCAAGAAGAAAGTCTTAAGTATAGAGTGCGATGCAGAGGAGGTCCAAAACCTTTTGCCAAGGTTAGAGTGCTATGTGATCTAAAGCTGAGCAGAGCAGAGGAAGCCGATATAAGTGATCCAACTTCAGCATCGATCGACAGTTGTCCTTCCGAATCGATCGATATGGGCATTTCAGAAACGATCGATACAGATTTTTGTCATCGATCGATACCTCTCGAAATCCCCAATACTATTTCTGTTGCTGAGAGGGATGACTTTGAGATGAAACCTATCTATGTCACTCTTATGGAACAGCGTCCCTTTCATGGCTTTCCTCAAGAGAAACCGATGGATCATATCAACATGGTTGAGGAATTGGTCTCGTTTATCTTTGATGGAGTCACTGAACACCACCACTTCTGCAAACTCTTCCCTTACACTCTTACTGGAGAGGCAGCATGTTGGTTCAGGAAGTTGCCACCACGATCTCTCACTACCTGGGATGACATCATGAACGTCTTTCACAACAAATATCTCTATGATGCTGCAGCAAATCTAGAGATTGAGATAAAATCTATGCTGGAATATGCGGTAGAGGATGATGAACAACATGGATCTGAGCCGAGCAGAGTAGAAGAAGTTGAGACTAGTGATCCAACCTCAACATCGATTAATACCACAACCGCGACATCGATCGATACCAGCACCTCAGCATCCCTCGATACTAGCACCTCAGAAACGATCGACATAGACTTTTGTCATTGATCGATACCCCTCGAGATCCCTGAAAGATCGAGTTCTCCTCAAGACATTGAAGACTCGACACATAAGAGCACTGATGTATCAAGCTGTTATCTTGCCCCAGATGTAGAAAAAGAGATCACCATGAAAGATTTATTGGAGCTAGAAGAATTCTTGGAGTTAGAGGATGGAGAACAGCTTGGAGATTTGGATTCAAGTGAAGAAGTAACTATGGAAGACTTCTTGAAGCTGGAGGAATGGCTTAAAGATATGGATCAGAACTCGAAGCAAAAGGTTGATGACGATCAACACACTTCGGGAAAAGGTCTGGAAACTTTTCCAAAGGATGACATCGATCGACATGAACCTAATGAGATCGATCGATATCCACCTGAGAGTATCGACCAACACCACTCACCTGATATCGATCGACAACCACCCGATGGAATCGAGCAGCATCTACCCTATATCGTCGATCACCACTCACTGGAAAGCATCGATCGACACCAACTTGATGAGATCGATCGATATCAACCCTCCTTCGTCAATCTACACCCACCCGATTGCATCGATCGATACCCATGGTTGGACGAGCCGCCAGGATACACCATTGAACCAGGACCGATTAACGAAAAGATGTACATGTCTAAGGCCTCACACCTTGCTGTCCCTAAACATCAGAGACCACCTATATGGACAGAAGAAGCTGTTGGGTTTCACAAAAGAGTGAAGAGGATACATGATCCTATGAAGATTGTGGTTCCATGCGCTGTATTTGAAGCTGAATCTCCTATCCCACCAGATAAATGTGCGCATCTGAGATCTTATGTTGAGGTAGTGGATGATCATCAGCACGTAGAAGCTTCTCAGAGAGGGTTAAGATTTGGATATGAAGTTGATAAAGGTCTAGGAGAAGCAGTAACGAACGACATCAACAAACTAACATCGATCGATACAACCACTTCAACATCGATCGACAACCTTCGCAAATCAGAGCAAGATGAGTTTGAAGTGTGTCAAATCTTCTTGATAAAGACACCAACACGCGATCAGACAAGTCTGGGGGAAAGAAGAAGAGGAACTGGAAGAAGAGAAAAAGGATCAAGGGAGATCCTCAGTTATCATTGATTCCTCACTTCTCAGATGGTGTCAGAAAATCCAGAGTGCGCAGCAGATGCTTCTCACAACCATTTGCAAAGCTTAGGGCACTCCTTATTGCTGAGATGATAGACAAAGGAGAAGAGTCCAGGAAGGAGGCTTTCACACAAGAATGATAAAGCTTCAGAGAGTAGACATTGAGACATGGTTTGGAGCAAGATCTCATTCTCATCCGGACTGAATCAGATCTCCAGAAGTCAAGCTAATGACTGAAAATAAGCGCTGAGTGGGAGGCAACCCACTGTTAGGTTTGTTTTAAATTTGGTTTTAATTTCATTTATTACTGATTTTTTTCTTTAGTTATTGCAGGTAAAAAAAAAGGTGAACAGTAACGACGGTACTGTAGCAAACGCACTGTATCAGGAAAATCGATCGACACTGTAGCAACACCATCGATCGACACTATAGAAAAGTTACTGTAGCAGAATAACTTTTCATCGGGAAAAAAAAATCTGTTTTTTTTTAGTGTTTTATTTATGTTAGGAAAAAGGAAGATGATTCAAGGAAGACAGTTTGCACAAGAATCGACGATGGCTAGCTAGCATCGATCGACAGAGCATCACGAGTATCGATCGCCACTTAAATGTGTTGATTGACACTCATATCAAAAGCAGTTAGTGAAAAAAGATCCAAGTAGACGATTGCTCAGCGCATCGATCGATGAGACCAGCTCGATATCGATCGACAACACTTCAGCAACAACGATCAGTTGTTCTTCAGTGTCAGACGATTGCTCTTGCCATCGACGGATGAGACCATGTCGATATCAATCGACAAAACTTCAGCAACAACGATCGATTGTCTCTTCATTGTGTCACTCGACCGCGAGCAGATTATCATTCTTACTTGTTACATTGAGTACTTATGGTTTATGCTATTCCCTTTAACTCCGACTAGATTTACACTGAGGACAGTGTATAATTTAAGTCTGGGGGAATGTTTTACTAATATTAGTTTACTTTGTGAGTCTTATCAAATGTTTTTCAAAAGTTTTTATTAAGTCAATAAGGGGACAATGAACTTTTTCAATCTTTACTTGTTATCTAACCACTCTTTAGCACCATTCTTAGATTTGTTGACTGCAGAATGTACTATAGATGCTAAAGTGGATCACCTGTCAACTATGACCACACTTGCTATGAATGTTTGAAGGAACCAAAGCTGACCTCCAACCTAATACTGACATTACTTGCTTGTCTTGGGGTTTGGTATACATTGGATCGGGTTCCTCCTGCAAGTCTGGAAGGTAAAAGTCTGTGTGCTTCTGGTTCCCTTCTCTCTCTCTCTTCAGCATCCACCAAAAATAAAAGATTGAGATGATTTCCTGAGATGCAGAGGGGTACGTACATTACCAATGACCCCATTATTCTAATTCAAAAGAATGATCACACATTGTTGGAAGCGAGGGATAGGTAAATTACCTGTAACCCCATTATTCACCTACACTTTGTCAAAAGAAAGAATCAATAAGATGAAAAAAACTGTTCATTGGCATTGATGTTAAAAGAAGAAAAAAAAATTAAAAGATTCAGAGAAAGAGAGAAAGAGGGAAGAAAGGGATCAGAGAAGACTACCTGTGTGTTCAGAAACTTGCTTGAGTAAGAACCCATGTGTCCTTTGATCGATATAGGTAAAGCCTACACATTTATTTTATGCAAAGAAATGAGGTTAGTAGAGGGGTTAGTCAGACATGATTTGCTAAGTTGCTGGCTAGATGAATTTGGTTGCTAAGCTAGGATATGGTATATAAAGTACTTCTAAAAGTTATGAGATATTTGATGTGGCTTGCAACATTGTAGAGGTGATGATTCTAAGTTCAAAGATTTTGTTAGTCCCTGCTGTTTTCAAACCTCTTTCAGAGAGACTGTGTGGGAACCGAAATTTGCACCGTCATATTTCGTATATATAAGGAAAGTAGGAAAACCCTAATTTCCCTGAGGTCCAAGATATCTGAGAACCACACGCCAAGCAATCGGAACACGAGAATAACATCGATAAAAATAAGAAATCGAAAAAAGAGAGCAAAGTAGATCTTATTCCGAATCCGCGTATGAGAGTTACAACAAGGTAATAGCCTTGGCTCGAGAGCCGTCGGCGAGATTCCTAGTTCTAAAACCTTAGACTAAAACCCTAATTGAGTCGCAGCTCGATTAATGAAAACGGAAAATTGCCTAAATTGCTCTAAGTGCTAAGTTTGCTGTGAAAAAGTTCTCTCATATGCCTCTCGTCTTGAACTCCTTATATATTCCCTTCTAGGTCGGTTTACGCCTTCCTCCTTTGCCCTTAAGCCGTCATAGTCCGAAAAATTGAGATATTCCATTTTTCCGATCTTCATGATTATCTGCGGAAACTTTCCATTTATCCGCGGAATTTGATGTTTATCTCACCAAGCATAACCGTCATAGCGTTTATGGGTTTTAAGAAATCGTAAGTGGGCATCTAATCAAGTTTTAAGACTCTTTGGACCGTCTTTTGATTCGGGACGTTTATTACGGTTTCTTCGATAAATTACGATAATTTTTGCGGTTTTTATCGTAAAACCAGACCAAGGATTCCATTTGATTGGAAATCAAGAAATGGTTAAGCCATGGTTTGTGGAAGGTTGTAATGAGGATAGTCGCGACTGCATAGTTTTATGTCGTATCGTCATTTCGGAAGACTTCGGAAGCTACGGAAAGACCGGGATGCATGCATGTTTGGTCGCTATAGCGACCGAGCTCTGTTCGGAGCTCGGTGGCTATAGCGACCGAGCTTGGCTCGAGGCTCGTTTGCTATAGCGACCGAGTTTCGTTTCTTGATTTGATCGCTATAGCAACCGAGCTCTTGTTTGTGACTCGGTCGCCATCGTGACCGAGTTTGCCGCGGACTGAAAACTTTGTTGTGAGAACTAGGGGTGTTCAATCCGGATATCGGTTCGGTTTCGGTTCGGTTTTTTCGGTATTTCGGTTAGTAAAATATAACTATCATTCTAAATCCACATTTACTTCGGTTCGGTTCGGTTTATATGCCGTCGGTTTTCGGTTTATTTGGTTTTATACCAAAGAACATAATTATTTAGTTTGAGGTCATATTATATGAATTTTAGAGTTATATTGCCAACACACCCATTTATTAAAACATAATATATGCTCAAATAAATGAACATAAAATCAAAAACGCATCTACCATCAAGTAAAATAATCAAATCTAGAATTAAATTCAAAGCTCAAAATTTTGAAAATAAAAATTAACAAAACACAAGGATGAAAGAAAAGTTTTTCCACTCTTCCATATTTAGTGTTCATCAAAATCATGCTTCTTCGATTGAACACGAAACTTTGTTCGTTTATAGATAAGAAAAAAATTATGAAGAATATCCACTAAGTGTTGTCCATCAAATTTATAACATTCACATCAATATAGTCAATGCTAAAATAAAGCAAAAAGATTAAAAATACACTAAGAAAATAAGAAACATCGGTTGTGATGTATTGTTATTTAATTATGATTCATGTGTTTTACAAATTAAGACTTCTTTATCACTATAAAAAATATGGTAATGATTATTAACAAAAATTAACTTATATAACAAACAGATTTTCATGTGTCGTTATAAAATAGATACATATTTACATGTTTCTACTTTTGTTCGGTTTTGTTCGGTTTATTCGGTTTAATCGGTTATAAACCTAACCATATATTCAAATCCTACGGTTTTTATAAAATCACATCCATTCGGTTTATATGGTATATACCAAATCCTACGGTTCGGTTCGGTACGGTTCGGTTTTACCATATTGAACAGCCCTAGTGAGAACACATCGTCCAAGCGTCCGAGACTGTCGCAATGATTCGATGCTTGAGATGTTGTTTACGGACGTTTGGACCAATGATAGCATTGTGTCGTTGTTTTAAGAAATCACTGTTTGAATTCTTTAAAACAAGATTTTACCGCAAGTTCTTCGTATAAGTTTCCTTTCTCGAGAACGTAAAAATCTTATGTTAATTTTTGCGGATATTTGGATGTCAACTTTGTCATATCTGATTTCGACCCCAACAGTTAGCCCCCCAGTACGCTAGAATCGTAGGTTGACGAGATTCTATCGTGCGGTTTGGCGGATTTAGGCGAGTTTAGGCGAAGTTTGCATCCAAAAGTCCGTGGTAATTCCTGAAGCTTATAAAAGAGAAGGTAACTCCTTTCATTTTTTTACTCACTCATCTTTACAAGAATTTCTTTTGAGAGAAAATTTCTCTTGAATCCTCCTCTCTCAAAATTTCAAAAGATGTTTAGAAGTGGGAAAAAATCTTCCAAGAAGAAAGCCTCTGAAAATCCTTCCCCTGAATGTAATCAGGATGAGGAGCTTCTTGTTCCGAAGTCCGAATTTTCGTTCCATCCACCGGATACGGCTGAGCGCAAAGCGTACTGGAAAGCGTGCAGCAACCAAATTGACGCTCCTACTGAGGAATGTTTTCCTGTTATGCGCATCCGAGATGTGGCGGGAGGCCTTCCGAGCAAGACTACCAGCACCTTTTTTGCGAAAGACCGGGAGTACGCTCGGGTTCCGGATGCGGTGGAATTCCGAATTCCTAGACGTGGGGAGAGAGCTGATAATCCCCTGGAGGGTTATTTTACATGCTACGAGGCTTTGTTGGTGCGTTGTCGCCTCTGGTTTCCGATCCCTGAGATTATTGTCCGCGTGCTGGATCGTTTCGAGGTTTCGTTTAGCCAGTTGAACCCTACCAGCTTCGAGATTCCCATTGGTCTCGTAATTTTAAGTTACGAGCATGGTCTATCTCTCATTACTGATCATTTCGAGGCGCTCGTACGGGTGAAGTTCGTTCGGGAGTCGCGTTGCTGGCGAATGACCCCTCGTAGGATGATGTCCGTGATCAGAGGACCTGTCTCCAACTTCAACCAGTGGAAGGATTTTTTCTTTTTCGTCCTTCTCGATGCTGCGTCTGTCGAGGAGGAATTCATTCCGATGTTCCGAACGATCCCCAATCCTGCATCCTATATCAGTTTGGCACATCCGTGGCCTGCGGATATCATGGAGGTGAAGGATACCCTCAGGAGCGGTCATCAGATTGGCTCATCCAGAGTTTGGGACGGAAACGGATAGCGATTCCGAGCCCGTGGATCGTGTTCCAGAGCGTGTTCCGGCTAAGAAGTCGGACGATTGGTTCTCCAAGGACAAAGGCGTTGACATCGGAAACCTTGACTTTTCTGTTGACGATTTTGAGATTCCGGGATGGGACCCGAATCTCGCTTTTGGCGATGGAAGCGGCTCGAGTGATATGCCGCTTCCTGATTTTGATAACTTTTTCGACGGTCTTCCCGCAAATCCTGATCCTCCTCCGTTCGTGGAAGAGCCGGAGAGGCCTGAGATAGTTGCGGAGAGTTCTCGCGCAGTTAACGGGGTTAGTTCTTATCCTCCTTAATTCTTCCACGAGTCATTCATATGTATATTCGTTTTTTTTAAGAATAACGAATTTTCTCGAATTTCGTAGGCGATGAACAAGCTTGGTTCAGCATTAGTGGAGAGCCACAGAGAAACGAGGATTTGGCGCTTCAAGGCGAAAAGCATGGCGACTTCATGCTGCCTCAGACGGAGACCCTGGAGCAAGATTTGAAGGTAGCCGCCGATCGTGCCACCGAGATCCGTCGAGCGAGAAGACAAGCCAAAAGGGAGATCTTTGCCGAGATGAATAACCGCGCGACGCAGTTTAGAGATGAATACAAAAGTCTCAGGGCGGCCGATGACTTAACGGGCGATTTTCGTGAGTGTCGCGGCTCGGTTGGTACTCTCTTGAGAACGCGGGAAGGCAACTACGTTTATGAAGATGAGCTGAAACTCCTGAAGGAAGGCATGAAGGATTGTGCTCATGCCGAGTCGCTTGTTCCTCCGATCGAAGGGAGGATTTGGGAACTTTGGGATCCAATCCCGGTTTCTCCCGATACGGTGGAGGTCGCGACCGAGGCGGATGGAGGCGAGGACGAGGTGAGCTATCCAGCGGGCGAGGTTGGAACTTCGCCGTCGGAGGATTTTGTCCTCTATTGATTTAAGTTGGTGTTTATCGGGAAAATAATTCCCTTTTATCTTTCGTGTTTCTTCGGCCAAGTGTGGCCTTTTTATTTTTATCCGGCCGAGTGTGGCCATATGACTTTGTTCTGGCCAGTATGGCCTGTTAGTAATATTGGGACTGGCCGTTGGTGGCTTTGAATCCCAGCCGCGGGGCGGTTTATATATATTACGTGTTTTTATAGTTTTTGTTTGTTTGGGATAAATCCGAGTTGTCGTCTCGTACTTATCTCCAATGAGACGTTCGATCTGTTGTTTCCTTTTAAGGTCCGTCGCAAGACTTGTGGTGATTGGAAATCTGAGATATGGAACGGAGAGACATGTTTTAAGATCTCGTATCATTTGTAGATATCATGTCTTTGAGATGTTAGAGACCAGTGCGCTGGGTTTAGGGCAAGACCTAGGTTTACTCTCGATTTTTAAAGGTTTATGCGGTGACAAGCCGGCTATGAGTTTTCCTGTTGTGATTTCAACCTGATTCGTATCGATTTAAAGTCCGCGATAGGTTCTCGGCTTATTTGACTTGTATGATACGAATCAAGCATCTCTCAAGAGAATTTTTTTAAGTCAACTGGAAGTGCTAGACCAAAATTTCGGGATTTTTATCCTTGTGTCGGATGTTAGAGAATCATTCTTTAAGGAACGATTGAGTTGCGTTTGTTTAAGACGGCTAATGTGCTCGTCGGGGCCAATTGACGAGCAGGGTATAAGTTTTGATGTTTTGTTAGCGTTTGGATGGTGGTTCGTATAATCCTGAATCTAACTTTGACGACGTCTCGTTGTTATTTTCAGGGATTATACTTTTGTGTTTCGATTTTCTGGAATACTTGCGTAATTTTCTCGACCTTTATCAAACGATAAGATGAGAATGTCTTGCGGTTTTTATCTGGAATAGTAAAAAGATGTGTATTGTAAAAAAGAAAATTTTATTATGTTTAAAATAACTCGATTACAAAGGTGCATCGGAAATTTTAAAAGGTGGGAGTATACGAGTATACGTACCCACTCCCCCCCCCCTTTTTAGAGAGGGGGATAGCTGAACTCATCTTTCGATGAGCTGCCTACGTACCTCTTTCGAGGATCAAGCCATCTCGTAGTTCTGATTGTGCCGCGAATGTGTCTTACTCGGCGGTTAGTGGTGCGTCGACCGCCTTAGTTGCAGGGTCGACGTCCTTGTCGGGATTTTTCTCTTCCCGTTGAGTTGCGATGTCGTCGTTGGAACCGAATTGGTTCCGAGTTTGCTTCTGCGGAAGATGTCGCCGCGTCTTTCGTCGGAGAATCTTTGGCAGGAGGCTGAGTGCGCTTGCGTTTTACCATGGAGGTTGTCGTGATCAGTCTTAGCTTATGTTCCGCCAAGAAGCTAAGTCGCGATTGTTTTTGACAACCCCAGATAACTGCAATTCCAGTTCTTGTTGGGAATTTGACGCCCATGTGATACGTTGAGGGAACGGCCTTCATGGCATTTAGCCACGGAGTTCCCATGATCGCGTTGTAGACAGCCGGGCTGTCTACCACTGTGCGAAGTCAACTATTTTTGTGACATCTTTTGCCATGACGGGTAGCTGGATGGATCCTAGAGTCATGGACGTTTGTCCGGAGAAACCCGTCAATGGCTTAGGCACAGGGGTGATTTCTCCGAGCTCAATGTTCATTCTTTTGAGGGTGTCGCAGAAGATCACGTTGACTGTGCTTCCAGTATCGATGAGTATTCTCGCGACCTCCAGATCCCTTATCACGAGATCTATGACGAGGGGGTCGCAGTGAGGCTGGTCGATTCCGCTGGCTTCTTCTTCCGTGAATGTCACCGAATTGTCCTGACCATCTCGGGGAGGAGACCATGTGGGATACTTCGCACTTGACTCGCTTTCTGTTGGTAGGCTTTGATGGCCGAGATTGAATCCTTGAAGTACTCTGATCCCCCGATGATCATGTTCACCCTTCTGCGGTTGTTATCGTTCCCCTTGTCATCTGATCTCCTTCCGCGTTTATCTCCATCCTGATTTCTTGGAGAGGAGTTTTCCGCGGGAGGGTTTTTATCGGGTCTCGGTGGACGATCGGTGTCGAGGATGAGATCCTTGACGCTGGTTACTCCAGAGAGTTCTCCAGCAAGCAGCTTCGCGGCCAGTCTCGCCCCCAGGACTTTACAGTTGGTCGTGGAGTGGCCCCTGCTCTGATGGAACTCGCAGTAGACGTTTTCGTCGTAATTTTGGTTGCGAGTCCACGTGTTCCCCAAAGTTTTGCCCTGCTCCAAATTGATCGCGTAGTTGTGTGCGCCTTGGGGCTCTTCTTCCTCGTGTTGACGTACTTGTCATTACGAGAGGTCTTCTTTTTCGATTTTGGATCTGCATCTTTCGAAGAATTCCTCGTCGGCTTATGTTTCTGCGACAGGACTTTCGTTTCTTCTTCGATCATTATGTAGTCCGAGGCTTTGTGGAGAGCGTCTTGGATTGTGCGAGATTTTTCGAGTGTTATCCACTTTCTGAACTTCGACTTGTACCAGAGCGTCTTCCTAAGCGCGTCTACGGCAACTTTGTCGCTGATTCCGCTGACCCTTGACATGGTCAGTTTGAACCGATCCATGAACTCTCGGAGGGGCTCGTCCTCTCTCTGGGACAGACTCCAGAGGTCGACATCGGAAGTTTCTCTATCTATGAACATAGAGTACTGTTTGAGAAATTCCGATGCGAGCTGGCGGAAACTTCTGATGGAGTTTCGCTTTAAAAGAGCAAACCACTCGAGCGCCGCTCCCTCCAGATTTTCGACGAACAGACGGCAATAGCCTGCGTCTCTTTCGTCTTTTTTGAATCTAGCCCTTCCCATAGTGATATGGAATGCCTGGAGATGAGCTTTAGGATCGGTCGTACCGTTGTAAATCGGTACTTTGAGTATCCCTGGATTAGACACCTTGGTGTCGGAGATGCGTGCGGTGAAAGGCGACTTAAGAGCTCCCTCGAGTAATCCGTCGATTTCTGGGGCAGCACTCGTGGTGTGATGGATCTGCGATTTCACAGCCCTTACTTCCGCAGCGGTTTTGGTGATGTAATCGCGGAGATCGCAAATATCCGGATTCTCCTCAGTGGCTTTCCGAGCTTGTCGGCGTTTGCTGCGAGTAATCTCGGTTGGCTTTTCAGCCAGCTCCTCCTGTTCGACCCAGTAGAGGTTTTCCTCTTCTTCCGTCATGGGTTTGTCGAACGGGGAATCTTCCCGAGCCAATCGGCTCCTGGTTCTTCTTGGATGGACGTCGGCGTCTTCCTCGGACTCCAAGTCGATGTGCTCGACGTCATCCACCTCGGTGTCCTTTTCGGACGGCAGAGGATTTTTTGAGCTGCTTTTCTCGACAGGGGATGTTTCGCTAGGGTTTTGTCCGGAGGGACGTTCCTGCGAAGTTCCAGGCCTATCAAGTGGGGTTGCAAACTCGAGCCTCCTTCCGCGGAGCTTCGTAGCTCCACGAGGAGGACTCTTGTGAGTCCTTGCCGTTAGGGTTTGAACCTGTTTGGTCATGGTTCCCACGAGTTTATCCTGCTCTTCCGACCTCTTTTAGTAGGCAGAGCATCTTTTGAACTCGCCGAAGGCCGCTGGCGTTAGGTAAGGCTACGCTGGATACATCCGCTGCTGGAGTGTTCAGAGCATCCTTGTTTACTCCGCTGAGAGGAGTCTGCAAGTCCGTCGTGTCGTCAATTGTCATGTCTGGTTGTGTGTTTACTGGCTATGAGTAAGATTGATCCGCACTCTCCTTCTAGCCAAACCGTGGGAACCGAAATTAGCACCGTCAATATTTCAGATAAATAAGGAAAGTAGGAAAACCCTAATTTCCATGAGGTCCCGTGATATCTGAGAAACCACACGCCAAGCAATCGAAGACGAATAACAGCGATAAAAATAAGAAATCGAAAAAGAGAGCAAAGTAGATCTTATTCAATCCGCTGCATGAGCTGCTACAACAAGGTAATAGCCTTGGCTCGAGAACTGTCGGCGAGATTCCTAGTTCTAAAACCTTAGACTAAAACCCTAATTGAGTCGCAGCTCGATTAATGAAAACGGAAAATTGCCTAAATTTCTCTAAGTCCTAAGTTTGCTGTGAAAAAGTTCTCTCCTATGCCTCTCGTCTTGAACTCCTTTTATACTCCCTTCTAGCTCGGTTTACGCCTTCCTCCTTTGCCCTTAAGCCGTCATAGTCCAAAAAATTGAGATATTCCATTTTTCTGATCTTCATGATTATCTGCGGAAACTTTCCATTTATCCGCGGAATTTGATGTTTATCTCACCAAGAATAACCGTCATAGCGTTTATGGGTTTTAAGAAATCGTAAGTGGGCATCGAATCAAGTTTTAAGACTCTTTGGACCGTCTTTTGATTCGGGACGTTTATTACGGTTTCTTCGATAAATTACGATAATTTCCGCGGTTTTTATCGTAAAACCAGACCAAGGATTCCATTTGATTGGAAATCAAGAAATGGTTAAGCCATGGTTTGTGGAAGGTTGTAATGAGGATAGTCGAGACTGCATAGTTTTATGTCGTATCGTCATTTCGGAAGACTTCAGACGCTACGGAAAGACTGGGATGCATGCATGTTTGGTCGCTATAGCTACCGAGCTTTGTCCGAAGCTCGGTCGCTATAACAACCGAGCTCTGTCCGGGGCTCGGTCGCTATAGCGACCGAGCTTGGCTCGAGGCTCGTTTGCTATAGCGACCGAAGCTTGGCTCGAGCTCGTTTGCTATAGCGACCGAAGCTTGGCTCGAGCTCGTTTGCTATAGCGACCGAGCTTGGCTCGAGCTCGTTTGCTATAGCGACCGAAGCTTGGCTCGAGCTCGTTTGCTATAGCGACCGAAGCTTGGCTCGAGCTCGTTTGCTATAGCGACCGAGTTTCGTTTTGTGATTTGATCGCTATAGCAACCGAGCTCTTGTTAGTTGTTTATGACTCGGTCGCCATCATGACCGAGTTTGCACCGCGGACTGAAAACTTTGTTGTGAGAACCCATCGTTCAAGCGTCCGAGACTGTCGCAATGATACGATGCTTGAGATGTTGTTTACGGACGTTTGGACCAATGATAGCATTGAGTCGTTGTTTTAAGAAATCGTTGTTTGAATTCTTTAAAACAAGATTTTACCGCAAGTTCTTCGTATAAGTTTCCTTTCTCGAGAACGTAAAAGTCTTATATTAATTTTTACGGACATTTGGATGTCAACTTTGTCATATCCGATTTCGACCCCAACAGACTGCGTGTTTGTTTTGCTTGAGGACAAGCAAAAGGGTAAGTCTGGGGGAGTTGATAGGCCATATATTTTACCCACTTTTACCAATGGTTTATGAGTGTTTTAAGATATATTTGTTATGTTTTGGAGTCTTTTTAGAGTATTTTCAGGTTCAGGTACGTTCTGGAGAAATATGGTGATTTTGGTGTCCTTTGGAGCCTTTTGAGTTTTGAGTGCAGGACTGCACAGACGCGTCAGAGTTTTAGCTATTGATGGAGACCTTCCCACCGTTAGATTGAGCCTATCTTTTTACACAAGATATATCTTTGAGTTAGATTTCCAATGACACCGTTTTGGGGTCAATCAGCATCCTGTAGCAGAAGTTATGCCCGTTTTACTGAAGAGTGGTCAGTCTGCCTCGCGAGAGGAAGCTGTCGAGAAGAGGAATGCATATCGATCGATGCAACAGAGTGCATATCGATCGATATAGATCTCAGAATGTGGGCCAAGCATATTTTATGACCGATTGAAGCCCAGGAACCACCAAAAAGTTACCAAAATACCCTTGGATGACCAGAAACCCTATTTATGTGTTTTCTAAGCCATTGTTGACGGCTACGCTTTTCTTTGTGCTTTTCTATTTCATTGTTCTTAGTTAGGAGAGAAGGGAGGAACTCCTTCAGAGTCCTCCTGGAACTCCATTGGTTTTTATATCTATTTATATTTCAATTTAATATCTATTCATCTATGATTTCTGTGACAAACTTCATGTCTGAATAGATCCACCTGTTGGATTTAGGGTTCAGATAGGTTATATGGGATTAGCCCCAAGTATGAATACTTGAGCATGTGATATTCATCTTAAAAGATTGTTCTTAATGCTTGTGTAGGAGTAGCTAACCTACACAAGAATACAGAGATAACATCGTTGGATCTATCTTCTCTGAGCTAGGAGTTTGCTGGGAACAAGCGACATCTGACTTGGCAAATTCTCTAGTGAACTGTATTCAACCACACGCTTAAGGCTCGCTAGTAGCGTATCGATCGATACTCCTATAGAGTCATCGATCGATAGACGCGAGGCATTATCGATCGACACATGCAATGGCAGGTCGATCGACGCTTTTCGGTGATTCCCAACGTGGGGTCTCATTGATTCTAGTGTTAGATAGTCGGTGACGACAGTCGGGCTATTGCATCCTCAGGTTCTTTAATATCATGCAAGCATCTCATATAAGCATTCATACTATTATAATCCTGACTTCCTGAATAGAATCCCTAGATCTAGCAAACCATCCTTCCATCAAACAATTCTCTGCCTTGTTGAATAATTGTCTTGTTCAACTTGTTACTATTTTATTTACTGCTTTATTTATTTATTTACTGTCTTATAATCTATTAGCCTAGCTTAATCATAACTATTAGATCTAGTGTGTGCCCTAGCTCCTTGTGGATTCGATACTTAAGTACTACAGCTGAACCTCTTATTTGAGAGAGTAAAGTCAATCCTTAGGATAATTTGAGTGATATCACTGATTGAGTCTCTAAAGTCAGCTTCGGGAGGTGCCGTTTGAGACGATTGCTCAAGATTTTTGAGACTATCTTATAGCTTACGTTACATAGGCTTATTGGTCTAAACTCCATCATCTCACAAGGGCGGTCTGTCTTTGGGATCAGACAGATGTTTGTTTAATTAAGTCTTGGGTCTAGAGTATCTGACGCAAAGAAGTCTCTCACCGTGTGGAATATTTTTCCTGCTGTAATTCCCCAAAATTTTTGGTAGAACAAGTTCGTCATCCCATCTGGACCGGGGGCTTTCTCAGGGTTTATATCGAACAAAGCTTTTTTTATCTCATCATCGGATGGAGGTCGAGTCAGGGACTCATTCATATCGGGTGTAACTTTCTCAGTAATAAACCGGAGGGTCTCATCAAAGTTCCCCGTGTTCAAAGTGGTAAACAGGAGTTTGAAATATTCTGCAGCAACCATCTCAATTTCATCCTCTTTCTCTGCCCATCCACCCCGCGGGTTTTTTAGTTTAGTAAGCCTATTCCTAGCCCGTCTCTGTTTTGTCTTGGCATGGAAAAAAATTTGTGTTGCGGTCCCCTTCTTTAAGCCAGCTGGCTCTACTTTTTTGCTTCCAATATATCCCTTCATCCCGGAAGGCCGCACAAAGGTTCCATTTTAGCTGTAGGATCTCATCATTCGAGATTGCATCATCAGGTTGTGCATTCTCAAGCTGCGTTTTGATCTCCTCAATTTTAGCGAGGGAGCTGGATGGGTTCAGCTTTTTTTCATTGGGATATGGCTTTGCAGCACTTTGCAATCCGATCATGGAGGTCCGGTGGATGTAAGTTACCAGGGTCGTTCCATCCTTGAAGACTTGTCTCCATGAAGCCGTCTTTTCCGATCCACCTCTTGTCAAACTTGAAGCCTCGACGATTCTTCCCCTTTCTGGAGAGAAAAGGGGTAAGAATAGGTCGGTGATCTGAGCCCCATAATCGTAGGTACTCCACATTTGTGTGGGAATAAAGATGATGCCAGTCTTCGTTACCAACATCTCTATCAAGTTTGCATTGCACCTTGCCCGAGCTTCTATTACCTACCCATGAGAGCTGGTTCCCTTTGAATGGAAAATCAATCATTCCACAATTTGCTAGCATGGACTTGAAGGGTAAGAAAGAGGTCTCGGGTCTTCTCCTTCCTCCCTTCTTCTCATGGTTGCCTGTAATATCATTAAAGTCCCCTAACATCAGCCAGGCACCGCTTCTCGTAAGACTTATTTCGGCTAGCCGTTCCCAAACAGTTTCTCGGCATTCAACAACCGGATCCCCGTATACGAAGGTGATAAAGACTTTCTGTCCTTCCAGGGTAATGACAATATCAATCATACGATTATTGGAAAAAACTATCTCTACATCAAAAGAATCTAAATAGAAAAGTGCAAGTCCACCGCTTCTGCCTTCTGGCTCCACAGTAAACAATTTATTATAACCAAACTTAAATTGAAAATCTAGCATAACAGAAAAATAATTTTTTTGTTTCTGAAAGGATAAGAAAAGAAGGAGTAAAACATCGATGCAGCTCGCGGAGGTGCTGCTTAGTCAGGTACGCGCCAGCGCCCTCACAATTCCACGCGATTGCACTCATATTCTCTTACTGGGTGGTTTCTGGGACACCACCGAACCTGAAACAGAAGAAGATTTTCTGCTTATAGCAGAGGGATACACCTCAGTACGAGGGAATTTGCGAGAGGAGGGGGCCGAAGACTTACTCTTGCCTGCTCCTTGCTTCGTCTTTGGGGAGTTACGATTACGTACCGCATTCATCTTCTTTGAAGCACTTGTACCTTTAGGGTCAGGGCTTCTTGGAGTTGTCCTCTTTAAGTATCATACAGCCTTATGGTTTATAGATGTGGAGGGAGTTGGGGCAGTCATTTGTTGGTCCTTCGCATGTGGTGAGATTCCTTGCGTTGCACTTCTCTTTTTCGCGGATTCTCTATCCTCCTCTCCTAGTTGTCCATCGTTCCACTCAGCATGTGCTGGAGAAAGCTGGGTTAGTGCTTCAATCTGCTCTGCATTAACATCAGGAGAATCTCCAAGCCGGTCATCATTATCAATCAGTTCATCATCCATTTCCAGATTTTCAAATTCATTCACAGATTTCTCTAGATTCACCATGTCAGCATCAGTTATAACCATTGCATCTAACTCTACCCTATCAATCTTTTCCATCTCCAAGTCCATATCCATAATCTCAGTACCCTTAACTAACCTGGGTGCAACCAGAGGGGTAGGAGGGGGAGGTCTGACGGATGGGGCTGGGAGTGTAGTAGTAGGTTCCTTAATGGTAAGAGGAGCTAAGATGTCCGCGTAGTACTCTCCGGGGTGATTCTTTTCTTTAGAGGTTGGCGTCCCAGTTGCGATGCTTTTCCCCTTAAGTCTCCTACGTTCCATATCTGCATCCTCTTGAGGGATTTCTTGACGCGGTGATCTAGGGATTTCCCTGAGTTCATGAGCATCCATATTCTCCGAGATTGTCCTTTGAGAATCCATACGAGATTCAGAGGTAGCATTAGTTAGCAGGCCTTGCGTCTCATATCTACTGGCTTTCTTACCTTAGGACTCCGGTCGCAAGTTACGGGGTCTCCATGCTATCATAACAGGAGCACCATGTTTTCCATGCATCTTGCCATCTCTACTACGGTAGCTTGTATTATATTTAGTTCTTGGCATAACGCCAGAATCATGAGATCGGGGGGCATCTTCGATTCTGTTCCATACATTGGTATGGCGTTGTGGGCTTCTTCCCGAAGAGCGGGGATAGCTGTCCCTCAAGGGGCGGTTCTGATCTCTTCGTCCGGAATATGAAACTCCCTTCCTCTCCTGCTGCAGATTATGTTGTCGCTTCTCCTCTCGCCAGTCGTCGCTCCAGGAAGATGGAGGATGGGAAGGGCATTCAGAGCCATCAAACTGGGGCGATCTGGGGCGCTTGAGGCTACTTCATGGGTCGTTCTTTGAAGAAAGAAGAGTGTTATTTAAAGTATCTCCCTTGATGTTATTTTCCAATCTCTGCTTTCTCCTCCTCCTGTTCAGACAGCATAGGGCATGAATTTTCATCGTGAGAAATGAAATTACAGTTGAAGCAGTATCGGTGAAGCCCATCATAGACGAGTCTCACACGTCCGGTATCTCCGTTTGGGAAGTCCACTCTCCGTTCAAACTGCAGAGGATTGTATACGTTTATGGCTACTTGCATCTTTGGTCTTTTCGAATCCAAGACCATCTTCGTTCCTAGTGCATTAGCTATCTCTGTGAAAGTTCCGTCGTTCCAAAAGTGTACTGGAACGACCGTAACTGTAATCCAGAAGGGGATTGTATTTGGGAAATTCTCACGCGTGAAGGGTTCCCATCTCTCTATAGCAAAGCTCCACTGGTTAGTGGCACGGTCTCTTGCGCAGCACCATCTGGAGATCTTCCTCAGTATCAAAATCAAATTGAAAACGTCCATTACCAAGGTTAGTTCCTCGAACTCTACCTTCCACGTTCCAGATTCGTGGCTTTGGTAGCAAGTTAATCAGCGCGTCTATGCTCCTACTCTTAAGTTGGAACACACGTCCAATAAGAGTCAGTTTAAAGCGTTCCGCCGCAGCCTTTAGGTCGCACGCTGGAAGTTTTATTATGGCGTCTTCCTCCACATCGAGTCGGCGTTTGATCTGGGAGGAGCTTGCACCATGGTTTTGGTTTCCTTGTGTTGGGGCCAGATCTCTTAGGTTTGCCATTTAGTTACGTGGATCTGGTAACTGGATCTGTTGGTAGCAGCAGTGTGTAGAGAACTGAAGGTCTTAGCAAAAGCTACAAAGTATGGATACGGATCCAGGTAGGGATGAGGTAAGAACGTGATATGAGGACGTTATCTCAAACAAGCAAGGTTTCGGGGACAATATCACCAGCCAAAGAGACAAAGGAGAATCCTTGTATAGTATTCTAGTACGTCAGATCTCCCCGTGAAAAGTTGTCTTTTATCACCGAAATACCTAGATTTGAAAATCGCCTCTCTCGTCGCCTAAAGCCCTATAGCCGCACCCATATTATGCATAATGTTATTATTAAGATTTTCTATTTTTAACTTTCTATTTCTTAATAATATTATAACTTTTTTAATTTTCTTCTGTTATAATGTTTTCAACAATCACATAAAACAAAAAATATCCATAAAAGTAAAATATGGAGATATCCACCAAAAACTGTTATTTAATAACAAGTAAATTAGATGTTTGAAAATTTTATCTCAAATACTAAAATACATAATTTTAGAATATTTTACTCCATATCTACTTTTAGATAAAATAGTTGACCATATAGCGATCATTTGATCATCTGACTGATCCGATAATAAATTTTTATGATGGAACTAACATTAGACTATTTACCTAATTTTAAGATTAAGATAAACAATATGACTGTCATTTGGTTATCTTAACTAAACTAACATCACTCTAATTTTCTTATATTTTCTTTAATATATATATATATATATATATATATCAAATTGAAAAGTGTACAAATAGTATAATTACAAATCTAAGACAATAAAATTAAATAAATACAATAAACAAAACTAAGTTTTTCTTATTTATAAACTAAAGTAATTCCAGTATAACTCGGACAAATAAACGCAATCCAATATACACAAAATAATTAAATGAACCTGTCAGATTTATACAAATATTTACTATTATTCCTAAGATAACAATATAAAAATATTTTTTTAAAATTGTGTATTTATCATATGTATAAATTATAAAAGGAATACATTAATAAATAAATAAAACCAAAATATGAAATGATGATTTAGTTAATTTGTAAATATTTATATCCATATATGAGCACGGGAAATCACATAGTAAAAAAAAAATCAAACAATCATTGTATATAATTATAAGGATTTGCCATATAAATGAAACGATCATTTTATGGTAAAAAAATAAAAAATAAAATTTTCCAATCTATATTATATATAATTAAATTTTAATAATATGAACATAGATATATAATCTATTTTTAGTAAATTTATTTATTCAAATGATGTTTTTAATTATATGGTCTTATGATTATTATCATCTTCTTATAATAAAATTAAATCATTGATAAACTTTTAAATTTGAGATGTCTAATAGTTTTAGTAATTTATAATTATTTTTATAATGAATGCAAATTTCAAAACTAAGAGATTAATTAAATTCACGATATTTGATCAATGCAAATATAAATGTAGTACGTATTTTATAAGAGATGTATTTTAATTTAAATGATATATTTATATATAAACACTTCTTAAATAAGACTTTTTACTCATGTGGTTTATAACCATTTATATTTTACTATAACAAAAATATTTAAACCATTGATAACAAAACTTTGTTTGAGACTTTTAACTGTTTAGTAATTTATACTCGTTTTAAAAATTCAAAATACAACATATACGAAAAAATCTAAACTTTAATGTAATTGTGTAATTTATTTAAGGGAGAATTGGAAAAACAAGACATTTTTTACTTAGATTTGTCACAATAGGATTTGTTGAAGATTTTTTAGGTAAGTAGGATTTATTTTTCGTTTAATACCATATTGCCCTTAGATTTATATAATTAACATTGATATTTTGTTATTTATTCTTTTAGTTTTATTAAAAATTAATAAAGTCAAATCCAGTAAAAACAGAAAGTAAAAAAAAAGGGAAAAATAATAAAAAGAAACAAAAGTCGATTTACCCTAATCTCGTTTAACCTCTCCTCATCTTTTCCTGAAAGCTTGAAGCTCTTCCAATGGCGATTTTGGGTAAGAACAAATCGAAATCGTTTCTTCACCTCTTTAACTTTGATTTTTCGTCTCTAATCTTGTTATTTTCGTCTTTGTATTTGTTATCAGCCATAGACTGAAGAATTGGAGATTTGTTCTTACTCTACGATTCCGTCGGACGCTCTTCTTCTTCTTCTACCATCAACTTCATCAACATCTCACGTTTCTAAACACCGGGTTTGCGATTACTCGTCTTGATTCCATCAACCCTAGATTTGTTAACGAAACGCATCACTTAAACCCGATTCGTCTTATTTCTTAATCTAAAATTAGTTGAATGGGTTGATTAATCTTCTTATACATTACGAAATTCATGCATGTTATTGTTTGGGTGTTTTTGATTTTAGTTTGTAAACTATCAATTTTGGGTTTTTTTGAAAGAGGGAAAATTGACAAACAGCAAATATTCGTTTGGAACAACTCCATATGTCAGTGAGAGCTTCGTTTTTGTTGTTGTCCGATTCAAATGTTTGGTTTTTTGTGTAATCTTAGACATAGGTTGAACATGTGTTCTAGTTTACATAGGTTGTAGAACTCAAAAGTACATTTTAAACTCGATGAATTGTGGAACTAAAAGTCATTTATCTTCTTTCTTTGTTTGTGCTCTGATTATAAACTTCTTTTCTGTGATTGTAGGTATGTCTGAGGAGTTACCAAAGCGGCTGTTTAAGCCGGGTGAAGAGACCCAAGTGCATCAGATCAATAATAACTGCAAGATGGTACGCTATTTCAAAAGATTGAAGGCGTGGGTGCCAAAGGAGTTGAACACAGTGAAGAAAGATCCGGTTTTTGCTCAGATTTTTAAGTTGTTCGACAATGGTTTGGGTTTCGGCGAGAGTGATACACAGCTTCTTGTGTAGGAGCTGGTGACTTACAAAGACCATGAGCTCTGGTTTGTCTTTATGAAGACCTCTCGATTTTCATTGCTTGAGTTCCATGCAGTTACCGGGCTTCAGTGCGATACTAGTCTCTCACTTAAGGAGTTGGTTGACTGGGATGATGATGGTGGTTTCTGGAGCTTAGTTATCAAGACAAATAAGGGAGTTTCTATTTTGGAGCTGTGGGAAAATCACAGGGCAGCTGTTAAGAAGTGGAGCAATGCTGATCGAATTAGGCTGGTGTATCTTTGCATCATTGTTTGTATCGCTTATGGAGAGATGAGAAGGCACCTATCCCCATCAAGCACGCCAAGTTGGTGATGGACCTTGAGCAGGTTCGAATTACCCTTGGGGAGTTGCTTCTTTGACCTTCTATGCGAGTCAATAGCTAAAACACGAGACAAACTGAAGGAGAATCCTAAGAGTTACGTGTTAGATGGCTTCACCCACGGTCTTCAGATTTGGGCTATGGAGCAGTACCAAAGCTTGGAAAGCTTTGTGGAAGAAAATTGAACAAAAGTTTTAAGGACGGTCCTAGATGCGTAAACTGGATGGGAGCTGCAAAGGTTTCTTACATGGAGCTCAACAAGTTGGAGAACATCTTCACACCCAAGGTAAATATTTTTTTTTCTAGATTACTTCATCCGGTTTGAAAGGAGTGTTAATTCACTCTTCTTCACCTTTCTTGTGTAGGATGATATCTATCCTTACATCTCGTGGACAGGGAATTATGATGTAGTTGAAAATGTTCAATTTAGCAGACGAGATGAGGTGGAGGATGATAGAATCAAGCTTCTCATGAAGATGATAATGAGTCACTTTGACTTCAGTGGTCATAATTGGGAGTACGAAGAGACACCGGTCTTTTCTTTTGGGCTTGATGAAGTAGCTACGAATGAGGGAGAAAGTGGGAATGATGAAGTGTCTAACGACAAGGATGGTGAAGGTGGGAGCGATGAAGCAGCTGGGAGCAATGAAGCAAGTGGGAGCGATGAAGAGTTTCAAACTCCAAAAGGATCAGCAACCATAGGGGCGAGAGATAGTAAGGGAAAGAAGAGGCTCCCGGATCGTGGAATGGAAAAAAGGAAGCATAAGGTCCTATATAGTAGAGCACAACAGGCGCCGTTTGATGAAGATATGAAGACTTTTGTGACGCAGTTGTTTCAGCAGAATTTTGCTGCGATGGAAGAGAGGATAGAGAAAAAGATGGGTGAAAGATTTGAGGAATTGCAGTCCCAACTTAAAACTTCACGTGGGGATTCAAGCGTCGAAGTTGAGCATGGAGATCCATCTGCGAGCAAGCCAGCGGCTAGCAACCCATCGCCTAACAACCCAGCGCCTAGCAAGCCATCGCCTAGCAAACCATCGCCTAGCAAGCCATCTCCGAGGAGGTCTAAACGCTTGGTAAAGAACCACTAGTCTTCATAACTCTCTCAAATGTGTCTTAACTTGTTTTATTGTTAGTTCCATGTGTTTATCGGCCTTGTGATGTGTTTTGCATTGTCTCGTTTTGGAAGTGTGTTTGGTTTGTAAGTGTCTTGTTCAAAATCAGGGTTAATTATGTATCGGCATTATGACATGTATTTTGTTATGTGAACTATGTGTAAGATATTTATATAATGGATGTTATTAGTTTATAAATCAGTTTTGTTATTAATTGCTTGTTCATTGCTTGAATTAACAGGATGTGAATTTCAGTCAAGCGGATGATATGGACGAAGCAATAGGTGCATAAGGCCTTGAAGGACTTTCTCAAGCCTCAGACGCACCGATTTTGATCCATCACAGACCAATAACGACAAGGATGCAAGTGATTGGTGGACTCCAATGACTACTGTCCGAAACTACGAAAAGGTGGATCAAAGCAAGCAACCGCAGCTCCAACATCGGCAAAGTGGGATAGATGGTCTAGAGGACCAAGCAAGAAGCTTCAGCTTAGTGACTCACCAATGGCAGATGACGGTTCTCCACAGCGCCACTGTATTATTTCACCGAAGAATCGTGGGATAGATTCACGGAATGGTCTATGAATCCAACAGCTTTGAGGATTGGTCCCTCGTCTTTAATTTGACCTCGCCGAGAATAGTTTGTGCTGGAAAATGGCTTGGAAACGAGGTATTACTTTGTTATACATGTTTGAATGGTCGTATATTTGTAACATATATTTGTTTGTGCATTGGATAATTGTCCTTGTGAATATTCAGGAAATGGATGCGATGATGTATATATGGCGAGAGAAGACATCTTTGAGGCGTTGGAATATAGACCGTGTTGCTTTCATGAACTCCATGTTCTGCCTCCAGATCGAGAATGAATACCAGAAGTGTAAAGCCGACAAAAGAGGCTACGTAGTACCCAATCTTCTTCTTGCTTACGGGAGAGGAGAGCTTCCATCTCATGGGCGGACTAATAAAGTCTGGGGTGTCGATGTTGATCGTCTCTACTTTCCTCTGTTTGTAAATGGTAATTATCCATGTTTCCTCTACACATCTCAGTTATTCAAGGCTTTTTTTTTACAAAATAAGTGATGTCTGTCGCAGGTAATCATTGGGTTTCTGTATGCGTCAACATGATTGAGAAGAAAGTGGAAGTCTATGATTGCAGTCGGGGAAGGAATAGGCAATACGTAGAGAAGTTTGCTGCTATGATTCCTAGAATTGTGAAGGCCGTTGGTCCACCTAAGAGCAAGCTACTCCTGACATCCTATTCGATTGCAGATATGCCTATGCCGTCAAGGTTGAACAAGTCTTGTGCTGATTATGGGCATATGCACTCAAACACTTGGAGTGCATCCTTCTTGGTCTTGACCTCAGTTTAGTGGAAGACGAAATAATGCCTGGTTGCCGCCAGAAGATTGCTTATGATATATGGGAGGCTGCCCATGATCCCATTTTAATCCAGCTAATGGCGCAACATATGCCTTCGGATTTTGAGAGTTCTGCTGTTTATGACCTTGAAGAAGACTGATTTTGTGTGTTTGTTTTGGTTTTACTAGCAATGTTATGACAATACTCTATTTTAGAGTTTTCTAGGAATTATGTGACATGACACTATTTTAGTTGCTATTTATTTGAGGTTTGCTTTTGCTATTTAGTTGTGACAATACTCTATTTTAGAGTTTTCTAGGATTATTTTGAGAGTTCTCCACATACCCTAAACCACTAAACTTGACTATAGTACATAGTAGACCCTAAATCTTTACCCTAAACCCAACGAACCCCTAAACCACTAATCTTATCACTCTTTACCCTAAACCACCAAATTGCAAACATATTTGACTTAACCCTTAATGAACCCAATCTTTACAATAAACCCTAAATGAACCCTAAATGAACCCTATACAAAAGAAGTTTTTAATCTAAACTCTTATCATTTGTGTTGAGAATGACATGTATTTGTTTGATAATTCCATTTGTAGTTCTTATAGCCACTAATAATATATATTTTTGTTTCATGTATAAACACTACTTTAGAGGATATATGGTGAAAGTACATACCCTAACTAATCCCTAAACGAACCCCTAAATCGTTTTTTCATGATATTTAATAGATCTGCCTCAGGTATAAAACACTTTTTCTACCTAGTGAAACGACGTCGTTTTGTATTATTTTTTGACCTAATCCCTTTTCTTCCTCATTCTTTCACGGACGAGAGAAACCAAGGGTGAAAACTTGGGAGATCAACTCAATCATGTCTTCGATCGGTTCTTCTGTCGAATCAAGATATCGACACACCAAACAAAGAGGAATTCCGACAAGATGCAATTGCGGCAAGGCAGTGGATCGTTTCACTTCAAAAACTGTCAAAAATCCGGGAAGGTTGTTCCATTGTTGTCCGATGGGATCTGAGAAGGTTAGTCTCTATTCATATAACCATGTCTTTGCTCCAATCTAACTGTTTGTTGATGTTAATCATGAAGGACAAAACTCACTTGTTCAAATGGACTGATAAAGCAGTTGTTGAAGAAATTGAAGATTTTCAGGATCTGTTTGACGTGCTGCTCGTGGACAATTCCGAGTTTCATAAATCAATGAGAGCTTCTGAGACCATGCTGAAACGCCATACGAGTAGACTTGAAGAAATGGAAGATGCAATTGCTCGTTGTGAAGAAAAGTCCATGGAATGCATAAGAGAGTTAAGGATCATCAAAGCTGTGTTTGTGTGTTGTTTTGCTATGGTCTTCATGTACCTTATCTATGCATGATGTTCAATTTGTTGTTCTGTTCTTTCCAAATAAATGTAAGACTATGTTCTTTTGTGTTTCTTGGTGATTTGCATTTTTTCTAACAAAAAAAATTGCAAAAATCAAACTGTCAATAGGAAGATCGATTTGTCTCAACAATGTTGTAAAACAAAAAGCAAATAACAGAGAACACACACAACAAACTAGATAGGTATATCACATGTTCCTCTCTTGTGTCCTTCCATACCACACCGGCTGCACTTGTGCTTTTTATTCTTTGTTGATCCTTGAGAAGATCTAATCTTGTCCTCTACTGTTTCATACCTTCTCTTTACTGGTCTACCAGCACTCTTTCTTGTCTCGGTGGTAAGACCTTCGCAAGTTTAACCTCATCCGAACATTCCATTCAGCCTCGAACTGGTATGGGATTAATGGATTCCGCATAGGCAGCTCTCCATGTTGCAGTGCTATAGACGCCATCAGTAAATCGGTGTACTTCCATACCTGTGTCAAAAAAGAGACCGAGCAATGTCTAAATGCTGCAAAAAACCGGAAATATATAGGCTTAATTTATAATGTTTATATACTTCCATACCTCGAGAATAAATTGCAGGAATGGCGTGTCTGCATGGAATTTTTCCTAAATCAAACTTCCCACATGTGCATCTTCTGGTTTCCAGATCAACATGACAATCATATATGTCTCCTTTAACAAGTGATCTGAAGTTGTCAACCTTGAGAACCTGAAACCCTCGAGCCTTCACAATTCTCCTATCAATCTTTTTCTCCACCTTAACGGTTAAAGGATCAATATGTTTGGAGCTTAACGTGCGACGCTCGTAGAACCATCGGGTCAACAGTTCTCTTATACTATCTAGCAAAGGAATTACTGGAAATTGTCTAGGTGATCTCAGAACTGAATTAATCGACTCGGCAGGGTTATTGGTCCTGATATCATACCTGGATCCAGGGAAGAGAGAACGAGCCCATTTTCTCACATCAGCCTCCTGTAGATATCTTCCAAGCGCCGGACTGATATCAACAATTTCGGTGAAACGTTCCTGAAATTCACTATACCTATACGCCTTTGAAGCCTTTTCGACCAAGGCAGTGAACCCCTTTGTCCTGAAGAATTTAACCACATTGGTCAACAAGTGGTGAATGCAAATTCCGTGTTTTGATCGTGGGTAGACAGTCCCAATCGATTTAGCAATTGATGCATTTCTATCTGACACAAAAGCTAAGTCTTTACTATCAGCAATAACCACATTCAACTGTCTGAAGAACCACTCCCATGATTCGTCATTCTCTGAATCAACAACTCCAAATGCAACTGGATACAAGTTGGAGTTACCATCTACAGCTGTAGCAACAAGTAGAACTCCTTTGTATTTATTTTTCAGAAAAGTTCCATCAACAACAATCACCCTACGCATTGAACTGTGAAATCCTCTAACCGATTGCCCAAACGACATAAATAGATACATGAATCTACCATCCTTGTTAGTTTCATAGTGAGTGTGTGTACCAGGATTAGCTTCTTTAAGCATATGCAAATATGAGGGTATCTTTGCATAGCTTTCGTCTGGTATACCTCTAACAGCTGCAATTGCATACTCACGAGCTTCCCAAGCGTGCCAATAACTAATCTCGCAGCTGTGCTCCAGCCTCATAAACTGAATGATGTCGTTTGCTTTGGGGCCATCATTGGCATCATCAAATCGATGTTGTATCAGCTTCCCAATTGTTCTTGCCGACGCCATTTTTCCGAATTTGCTTTTCTTTGAAGGAGCACATGAGTGGTTCTCAACACACTTATTGATCATGAAATATGTAGAACCATCAAGACATTCCGCACGCACAGTCCAGTTGCACGTTTTATCCTTACATCGTATAGACCACCATTTTTTCGTTGATTTGGTAACAATGAAATCGTAATTATTCTTCATCGCCCAAATTTCCATTGTTGCCTTTAGAACACGTTTACTCCGGAAAAGTTGATCTTTCTTCACGAAATCTGTGTACCCAGCTCGGCATTCCTTTTCACTATCTCCATAGTTTTCACTCTTTAAACCAGCATCACCGGAACCCTCCTCACCGACATGATTCTTCCTTTTATCACAACACTTTGTTGATGGTTCTGCAAAATCTCCCAGATTTATGTCAGGAACTTCACCGTCCTCAACATTACTTGAATCACACGGCTCCTTATTCAAATCGATATTGACTCGTTCCTTTTCCTTTGCACCAGTACCAGAACAAGAGAACGTGACACACAAGGTTGTAGAGGAACCCTTCTTTGCGTAGCCCACAAAGTTACTCACTTGTCGATCATTGCTGATACTAATGGGAGGATTTCCTCTTGATTCACCATCTCATAACTGAACTCGACATTAACCACATTAGGGTTGACCCCATAATCTTCACACACCATGATCTTGAGTTCCTCCAATAAAGTACTAGTTTCTAATGTCACCATTCGACCACGCCTTTGTTTGTCTGCCAAGAAACTCCACTCGTCACTGAAACTTGACATCCATACACCACATTTAACATAGATTAGAACCATCTTGTGTTGGTTGATAGAAGAGATGTTTGTCGATGAAGAATAGAGAGGAACAAGGAACGATGGAGATAGAGATCGTGTGAAGAGAAAAGGGAGAAAATCGTGGGGAGAATATACTTAGAGATATTTAGGATAGATTTAGGAAACATATGACCACCTAAATTTGGAAGTTTCCATTTTTACTTTATTTGGCTAGAATATACATCATACGTAAGGCAGAAAGATGTAGAGAGAGTGGAAACTACATTCTGCCATAGGCTATTATATAGTACAAGGCAGACCAAGGTATGACGTGTAAAAAAAAGAAGGTATTTCACTGACTATTGGATAGAACTTCTATAAAAGTCCTATGTAGACCGAAGATATCTAGCTAGAATAATACGACACAAAATCTAGCAAGGGTAAATTATTGAAGAAAGCGTATTTTATATTTTCTATTCAAGGTAAACCTATGTATAATACTTTGTATTCGATTTGTACACTACGTAGATGGCTAGAATAAGTATACTATCCTAGCTTTGACATTAAATAAAACATAGTTCCATAATTTTTAAAAAATAAATTTAAACATAAAAATAGATATACTTTGTTTTGTAATAATATCTATATTTTTTATATTTTTTTTACCTTAGTTAACTATTTTTTCCATAAGGGGAGGGTAAAACTTGTCCGAAATGACCAAAAGTATCAAAAGTCTTATTTGGACAAACAAACATCGAAAATGTCTTTATTTTCCAATTTTTTCTTTATTTAAATAACAAAATTTTTTTAAAAAAATAATAGAGGGTATACAAATTATTAGAAAATCTTTATCATTGGAAATCACTAATTGCCATATATTTTTTAAACAGATTAGTAATTCCATAGCTTTTTATTTAAGGAAAGAATGAAGTATAAATTTTAAGATTAATAAAAGATTTTAGCTATCAGATTAATGAAAACTATAGTTTATATTTGATGGACCAACCTACTTTTCTAAGAATTCTCAAAAATCATTCTAATAACAACATGTGTCATGCCTCTAATGTTGTAATGCTTCTCTTTAGTATATAGAGGATTTTATGAACTATGGCTTATAAATTAAGTAGTAGTAAAATAATAATAAATATAAGCAAGATATCTATTAATTAAGTGATTTTGAATAGCTGAAAATAAAATGTAGCTAGAATTAACATATAGTATTGATATGATATCCGCATAATTATGATGCATTAAGTAGAATAATGAAATATTACACATGATTAAATGTTAAATTTAAAGTTGTGCTTCTTTACATAAGTGGGATTATCATATATATTAGAAATATTATGTAAAGTTAATGAAAATTGTGATATTTTAAAATCGAGAAAGAGAAAATATTCTGTTGGTAATTTTTACAGTTTTGATTTAATAAAGTTTAGATATTTGTTATAATAAATATTGATCGATAAAAATGTTGGGTTAAGATCAATTTTTATTTATTAATTAAAGAAAACAAATGAAAGAATGATTATTTTAACCTTGTATAAAGATGCACATGCAAAAAAAAACACAAATTACATCAAGGACATCAAACTGTTAAAGGGAAGTTTAAGTCACTCGGATATCATTCATATACCTCGAACACAAAATTTTAATGCTGACAATCTAGCACGTAGTGCCAGGACGCAATCGTCTTTTATCGTTCATATGGATGGAGAGTTACCAGTTTGATTCACAGAGTCTTAGTTGATTTTGTATGTTAATGACAAAAAAAAACATTAATCAATCTAATTGAATGTGTTAATCAAATCAAACTAACCCATAGATAAATCAATTGTATGAGTTTGACTTTCAGCCGAACTAAATCGGTTTAAATTCATGATGTCATTATTGTGACTAATAAATTATTTATTTATTAACATGTATCTAGCATAATATATAGCATATATTTAATAAATGGTAATATGTGAGAAAAATGTTATGGTAATGTATAGAATGGAAAAGAGTAATTAATCAAGTAGTTAGGATGAGTGAAAATAAGGTAAGAAAAGATGTAATGAATCTCTTGAAAATATGGTTTATTCTATTTTGTACTTCAATATAAATAACATAGATGAATTTGATTTTCAATCGAACTAAATCGGTTTAATTTACGGTGCGGTTATTATGACAAAGTAATGACATGGGTAACTAATAAACTATATTTATCAGCTTATATCAAGTATAGTAAATAGCATATACTTAATAACTGATAATTTTGAGGAAATATTACGGTAGTGTAATAAATTGGAAAGATTAATTAATAAAATAGTTAAGATGAGTGAAAATAAGTTATGAAAAGATGTAATAAATCCGTTGAAAATATGGTTAGTTCTATTTTGTACTTCAGATTTCATAATATAAAATAGATTTTGACCCGCACTGTATCTTTTCCTTGCAAGTTTTATATAAATGTGTCAAAACGCAGATGTTCTTTAAGCCAATCAAAAAGATACATTTTTGGTTTATTACGATCCATTTAATTTTACTCAAGTAAAAAGCATGATATATTTATAGTAATCATTTTTGTTGAGTTTAACAAAGTTTCAATGTTGGACATTTACACTTTCTAAATATATCTCAAGTATATTTAATGCATTAACAGTTATAGAGATTTAGGTATAAATTATTTCCTAAAATCTTGAGTATATATAATATTCTAAATCTTGTTAGTTCTATAAAATCTTGTTAACCACAATTTATAAGGTATTGTTTATTTTTAAAATATTAATAAGGAAACAAATAGCAAGATAATAGAGAAATATTTTAGGTGATTTATGTTCTTAAATGTCCAAAATACTCTTAATGAATGACACAATTGTTTTCTTTGCAAGTATCATTTAAATATGTCGAACATTTGTAAGTTCATATTTTTATATATTATTCAACTTTTATTCAAAATGTGGGAAAGCAATTAGAGTTCAACGGTTTAGGAGTTGTTCATGTGTTTTACATGGTGACAATATTATTCTCGTTAAATTCAAAAACTTGGCCGAATTACTGGTTTGCAGCTCGGAAAACGTTAATGGAGGCTACCTACCGCAATTTTGGCTATTCAACACAATAAATCGGTAAAAATTTAAACGGTCAATTTAACATAACTAAAAACTATTACTCAGATTAATTTCGAGTAATAGTAAAAATGTGTTGTTTAAGCCAGATCAAAAAGATAGGCTTTGTGTTTACTACTATCCATTTGATTTTGCTCAAACAAAAGAACATGATATATATATATATATATATATATATATATATATATATATACTATCATTCTTGTTGATGAGTTTCATAAAGTTTCGATGTGGGATGTTTGTACTTCATAGATATAAAGATCCCAAATATATTTAATGCTTCAAGATATTTTCTGTATAAATTATTTTCTAAAATCTGGAGGATATATAATATTCTAAATCTTGTTAGTTCCACAAAATCTTCACGATTTAAAATATACTGTTTATTTTCAAAATATTAATAAGGAAACAAATAGCAAGAAAATAGAGAAATATGTTAGGTGGTTTATGTTCTTAAATGTCCAAAATACTGTTAATGAATGACACGGTTTTTTGTTTGCAAGTATCATTTAAATGTGTCAAATATTTGTAAGTTCATGTTTTTTATATATTATTAAACTTTTATTCAAAATGTGGGAAAGAAATTGGAGTTCAAGGTTTTAGAGAGTTTTTCATGTGTTTTACATGGTGACAATATTATCCTCGTTGAATTCAAAAACTTGGTTGAATTACCGGTTTTGCAGCTGGAAAACGCTAATGGAGGCAACCTAAAGAGATTTTGGCTACTTGGCATAATAAATCGATAAGATTTAAACGGTCAAATTAACATAACTAAACACTATTACTCAGATTAATTGTCGAAGAGTAATAAAATAATTTCTTTAAACTCAATCAAAAAGATAGGGTTTGGGTTTATTACGGCCATTTGATTTTACTCAAGAAAAAGAGTAGACTATATTTATAGTAATCATTCTTGTTGATATGTTTCACAAAGTTTTGATGTTGGACATTTACACTTCATGGATATAAAGATCTCAAATATATTTAACGCTTATAGAGATTTCCTTCATAAATTATCTCATAAAATCTCGAGGATATATAATATTCTAAATATTGTTAGGTCAATAAAATCTTGTTAACCACGATATGTTATAATATTTATTTTAAAAAATATTAACAAGGAAACAAATAGCAAGAAAATAGGGAAATATGTTACGTGGTTTAATATTTTAAAACGTCCAAATTATCTTTAATGAAGGACACAATTTTTTCTTTGTTAGTTTCATATAAATGTGTCAAATATTTGTAGTTTCATGTTTTATATATTATTAAAATTTAATTAAAAATGCGAGAAAGCATTTGGAGTTCAACATTTTAGAGATTTGTTCATGTTTTTCACATGGTGACAATATTATCCTCTTTGAACTCAAAAATAACCGATTTACCGGTTTTGCAGCCGGAAAAATGCTAAAGGAGATCACCCACCATGATTTTAGTTACTCGACACAATAAATCAGTAAAGATTTAAACGGTTGATTCAACATAACTACACACTATTACTCGATTAATTTTCGAATAAAAAAAATTGTAGTTTAAACCCAATCAAAAAGATAGGCTTTGGGTTTTCTGCGGTCAGTTTTATTTTACTCAATTAAAAGAGTATGCTATATTTATAGTAATCATTTTTGTTGATGAGGTTCACAAAGTTTCGATGTGGTACATTTACACTTCATATATATAAAGATCCCAAATATATTTAATGCTTATAGAGATTTTATGTATAACTTATTTCCTAAAATCTCGAGAAAATATTGATAAGGAAACATATATAAAGTAAAAGGGAAACATATGTTAGGATATTTAATTTTAAAATTTTAAAATTTCCCTTCATATATGTTAGGATATTTAATTTTAAAATTTCCAAATTTCCCTTAATAAAAGACACAGCTAAACTAAAAAGTAAGGGCAATTAGTGGAAAAAAACGGAGGTGCATTCTATTTTAATAGTATAGATACTATATTTTCCTTTATTATGGAAGAATGGTAGTTTTTTAAAAAAAAATTGAGATAAAAAGTAACATTCTTTTATAATATAGAAAATATAGCATTCATATGTTAAAGAATATCACAATGAAGCAAAATTCGTCTCTTTTCAGAGTTTCTCTATTATAGATGAAAAATAAAGATGAGTTAGAAATGCTCTAACCATCATAACAAAAGAACCGTTAGAATTTGAGGTTTATTTATAACTAAAAGCCAAATGATTTACATTGGTCTCATAATAAGCCAGTTTCGTAACTGGTGCTTTAAATTTATTAAGTGTTTTTCAACTTAGTCGGTTTTCTAATTTTGTAGTTGATGCTTAAAATTCATAAAATGTTTTCAACTTAGTCACTTTTGTAACCGATATTTTATTTTGAATGCAATAAAATTATTTATGGGAAGATACCAAGACCCCGAAGAAAGTTTCCTCAACTCAGAGATCATTTATGTATCCTAAACGCAGAATTCAAAGGATGACATTCTAGTACACAGTATCAGAAAATAGTCGTCTTTTGTCTTTGACATGGATGCAAAGTTACCAGTTTGGTTTGCAGAGTCAGTATGAGTTTGTTTAAGTTGATGAACAAAATAATATTTATGCTTTGAATTTTGTCTTTTTTAACTCTTGCTTTGAATTTATAAAGTAAGTGTTTTTTTTCGTTTTAGTAGGTTATGTAACTGATGCTTTGTTTTTAGTGCTATAAATTTATAAAGTATTTTTCCAATTTAGTCTGTTTTGAATTTAATAAAGTATATTAAACTTAGTCACTTTTTAATTGATGTTTGCGTTTAATTCATTAAAAAAAATTGACCATGAGAAAATAAGAACAACTAGATTTTGGCGTTTAAGGCCTCGATTGGTACAGCAGATAAAGAAGCAGTAGCAGTATGCTGTAGAAGCAGTATGCTGCAGAAGCTGTATGCTCTCATTAAAATTTTTAATAAAGTGATCGGTAGAGCAGTAGCAGTATACAATTTTAAAATTATCATAAAAGTTAGTATATAATATATTTATTTTAAAATAATATATATTAAATTATAATATATATTAATAATATATGTTTTATTAAAAATAATGAATCTTATTTAATTATAAAATTAAATTAAATTTTAAATATAAAATATTATTATTTAAAAATAAATTTAAATATTATTTTAAAATACAAATTTATTTTTGGATATAAAAATAATTTTGATATTATTATATAAAATAAACTTATTATATGTATAATTTATATATAAATTATCATTATATATCTATTGGTAGAGCAATAAATGATTCATATAATATTATCAGAAAAAATAATATATGACATATAATTTATTTTTTATAAATAATATAGATATGTTTAATTTCTAATATATAATATATAGATATATATTATTTTATTTTATTTATTAAAAATAATGAATGATATGTGTAATTATATAAGTTATATTATATTTATTGTTCTTTTTAAAAAGTTAAAATAATTAATGACAACTTTATTTTTTAAAATGTAAATTTATTTTTTTATTATGAACATAATTTTATATTATTAAATAAAATATATTAATTATATATAATTATTTTTAAATTTTTATATATTTTAACTGCAAATGCTCTACCAAAAGCTCCATATGAGAGCATTGAGTAAAGAGCATTTGGAGAGCATTAGCATCTTGTAAATGCTCTTATAAATGCTTTTGTGATAAATGTTGATTGGATAATGACGAGCATAATGCTTATGCTAATGCTCTGCCAATCATACCTTAAGGTCTAACTTATTGGTGTTAAAAAAAACTGTAACTTAATGCCCATTTTAAATTTATAGCCAAATAATTACGTTTGACCTATGCTTTGTCGGTTTTGTAACTGACCCTTGGAATTTATAAATTATTTTTCAGTTTAGTTGATTTTGTAAGTGATGCTTTTTCAATGTCATAAATTTCTTTTAACCATGGAAAAGATTAAAACCACAAGAATTTGACATAGCTTAATGTTCAATTTATTTAAAATCAAGTGATAACGTTTAATCCATGCTGATTTGGTTTTGTAACTGGCGATTTGAATATACAATGTGAGAATTTCAATTTAGTCGGTTTTGTAACTTATGGTTTGAATTTATAAAGTATTTTTAAGCTTAAACGATTGTGTCATTAATGCTTTGTTTTTAATGTCATAATTTCTTTGAACCATTGAAAAATAAAACACAAAAATTTGATATGTAAGCTCTAATTTAACTTTCATTTTTAACTAAAATCCAAATTTTTACGTTTTACCTTGTTTTTGTAACTGGCATTTGAATATCTAATATAAGTATTTCAACTTAGTTGATATTGTAACTGACACTTTGAATTTGTAAAATTAGGGTGGACGTACGGATATCCATTCGGGTTCATTTTCGAGTATTTCGGTATAGGGGTATAGAACCCGTTTGGGTATTTCTTTATTTTGGGTCAGATTCAAATATTTTTAATTCGAGTTCGGTTATTTCGGATCGGTTCGATATTTAGATTTTGAAAAAAAAATTATTTATTTTCAAGTTTTTGTGTTTAAAAATATAACTTTCACTCAACTGATTTTTAATTTTTTAATAGAATTAATGTTTTACAGTTTTGGAGATAACATTTAAAAATAAAAGACACTAATTTGGTTATTTTTTAAAAATTTTGGATGTAACTTTTGTTAATGCATGAAACAAAAGGCTTGACATGCATTTTTAACAAATTATTTTGTCTATAATTATAATCTTAAAGTATGGGTAGCATCAATATAAATATTATAAATAAAATTAGAGAAATAAACTAGAAATATAAGGTTAAATATGCATATGTTTGGTTATCTTCGATTTCCATTCGGTTTGGATAAAACCCGCTCGATTCGATATTCGATATCTCTTAATTTAATATCCGCTCGATATTTTGCTACTTTGATTCGATTTCGATTTGGATTGTTCAAGTCCGCTCGAATATAGGTTCGATATTGGGTAAAAGGCCCCACCCTATGTAAAATATTATTCCAACCGATTTTGTAATTGGTGTTTTGTTTTCTTATGTCATAATTGTTTTGGAACCATGAAAAATAGGAATTACTAGAATTTGAAGTTTAAGCTCTAACTTTATGTTCATTCTTAACTAAGAGCCAAATGATTATGTTTGACCCAAGCTGGCTTAGTTTTGTAATTGCAGCGTTGAATATAAAATGTGAGTATTTCAACTTAGTCGGATTTGTAACTGATAATTGGTTTTCAGTGTCTGTTTCCAAGTGATGTCAACCTAGGAAAATGACATTAAAAGCCGTTTTGTAGTGTTGAGTAAAGGTCTCCCTAGTAGTGTATTATGTATGTATATGAATAAAGATGGTAATGTAAAAATTTAGTCATCGTACTTGCCTAATAACCACAAATCTTTATACTTGCAGAAAAATACTAAAGCATTTAATTTTTAATTTTTGTATTTTTCTTACCTTTTTATTAGTTTTTAGATTCCACTATATTATTTTACAAGATTCTACTGAAATTCAATACGTTTAAAGCATATATAACCAAACAATCACTTGGTTAATTTAAGCCAAGTGGCAAACAGAAAAAAAGTAACGTCTCTTTGAGTTTTGTACAGAATTAAGTAGAACCCGCTATATATAGCAGCATTTGAAGCCCTCCTCTCAAACTCAAATCAACTTGTTCATCAGAGAAAAACTCCCTAAAGGTATATAGTTTTCGTTCTTCTTGTTCATACTTCAAAAATTTAAAGATCAAAAATGTTGGGGTTTTCTATTTCTAGGGTAGATAAACCTCACTAGACCATCGGCATTCTCTTTGCTCATGTTATTAGAAGTTGTAGTTTGAATTCTTTTTTTTTTGTTCACATAGTTTGAATTCTTCTTGTTCATATTTGGCAGATGAAGTTTTCACAATTGAAAGGAATGGAGAAAGAAATGGCGCAAAATTTATAATGGCTTGAAGCTCAAAAGATAGAGATAAGCATTGACCTGATTGCTACAGCCAAGCAACATCTTCAGTTCCTCGGAGTTGTTGACCGGAACCGGTGGCTCTACGATGGCTATGCACTCGAAAGAGCCATCTACAGGTAATTAAATAAAACAGACAAAAAAAAACACCTACTAGGTTTGCATCACACAAAAAATACATTTACTTAATCTAATCTTTATCTAATTTTCTGTAACATTTAATATTTTCCTTTTAGTGAATTTTAAACTACTGATAAACAATATTGCTACAATCACCTATATATTAAATCTAAGAAAAGGAGCTAACTAAACTATCTGGAATATATATAACCTTTTAGTTTACAGACATATGTTTGTTTGTTTTCCTATCCCTTTATAAAATTCTCAAATCAGTAACATTGTGTTTTGTTTTTAGATACAATGCTTACTGGCTTCCTTTGCTATCCAAATATTCCGATTCTTCCTCAATCTGCGAAGGTCCACTAGTCCCTCCATTTGATTGTGAATGGGTTTGGCATTGCCACAGGCTTAATCCGGTAAATCTAAACAGTATATATATATATTCCCATTGCAGACTATGAACAGTGGGAGCTATAATATATATAGCTCATTATTTTGTTAATTATCCAGGTGAGGTACAAGTCTGACTGTGAGGAATTCTATGGGAGAGTTCTGGACAACTCTGGCATTGAATCTTCAGCAAATGGAAGCTGCAAATTACAGACCGAAAAATTATGGAAGAGATTGTATCCTATGGAGCCCTATGACCTTGATTTGGATAAGGCAATCTCAGAGCCAAATGATATTTCTCCTCTTGAGAAATGCACGACCTATGATCTTGTTTCAGCTGCCAAGAGGCAAAGCTCATTTTATCTTGAGGTACAATAATGAACTTGACTAAAGTAAATTACAATATATGTTTTACAAGTTTGAAATTGGAACATATTAACATTATTTATATGGAGTTCTGATAAATGCATGCATTTTAAATATTTTATTTAAACATAAATACTTTGAAATTCATATAAACACTGTCAATACAAATAAATATACAATTAATGTGTGTGTTACAAGGTTTAATCCATTTGTTTTTCTTACTTTTTCTATAGGTTTCAAGAGCCCATGTGGACAGTGAGATCGTAATGGAAGAAGCTGTTGGTAGATACAAAGCATTCCTCTACTTAATCCAGAAAAACCGTGAAAAGACGATCAAACTAATCAGTGTACCGACTTACGATATTGATCTAATTTGGCATACACATCAGCTGAACCCTTCCTCTTACTACAAGGATATGGTAAAGATCTTTTGTAACATCTTACAGCATGATGATACGGCAGACTCTGAGACAAGCGAAGGTATGAGACTCAACACTGTTTTCTCTGGAACTACTGCACAATGGGAAGAAACATTTGGCCGAAGTTATTGGAAATCCAGCATGTATATGACACCACATTCTTCAGTTTTGGTGGAGACTGAGAAGAGTGGTGCAAGTGCTAGATGCTTAGCTGAGGCAGCTGAGAAATGTGGTGCGGGTGCTAGGTGCTTTGCGGTGGAAGCTGAGAAGAACAGTGCTAGGTGTTTTGCTGTGGAGGCTGAGAAGAAAAATGCAAGGTGCTTGGCAATAACAAATGGTAAGAGCATTGCAAGGTGCCTTGCAGTGGATGCTGAGAAGAACAGTGCTAGGTGTTTTGCTGTGGAGGCTGAGAAGAAAAATGCAAGGTGCTTGGCAATAACAAAGGGTAAGGGCATTGCAAGGCGCTTTGCAGTGGAAGCTGGGAAGAACAGTGCTAGGTGCTTAGCTGTGGAGGCTGAGAAGAACAGTGCTAGGTGCTTAGCTGTGGAGGCTGAGAAGAAAAATGCAAGGTGCTTGGCAATAACAAATGATAAGAGCATTGCAAGGTGCCTTGCAGTGGATGCTGAGAAGAACAGTGCTAGGTGTTTTGCTGTGGAGGCTGAGATGAAAAATGCAAGGTGCTTGGCAATAACAAATGGTAAGAGCATTGCAAGGCGCTTTGCAGTGGAAGCTGAGCAGAACAGTGCTAGGTGCATAGCTGTGGAGGCTGAGAAGAACAGTTCTAGGTGTTTTGCTGTGGAGGCTGAGAAGAAAAATTCAAGGTGCTTGGCAATGACAAATGGTAAGAGCAGTGCAAGGTGCTGCAATGGCCACCGGAAAGAACAGTGCAAGGTGCCTTGCAGTGGCGGCTGAAAAGAATGTTGGATGTGGTAATTTGATGGAGAAAAATGCCAAGGAAAATGCTACACTGACGGAAGGCACTACTGCAGCTTAATTACTCAACTGAAGAAGTTCTAATGTGTAATGCTAATGTAAAATATGTGTAATATATGATCTGGAAATGCTGTGAAACTAATGAGGGATGTTTCTAATGTTACATGTTATAAACATGTACGTGCTAATGTAAATAAATAAGTTACAACAAATTTAATATCTATTTGAGTGTTTATATTGGAGTCGTGTGATGGGGGTTGAATTGAGAGGGTCGGACCCTTCACACGTACATCGGATCGAGGCGAGCTTTGGATAGAAACCAGTGTGTATATTTGCCAAATTAGTGTGAGAATGGTTCTTTCTTTAAACTTCCTTTTGTTGATCAATAATTTTGACAAGTAAAAAATTCTGTATTTTTTGCTGTAACTTTATTTTTCGATAAATATTCAAATCTACAACAATTTCATGTGACGTTTGCAACAGATTGTTCTCAATTGGTGAAGATGGTTTCGAAACCAGAATAATGGCATGCGTTTGCGACTTATCTAGAAGATATCAAAATCTTGAAGTTGAGTTTTAGTCACTCGGAGATAATCCATGTTCCAAGGACGCAGAATACAAGAGCGGACAGTCTAGCACGCAGTGGGAGGAATCAACCGTTTTTCGTCGTTCATATGGATTCAGAGTTCCTATTTTGGTTTGCAGAGTCTTAATTGAGTCTGTAGTTTGTTGGCAGAAACAAAATTCAAATAACAAATTTTTTATCAGATTCATAATTATATAATTTAGAAATTAGAACTTTTGAAACTGTGATAACATAAAACAATAGATATTATATATTCATATCTCAATAATATTATTTGAGTAGTTAGTTTCTAACATATCACTTTCACTTTAATTCTTAGAAAGATGAACAACAATGATATATATAAAGAATTAAAAATATTATGCATAATGTTATTATTAAGATTTTCTATTTATAACTTTCTATTTCTTAATAATATTCCAACTTTTTACTTTTCTTCTGTTATAATATTTTCAACAATCACATAAAACAAAAATATCCATAAAAGTAAAATATGGAGATATCTACCAAAAACTGTTATTTTAAAAATGTTTATTTAATAACAAGTAATTTAGATATTTGAAAATTTTATCTCAAATAATAAAATACATATTTTTAGAATATTTTACTACATATCTACTTTTAGATAATATAGTTGACCATATATCGATTGTTTGATCATCAGACTGATCTGATCATAAGTTTTTACGATGGAACTAACATTAGACTGTTTACCTAATTTAAAGATTAATATAAACATTAAGGCTGTCATTTCTTGATCTGAACTAAACTAACATCACTTTAATTTTCTTATATTTTCTCAAAATAAAAATAAATAAATAATATATATATATATAATTGAAAAGTTTAAGATTAGTATAATTACAAATTTAAGACGATAAAATAAAGTAAATACAAGAAACAAAACTAAGTTTTTCTTATTTAAAACCTAAAGTAATTGCAGTATAACTCGGACAAATAAACGCAATCAAATATATACAAAATTAATTAAGTTAACCTGTCAAATATATACATAAATTTACACTTATTCCTAAGATAACAATATTAAATATTAAAAAAAATTTGTATTTATGATATGTATAAATTATAAAAGGAATACATTTAATAAATTAATAAAACCAAAATATCAAATGATGATTTAGTAAATTTGTAAATATTTATATCTATGCATGAGCACGGAAAATCACATAGTAAAAAAGTTTAACATTCATCACTCGCTTCAGTTTAACCAAAAAAAAATCAGTACTACATAATGCAAGTACTCAAACAACAATCAAAATGATTAATGTTAGAAATCCAAAAACAAAACAAAATAGAATAATTAACTAAAATATCTAGAATATATTATTTTGGGCATTCTAGAATATCTTAAATAATATAAAATAGGTATATTAGGTTAGGAATTATATTTATAGTTTTCAATGTATTTTATAAAGGAATAAATGAAGTATTTGGTTTGGATTTAAGGTTTGTAATTCTTTTCTTAACACAAGTCAAATAATCAATTACACAATCATATAATCTTTCTATTTCAAGATCTGATAATTCCACGATGTAGCTCTTCCATAACACTATGATCGGCGATAGGTTATGCATGTATGAAATCATCGATGGGCAATCTCTTTCCGCGACACGACCTAAACGAACAGCTCTACCTACAGAACTCTAAAACTTCTAATAAACATTGCATCTTATAATCTACGATTTCTTGTACTCCGGTAATCAAATCTCAAACTTGGTGTAGAAACCTTTATCACTAGGCCACGGTGTTTCCACATGTTTGTAGGTTCTTACAAGACCAATTTTTAACATATCCACATGACACAGTACATCGGATCTATAGTTTATTTAAGTTTTTGGAACCTATTTTTATTAATGCATCATGGTTCCAGAAGTTTAAAAAGCTGGTGAAACCCTTTTTAAAATATGTAATATATATATATATATATATATATATATATATATCTTTTAGCCTTAAATTTTCAGATTATGATAATGAATAAAAAATAATTAAGTAATAATTTACTTTCTAGGATAAATTCTACTCACAGTACAATTGTCTTTCACACCTCTCATGCTCATGCTTTTTGAGTTAAAAGAGCAATATATAAAAAATACAAAAGATTTGTTTTCAGAATTATCAAAAATTTTATTAATATTTAGGATATTGTAATTTTTAGTGTAAACTTGAGTTTCCTTTAATTGATTTTTATGCATTTCTAGGGCTTTAAAATTTTTATTGTGTATTGGATCCTAATATCTGAGGACTGACACTGTGTTTTTATGTATTGTTTTAGATGATTCAAGTATTATTTTGTTTGCTTGTAATCGACATTATCAAGCACAATTATGTGTATATTGCCAAATTCTTGCGCTTAAAAATAATATGATTTAACTATTATTTTCCTTTTTCAAATCGCTTGTGATCGACATTATCAAACGCAGTCCTGTGAAGCTTTTCTTCAGAAAAAAAAAACACAATGATGTGTGTATGTTGGCATGTTGACATCTTCTTGTGCTTCAAAATAATAGCCTTTATTACCGCAGCATGTGGGCCCGTCTCGTTGGTGTTCAGATCAGATGTTTCTTGTATGTGAAAGTGGTCGTTCATAGCTAGTCTCTTAACAGTAAAATTTCTAATTTTCAGTTACCAAAAAATCAACACAGTAATAACACAAATGCCTCTTTAAGGAGATGACACATCGAAGGTAAAAATCAACACAGTAATAACACAAAATGCCTCTTAAGGAGATGATACATCGAAGGTGACATGTCAATAAATGAAAAAATTTGAAAATCCAATACAAACATTTCAATTTAACAAGTCATTTTAGTTTTACACATCATGGATTATTAATTTACATATGGTTGACAAGCTCTTTCGCATTCTCTGTTCCGTTAGATCAAAATGGAAACAAATTTAAAATATGACAAATTTCTAAGCGTTCATATAGAGATCCATTTACATATTTCTCTTTTTCAGTTATACTATTTGTAGAATCATCAAATCATGCAATGGTGATTGCTTTCAAGTTCAGTGCATGCTTTACCCACCACGAACCCGCTTAAATTATGCCAATCTTCTACGTAGCTTTCTTCTAAGGGATGCTTCACCAGTTGATTTTTATTCAGTTGAATCTCTCGAATATAAAGAGATCGAAATTTAAGTTTTGTTTGTGTGTTTTGTTTTGCTCAGATTCGGGACAGCAGAAACAACAAGGCAACATTACTAAGCTTAAACGATTGTGTCATTAATGCTTTGTTTTTAATGTCATAATTTCTTTGAACCATTGAAAAATAAAACACAAAAATTTGATATGTAAGCTCTAATTTAACTTTCATTTTTAACTAAAATCCAAATTTTTACGTTTTACCTTGTTTTTGTAACTGGCATTTGAATATCTAATATAAGTATTTCAACTTAGTTGATATTGTAACTGACACTTTGAATTTGTAAAATTAGGGTGTGGACGCATCGGATATCCATTGGTTCATTTTCTAGTATTTCGGTATAGGGTATAGAACCCGTTTGGGTATTTCTTTATTTTGGGTCAGATTCAAATATTTTTAATTCGAGTTCGGTTATTTCGGATCGGGTTCGGATATTTAGATTTTGAAAAAAAAAATTATTTATTTTCAAGTTTTTTGTGTTTAAAAATATAACTTTCACTCAACTGATTTTTAATTTTTTAATAGAATTAATGTTTTACAGTTTTGGAGATAACATTTAAAAATAAAAGACACTAATTTGGTTATTTTTTAAAAATTTTGGATGTAACTTTTGTTAATGCATGAAACAAAAGGCTTGACATGCATTTTTAACAAATTATTTTGTCTATAATTATAATCTTAAAGTATGGGTAGCATCAATATAAATATTATAAATAAAATTAGAGAAATAAACTAGAAATATAAGGTTAAATATGCATATGTTTGGTTATCTTCGGATTTCCATTCGGTTTCGGATAAAACCCGTTCGGATTCGGATATTCGATATCTCTTAATTTAATATCCGTTCGGATATTTTGCTACTTTGATTCGGATTTCGATTTGGATTGTTCAAGTCCGGCTCGAATATAGGTTCGGATATTGGGTAAAAGGCCCCACCCTATGTAAAATATTATTCCAACCGATTTTGTAATTGGTGTTTTGTTTTCTTATGTCATAATTGTTTTGGAACCATGAAAAATAGGAATTACTAGAATTTGAAGTTTAAGCTCTAACTTTATGTTCATTCTTAACTAAGAGCCAAATGATTATGTTTGACCCAAGCTGGCTTAGTTTTGTAATTGCAGCGTTGAATATAAAATGTGAGTATTTCAACTTAGTCGGATTTGTAACTGATAATTGGTTTTCAGTGTCTGTTTCCAAGTGATGTCAACCTAGGGAAAATGACATTAAAAGCCGTTTTTGTAGTGTTGAGTAAAGGTCTCCCTAGTAGTGTATTATGTATGTATATGAATAAAGATGGTAATGTAAAAATTTAGTCATCGTACTTGCCTAATAACCACAAATCTTTATACTTGCAGAAAAATACTAAAGCATTTAATTTTTAATTTTTGTATTTTTCTTACCTTTTTATTAGTTTTTAGATTCCACTATATTATTTTACAAGATTCTACTGAAATTCAATACGTTTAAAGCATATATAACCAAACAATCACTTGGTTAATTTAAGCCAAGTGGCAAACAGAAAAAAAGTAACGTCTCTTTGAGTTTTGTACAGAATTAAGTAGAACCCGCTATATATAGCAGCATTTGAAGCCCTCCTCTCAAACTCAAATCAACTTGTTCATCAGAGAAAAACTCCCTAAAGGTATATAGTTTTCGTTCTTGTTCATACTTCAAAAATTTAAAGATCAAAAATGTTGGGGTTTTCTATTTCTAGGGTAGATAAACCTCACTAGACCATCGGCAATCTCTTTGCTCATGTTTAGAAGTTGTAGTTTGAATTCTTCTTGTTCATATTTGGCAGATGAAGTTTTCACAATTGAAAGGAATGGAGAAAGAAATGGCGCAAAATTTATAATGGCTTGAAGCTCAAAAGATAGAGATAAGCATTGACCTGATTGCTACAGCCAAGCAACATCTTCAGTTCCTCGGAGTTGTTGACCGGAACCGGTGGCTCTACGATGGCTATGCACTCGAAAGAGCCATCTACAGGTAATTAAATAAAACAGACAAAAAAAAACACCTACTAGGTTTGCATCACACAAAAAATACATTTACTTAATCTAATCTTTATCTAATTTTCTGTAACATTTAATATTTTCTGATTAGTGAATTTTAAACTACTGATAAACAATATTGCTACAATCACCTATATATTAAATCTAAGAAAAGGAGCTAACTAAACTATCTGGAATATATATAACCTTTTAGTTTACAGACATATGTTTGTTTGTTTTCCCTATCCCTTTATAAAATTCTCAAATCAGTAACATTGTGTTTTGTTTTTAGATACAATGCTTACTGGCTTCCTTTGCTATCCAAATATTCCGATTCTTCCTCAATCTGCGAAGGTCCACTAGTCCCTCCATTTGATTGTGAATGGGTTTGGCATTGCCACAGGCTTAATCCGGTAAATCTAAACAGTATATATATATATTCCCATTGCAGACTATGAACAGTGGGAGCTATAATATATATAGCTCATTATTTTGTTAATTATCCAGGTGAGGTACAAGTCTGACTGTGAGGAATTCTATGGGAGAGTTCTGGACAACTCTGGCATTGAATCTTCAGCAAATGGAAGCTGCAAATTACAGACCGAAAAATTATGGAAGAGATTGTATCCTATGGAGCCCTATGACCTTGATTTGGATAAGGCAATCTCAGAGCCAAATGATATTTCTCCTCTTGAGAAATGCACGACCTATGATCTTGTTTCAGCTGCCAAGAGGCAAAGCTCATTTTATCTTGAGGTACAATAATGAACTTGACTAAAGTAAATTACAATATATGTTTTACAAGTTTGAAATTGGAACATATTAACATTATTTATATGGAGTTCTGATAAATGCATGCATTTTAAATATTTTATTTAAACATAAATACTTTGAAATTCATATAAACACTGTCAATACAAATAAATATACAATTAATGTGTGTGTTACAAGGTTTAATCCATTTGTTTTCGTCTTTTTTTCTATAGGTTTCAAGAGCCCATATGGACAGTGAGATCGTAATGGAAGAAGCTGTTGGTAGATACAGAGCATTCCTCTACTTAATCCAGAAAAACCGTGAAAAGACAATCAAACTAATCAGTGTGCCGACTTACGATATTGATCTAATTTGGCATACACATCAGCTGAACCCTTCCTCTTACTACAAGGATATGGTAAAGATCTTTTGTAACATCTTACAGCATGATGATACGGCAGACTCTGAGACAAGCGAAGGTATGAGACTCAACACTGTTTTCTCTGGAACTACTGCACAATGGGAAGAAACATTTGGCCGAAGTTATTGGAAATCCAGCATGTATATGACACCACATTCTTCAGTTTTGGTGGAGACTGAGAAGAGTGGTGCAAGTGCTAGATGCTTAGCTGAGGCAGCTGAGAAATGTGGTGCGGGTGCTAGGTGCTTTGCGGTGGAAGCTGAGAAGAACAGTGCTAGGTGTTTTGCTGTGGAGGCTGAGAAGAAAAATGCAAGGTGCTTGGCAATAACAAATGGTAAGAGCATTGCAAGGTGCCTTGCAGTGGATGCTGAGAAGAACAGTGCTAGGTGTTTTGCTGTGGAGGCTGAGAAGAAAAATGCAAGGTGCTTGGCAATAACAAAGGGTAAGGGCATTGCAAGGCGCTTTGCAGTGGAAGCTGGGAAGAACAGTGCTAGGTGCTTAGCTGTGGAGGCTGAGAAGAACAGTGCTAGGTGTTTTGCTGTGGAGGCTGAGAAGAAAAATGCAAGGTGCTTGGCAATAACAAATGATAAGAGCATTGCAAGGTGCCTTGCAGTGGATGCTGAGAAGAACAGTGCTAGGTGTTTTGCTGTGGAGGCTGAGATGAAAAATGCAAGGTGCTTGGCAATAACAAATGGTAAGAGCATTGCAAGGCGCTTTGCAGTGGAAGCTGAGCAGAACAGTGCTAGGTGCATAGCTGTGGAGGCTGAGAAGAACAGTTCTAGGTGTTTTGCTGTGGAGGCTGAGAAGAAAAATTCAAGGTGCTTGGCAATGACAAATGGTAAGAGCAGTGCAAGGTGCTTTGCAATGGCCACCGGAAAGAACAGTGCAAGGTGCCTTGCAGTGGCGGCTGAAAAGAATGTTGGATGTGGTAATTTGATGGAGAAAAATGCCAAGGAAAATGCTACACTGACGGAAGGCACTACTGCAGCTTAATTACTCAACTGAAGAAGTTCTAATGTGTAATGCTAATGTAAAATATGTGTAATATATGATCTGGAAATGCTGTGAAACTAATGAGGGATGTTTCTAATGTTACATGTTATAAACATGTACGTGCTAATGTAAATAAATAAGTTACAACAAATTTAATATCTATTTGAGTGTTTATATTGGAGTCGTGTGATGGGGGTTGAATTGAGAGGGTCGGACCCTTCACACGTACATCGGATCGAGGCGAGCTTTGGATAGAAACCAGTGTGTATATTTGCCAAATTAGTGTGAGAATGGTTCTTTCTTTAAACTTCCTTTTGTTGATCAATAATTTTGACAAGTAAAAATTCTGTATTTTTGCTGTAACTTTATTTTTCGATAAATATTCAAATCTACAACAATTTCATGTGGCGTTTGCAACAGATTGTTCTCAATTGGTGAAGATGGTTTGAAACCAGAATAATGGCATGCGCTTAACTTATCTAGAAGATATCAAAATCTTGAAGTTGAGTTTTAGTCACTTTCGGAGATAATCCATGTTCCAAGGAATACAATAAGACAGTCTAGCACGATGGGAGGAATCAACCGTTTTCCGTTCATATGGATTCAGAGTTCCTATTTTGGTTTGCAGAGTCTTAATTGAGTCTGTAGTTTGTTGGCAGAAACAAAATTCAAATAACAAATTTTTTATCAGATTCATAATTATATAATTTAGAAATTAGAACTTTTGAAAATGTGATAACAAAAAACAATAAATATAATATATTCATATCTAGATAATATTATATGAGTAGTTAGTTTCTAACATATCACTTTCACATAAATTCTTAGAAATATGAATAACAATGATATATATAAAGAATTAAAATATTATGCATAATGTTATTATTAAGATTTTCTATTTATAACTTTCTATTTCTTAATAATATTCCAACTTTTACTTTTCTTCTGTTATAATATTTTCAACAATCACATAAAACAAAAATATCCATAAAAGTAAAATATGGAGATATCTACCAAAAACTGTTATTTTAAAAATGTTTATTTAATAACAAGTAATTTAGATATTTGAAAATTTTATCTCAAATAATAAAATACATATTTTTAGAATATTTTACTACATATCTACTTTTAGATAATATAGTTGACCATATATCGATTGTTTGATCATCAGACTGATCTGATCATAAGTTTTTACGATGGAACTAACATTAGACTGTTTACCTAATTTAAAGATTAATATAAACATTAAGGCTGTCATTTCTTGATCTGAACTAAACTAACATCACTTTAATTTTCTTATATTTTCTCAAAATAAAAATAAATAAATAATATATATATATATAATTGAAAAGTTTAAGATTAGTATAATTACAAATTTAAGACGATAAAATAAAGTAAATACAAGAAACAAAACTAAGTTTTTCTTATTTAAAACCTAAAGTAATTGCAGTATAACTCGGACAAATAAACGCAATCAAATATATACAAAATTAATTAAGTTAACCTGTCAAATATATACATAAATTTACACTTATTCCTAAGATAACAATATTAAATATTAAAAAAAATTTGTATTTATGATATGTATAAATTATAAAAGGAATACATTTAATAAATTAATAAAACCAAAATATCAAATGATGATTTAGTAAATTTGTAAATATTTATATCTATGCATGAGCAGGAAAATCACATAGTAAAAAGTTTAACATTCATCACTGCTTCAGTTTAACCAAAAAATCAGTACTACATAATGCAAGTACTCAAACAACAATCAAAATGATTAATGTTAGAAATCCAAAAACAAAACAAAATAGAATAATTAACTAAAATATCTAGAATATATTATTTTGGGCATTCTAGAATATCTTAAATAATATAAAATAGGTATATTAGGTTAGGAATTATATTTATAGTTTTCAATGTATTTTATAAAGGAATAAATGAAGTATTTGGTTTGGATTTAAGGTTTGTAATTCTTTTTCTTAACACAAGTCAAATAATCAATTACACAATCATATAATCTTTCTATTTCGCATCTGATAATTCCACGATGTAGCTCTTCCATAACACTATGATCGACGATAGGTTATGCATGTATGAAATCATCGATGGGCAATCTCTTTCCGCGACACGACCTAAACGAACAGCTCTACCTACAGAACTCTAAAACTTCTAATAAACATTGCATCTTATAATCTACGATTTCTTGTACTCCGGTAATCAAATCTCAAACTTGGTGTAGAAACCTTTATCACTAGGCCACGGTGTTTCCACATGTTTGTAGGTTCTTACAAGACCAATTTTTAACATATCCACATGACACAGTACATCGGATCTATAGTTTATTTAAGTTTTTGGAACCTATTTTATTAATGCATCATGGTTCCAGAAGTTTAAAAGCTGGTGAAACCCTTTTTAAAATATGTAATATATATATATATATATATATATATATATATATCTTTTAGCCTTAAATTTTCAGATTATGATAATGAATAAAAAATAATTAAGTAATAATTTACTTTCTAGGATAAATTCTACTCACAGTACAATTGTCTTTCACACCTCTCATGCTCATGCTTTTGAGTTAAAAGAGCAATATATAAAAATACAAAAGATTTGTTTTCAGAATTATCAAAATTTTATTAATATTTAGGATATTGTAATTTTTAGTGTAAACTTGAGTTTCCTTTAATTGATTTTTATGCATTTCTAGGGCTTTAAAATTTTTATTGTGTATTGGATCCTAATATCTGAGGACTGACACTGTGTTTTATGTATTGTTTTAGATGATTCAAGTATTATTTTGTTTGCTTGTAATCGACATTATCAAGCACAATTATGTGTATATTGCCAAATTCTTGCGCTTAAAAATAATATGATTTAACTATTATTTTCCTTTTTCAAATCGCTTGTGATCGACATTATCAAACGCAGTCCTGTGAAGCTTTTCTTCAGAAAAAAAAAACACAATGATGTGTGTATGTTGGCATGTTGACATCTTCTTGTGCTTCAAAATAATAGCCTTTATTACCGCAGCATGTGGGCCCGTCTCGTTGGTGTTCAGATCAGATGTTTCTTGTATGTGAAAGTGGTCGTTCATAGCTAGTCTCTTAACAGTAAAATTTCTAATTTTCAGTTACCAAAAAATCAACACAGTAATAACACAAATGCCTCTTTAAGGAGATGACACATCGAAGGTAAAAATCAACACAGTAATAACACAAAATGCCTCTTAAGGAGATGATACATCGAAGGTGACATGTCAATAAATGAAAAAATTTGAAAATCCAATACAAACATTTCAATTTAACAAGTCATTTTTAGTTTTACACATCATGGATTATTAATTTACATATGGTTGACAAGCTCTTTCGCATTCTCTGTTCCGTTAGATCAAAATGGAAACAAATTTAAAATATGACAAATTTCTAAGCGTTCATATAGAGATCCATTTACATATTTCTCTTTTTCAGTTATACTATTTGTAGAATCATCAAATCATGCAATGGTGATTGCTTTCAAGTTCAGTGCATGCTTTACCCACCACGAACCCGCTTAAATTATGCCAATCTTCTACGTAGCTTTCTTCTAAGGGATGCTTCACCAGTTGATTTTTTATTCAGTTGAATCTCTCGAATATAAAGAGATCGAAATTTAAGTTTTGTTTGTGTGTTTTGTTTTGCTCAGATTCGGGACAGCAGAAACAACAAGGCAACATTACTAAGCAGCAACATCATCTGAACGGATTCATTGGTGTCTACACAGTTGAAAAGACAGACATGGCTAAGTTGCTAGAGATCTTGCTGAGAGAATCTTCGCACAATCAAATTACATCAACTGGAAGTAAAAACTTTTCGTCTCTAAGAGCGCTCTTTTGTTTTTGTTTATCCTTGGTGAAAATTAAAAAGTGCTATTAAATTATTCTCCAACTATTTGAACTTTCTCATGTGAGTTACTGAATCTCTTTATGTATTTGGTCACTGATCTTACTCCGAGTTCGAAGTGAAGGCCTTGAAAAGGAATAGCTCTTTAAATCGCTCCTACATCCTTCGCAAGGTTTTTTTTTGTTGCATTAGTCACCTTGATATACATGCCTTATATTACACCCAAAAAGAAAATCTTTTTTTGATAACCTTAATCAGTACCAATGATTTGGTTTTGGTTGGCTGAGTCAGTGAACTTTTTATCTTCATTTTGATCGAGGAAATATTCTTTCGTGTTATACTTCATTCTTTGAAACTGGTATGCCATTGACACAAAAAGTTACAACCATTATACAAATGTTTTGACTCCATACAATTTGAGTCCTTTCATTTTTATTTGTGTCATAGACTCATGGTTAGATCTCAAAATCTTTATATTTTCTTTTCTTTTCTTTTTGTTGCAGGTGATTCCACGGAAAGTCTGACTTATTTCTAAATCGCAGATAGTCTGGATTGACTGCAAAGAGTTGATGAATAAATTCTTTTGAAGTTCTTAATCTCAGTGGTTCCATAGCTTCTGCTCTTGAAATAATGTTTTGGATTTGGATGATTAAATCTATAAACTTCAGTGTATAGTGTGGATCGAACATTTGTCATTCAAGAGGTAAATATTTGGTCTGAATTCGGTTGTGCGAGATGCATTTGGTATCTTTAGAATGAGGACCATGGAAGCTGAATTCCATTGCTTAAGCAGACTACCAGAGTCAAAGAATTCCTGAATCATGCAGCAGTGATTTCTGGACCAACGACATACCAAGTAGCTGTGAAAAACTCCAAAGAGTAGCCATCAGGACCCCCAGTTTTGTTCTTCGGGAGATAGAAGAAAGCGCTCCTGATTTCCTCTGGCGAGAACTCTTTAAGAAAATTAGCAGATTGCTCTTCCGTACACTTGAAGTCAAATAGGAGGTCAATATCACTTTGAATGAAAAGGGGCTGAGATACCGGGCTACCAAGAAGGTCCAAGAAATAATCCACACACAGCTTATGTATCCCAGACTGAGAGTCTATCTACTCACCTGAATCAGATATTAAGAAGTGAATATGATTCATCGCTTGACGAGAGGCAGCGTACCTATGGAAGAGGCGAGAGTTGCCATCGCCAAGAGGCAGCCAGGTGATGTGCGATCGTTAAAAAAAGAAAACAGTCTCCGCGGATGATAGCTCCCCCCAATCATTTAAAGCTTGAAATTCTATGGACGCATTTGTCGGAGCTGGATCAGCTAGCATGGAGGATTGAGCAAGTAGTAATTTTTCATGCGCTGCAGCAGTCTTCTTCTCAATCTCTGAATAGTTCTGATGACTGAAATATCTGATACAATTCTTTAACATCTTAAGCTTCTTTGAAACTCTGAACATAGCCGAACCCGTGATGTTGAAAGAAAACCAGTTTTCTGCTACCATAGGAAGGAAGTCCAGGCTCTGGGTAAGGAAGTTAAAATCTGAAGGACTTCGACCTTTAACTGATCCGGCTTGAGAGTGATCGTCATAGCAGCATTATCAGAGAAATCTTGGCTACCAAAGAAAGCTACCGAGGAGGAAAAGCTCGCATACCATATCACCATTTACAAGGCACCTGTCAAGTTTCTTAGCTACTGGAGCGCTCTTTCGCTTGTTCCACCATGTAAATGTGGTGCCTCTGGAATTGAGATCCACTAGATTTGCATCAAATAAGCACTGATTAAATTTCATGATCCTCTTATCCATGTTCAGGGTAGTGGGCGTTGAATGCTCCGCAGGGTCTCTGATTTGGTCACCAAGGATTAGAAAGACCATAAGACGAGGCGATGCTAGTTATCTCAGACCACAAATCAGTCCTCACAGCAGCATCATTAGAAGCATAAACCACAGAAATAATCACTTTGGACTGAGAAGGCCATATAACTTCTACAGTGATCATCTGGAGAGATTTTGAGATAATAGTAACCAAAAGAGAAGGGTGCCAGAGAAGCCAATTTTTTCCGATAGGAGAGAAACCATAATTTTCAACAGAAGACCAACCAGGGAAGATATCCGAAACAAATTTATTCATCTTGGGCTGCTTCACATGTGTCTCAAGCAGTCCGCCAGAAAGAGGAGAATTTTTTCTATACCATTTACGTAATCCGCTGCGGTGACTGAATTTATTTAAACCGGGAACATTCCAGCAAAAAATGTCTGTCGACATAAATAATTAATTGATTTTGGGGCCCCTGTCCCGTTTCCCTTTTTGACCTGAGAATCTCTTACTGTTTCAAACCACCTCAAAGTCTGGTTCATGCTGACTGAACTCGCCTTCCTCTAGCTCTGAGTCTGAAGATTCAACTTCAGATGAGTCTGGTTGCACATCAGCATGGGAGGACCGAGAAATGCCTGATCCGCTTCTAGGTAGAATAGGTTGCAGGTATGAAGGAGTGCCACTAGATTCCCCCAAAGCTTTATCCTTTTCTGTGCCAAGCTTAGACTGAAAAACAACCTCCGTCTGCACTATTTCACGATGCCGATCCATAGAAGGCTGAGGAGGTAGAGCAGAGTTTGAGGCTGCGCCTGGACATGCTGGTTATCAATGTGAGTTTCTTTCTGAGCAGGCAGAGGCAATTTAGGATTAACTTTGATCCATCTTTGCTTATATTTGGATCTACCACGGTGAGTCTTTCTTTCCGGAGCGTCCTTTCTCTGATTTTGAGGACAGTTAGCCAGAGAGTGCGCGGTTGAGTTACATTTGGCGCAGGCTTTGGGAACTTTCGGGCAGCGTTTAGAAGCATGACCAACCTCTTTACAGACACCACAAACAGGAGGCATCCAAGGGCTTGAAACTAAAACCCTGCATATTTCACCTGTTTCAAATTGAACATTTACCACCTCTGGAAGCGGTTTTCTCGGATCAATAACTGTAAACACTTTAGAAACTTCCAGGTCATTTTTGTTAGCCGTTGACGGATGCAAGTACTTTGGATGGCCTACCAGTCCCGTGATTCTCTTCAGGCTATCTTCATTGAAGAATTGGAAAGGAACTTTCCTTAGCTCCAGCCATATGGGTGCCGATGTAAGCTCGGGTTTGACTGGAACAACACCTGGTTCCCATTTATCCACAAACATTATTTGGCCTTCAATCTGCCAAAGCTTTTAATTAATGACTTTATTCCTTGTCGCAGCGTTTGGGATACGGAAAAGAAACGCAAAGCCTTCCATTTTCGACACCACAATATCCCTGTAGTGCTTACTCCAAATGTCGTTGACAATGTTGTGCAAGGTACCTTGGGAAGGAGGGTCTGAGTAGAACTGACCCATCACGAAAGGTTCCCAAGATCTTCTATTCTTTTCTATCACCGAATTCGGTATCTTGACACATGATTCACCGGAGGGCAGAGTAAAAGCTTCCCCTTTATTGGATAATTTCTTCCCGAGACCCTTCGCATGAGCACACCAAGTATCGGGTGGGATAACCTTCTCCTTCTGACTCGGCTGCTGAGCGTCTTCTAGAGTTGGCTGAGCAACACCTGCATCAACGCCTACTCCAATAACCGGGACAAATACACCGGAAGGGGCAATGGTTACATCTGATTTTACAGCTTGTTGCGAGCTCAAAGAATCCTCTTTGGCATCATCATTAGCTAATTTAGCAGTTGAAACGGAGGTTTCTTTGTCGCTACAAACTTCAAGATCCTCCGGGACTTAACATGGGGAGCTCGATGGTAGAGTACCAGAGCTCAACTCAGGCTGAACGGACGGAGCTTCGGGGACCTGGGAAGATGGATTTGCCGAGGAGTCGACGATCACTGTCTCGACCGACGAAGCCGAACCGGTATTAGCGACCAGATCTGAACCTACTAGCGACTGTTGAGAAACCTCCTCAGCTGGTGAGCTGATTTGGGCATCTGAAACAACCGAAGGGGAGTAGGGAGCCAGGTCCTTCACTTCTGACTTGGATGGAGTTGATTTCGCCGGCGGAGAAGTCTTTGATATCGACTGTGGAGATTTCTTTGGTTTCTTCTTTTTCATCTGCCTCGGTGGGGATGAAGCAGATAAATTGCTGTGAACCCGACGCCTGATGAGACGCCGGTGAGCCGCTGAAGTCACAGGCACTGTGCCGGTGTCGGTGAGAATCGCTTTTGCTGTTGCCAAGGAGAGAAAGTTACCGTTACACCATTACTCTTTTGTAAATGGAAGCTGCAAATTACAGACTGAAAATTTATGGAAGAGATTGTATCCTATGGAGCCCTATGACCTTGATTTGGATAAGGCAATCTCAGAGCCAAATGATATTTCTCCTCTTGAGAAATGCGCGACCTATGATCTTGTTTCAGCTGCCAAGAGGCAAAGCTCATTTTATCTCGAGGTACAATAATGAACTTGACTAAAGTAAATTACATATGTTTTACAAGTTTAAAATTTGAACATATTAACATTATTTATATGGAGTTCTGATAAACACATGCATTTTAAATATTTTATTTAAACTTAAATACTTTGAAATTCATATAAACACTGTCAATACAAATAAATATACGATTAATGTGTGTGTTACAAGGTTTAATCCATTTGTTTTCGTATTTTTCTATAGGTTTCAAGAGCCCATGTGGACAGTGAGATCGTAATAGAAGAAGCTGTTGGTAGATACAAAGCATTCCTCTACTTAATCCAGAAAACCGTGAAAAGAAGATCAAACTAATCAGTGTGCCGACTTACGATATTGATCTAATTTGGCATACACATCAACTGAACCCTCTCCTCTTACTACAAGGATATGGTAAAGATCTTTTGTAACATCTTACAGCATGATGATACGGCAGACTCTGAGACAAGCGAAGGTATGAGACTCAATACTGTTTTCTGGAACTACTGCACAATGGGAAGAAACATTTGGCCGAAGTTATTGGAAATTCAGCATGGATACGATGCCACATTCTTCAGTTGTGGTGGAGACTGAGAAGAGTGGTGCGGGTGCTAGATGCTTAGCTGAGGCAGCTGAGAAATGTGGGTGGGTGCTAGGTGCTTTGCGGTGGAAGCTGAGAAGAACAGTGCTAGGTGTTTTGCTGTGGAGGCTGAGAAGAAAATGCAAGGTGCTTGGCAATAACAAATGGTAAGAGCATTGCTGTGCCTTGCAGTGGATGCTGAGAAGAACAGTGCTAGGTGTTTTGCTGTGGAGGCTGAGAAGAAAAATGCAAGGTGCTTGGCAATAACAAATGGTAAGAGCATTTCAAGGTGCCTTGCAGTGGATGCTGAGAAGAACAGTGCTAGGTGTTTTGCTGTGGAGGCTGAGAAGAAAAAATGCAAGGTGCTTGGTAACAAATGAGGGTGAGTGAACATGGTGGAAGCTGAGAAGAAAGAGTAGGTGTTTGCTGGAGGGCTGAGAATAAGAGTTCTAGGTGGGGTTGTGGAGGTTGCAAGGAGAAATGGAAGTGCAATGGCAAGGAAAAGAATGGAATGTGGTAATTGATGGAGAAAAATGCCAAGGAAAATGCTACACTGACGGAAGGCACTACTGCAGCTTAATTACTCAACTGAAGAAGTTCTAATGTAATGCTAATGTAAAATATGTGTAATATATGATCTGGAAATGCTGTGAAACTAATGAGTGATTTCTAATGTTACATGTTATAAACATGTACGTGCTAATGTAAATAAATAAGTTACAATAAATTTAATATCTATTTGAGTGTTTATGTTGGAGTCGTGTGATGGGGGTTGAATTGAGAGGGTCGGACCACAACAATGATATATATAAAGAATTAAAAAATATTATGCATAATGTTATTATTAAGATTTTCAATTTTTAACTTTCAATTTTAATAATATTATAACTTTCTTCTGTTATAATGTTTTCAAACAATCACATAAAACAAAAAATATCCATAAAAGTAAAATGTGGAGATATCCACCAAAAACTGTTATTTGAAAAATGTTTATTTAGTAACAAGTAAATTAGATATTTGAAAATTTTATCTCAAATAATAAAATACATATTTTTAGAATATTTTGATCATCTGACTTTTACATAAAATACTGACCATATATCGATCATTTGATCATCTGACTGATCTGATAATAAATTTTTATGATGGAACTAACATTAGACTATTTACCTAATTTAAAGATTAAGATAAACAATATGACTGTCATTTGTTGATCTTAAGTAAACTAACATCACTCTGATTTTCTTATATTTTCTTTAATATATATATATATATATATATATATAAAATTTAAAAGTGTACAAATAGTATAATTACAAATCTAAGACAATAAAATTAAATAAATAAAAGAAACAAAACTAATTTTTCTTATTTAAAACCTAAAGTAATTGTGTATAACCTGACAAATTAATGCAATCAATATATACAAAAATAATGAACCTGTCAGATTTATACATATATTTACATTTATTCCTAAGATAACAATATAAAAATATTTTTAAAAAATTTGTGTATTTATCATATGTATAAATTATAAAAGGAATACATTCAATAAATTAATAAAACCAAAATATCAAATAATGATTTAGTTAATTTGTAAATATTTATATCCATATATGAGCACGGGAAATCACATAGTAAAAAAGTTTAACATTCATCACTCATATCAGTTTAACCAAAAATATCAATACTACATAAATACAAGTACTCAAAAAACAATCAAAATGATTAATGTTATAAATCAGAGAAAACAAAAAGAAACAAAATTCTCGACCGAAAGCCGAACCGGTATTAGCGACCAGATCTGAACCTACTAGCGACTGTTGAGAAACCTCCTCAGCTGGTGAGCTGATTTGGGCATCTGAAACAACCGAAGGGGAGTAGGGAGCCAGGTCCTTCACTTCTGACTTGGATGGAGTTGATTTCGCCGGCGGAGAAGTCTTTGATATCGACTGTGGAGATTTCTTTGGTTTCTTCTTTTTCATCTGCCTCGGTGGGGATGAAGCAGATAAATTGCTGTGAACCCGACGCCTGATGAGACGCCGGTGAGCCGCTGAAGTCACAGGCACTGTGCCGGTGTCGGTGAGAATCGCTTTTGCTGTTGCCAAGGAGAGAGAAAGTTACCGTTACACCATTACTCTTTTTGTATAATACTGTTGCTACAAAGTTATTGGCTTCGAGGCCGAAGGAAATCCTTCCTCTTATGGACTCTAAGTCACAATCTGCGTTTCTTTCTGGGCGATTACTGGCTGAAAACATGCTGCTTACCACGGACTTGGTGAATGGTTATCACACTCATACGCTCTCTTCTCGTGGTATGCTAAAGGTGGATCTGAGGAAAGCTTTTGACTGTGTGAGATGGGGCTTCATTCTTGCCTCCCTCCGTGCGCTAGCAATCCCAGAAAGATACATAAGGCTGATATCTCAATGTATCTCCACAGCCTCATTCTCAGTTGCTATAAATGGAGTTTCAGGTGGATTCTTTAACAGCACAAAAGGGATCCACCAAGGCGACCCTTTATCTCCATATCTGTTTGTGCTAGCAATGGAGTGTCTGTCCAGATTGCTCAAATCTAGATACGAAGCAGGTAGTATTGGCTATCATCCAGGTACAGAGAATTTACAGATCTCTCACTTGATGTTTGCGGATGATGTTATGGTCTTTTTTGACGGGAGCAGTAGTAGTCTTCATGGAATAACTGAATGTCTTGATGATTTTGCCTCTTGGTCGGGTCTACACGTCAACACCTCCAAAATGGAGCTGTTCACCTCGGGACTCGAAGGCAGTGAATCAACTGCCATCGCGTGCTATGGGTTTGCTTCTGGTCAGCTTCCTATCAGGTACCTGGGACTTCCTTTGATGAGTCAAAAGCTTAAGATCTCTGAGTACGCCCCATTGATGAACAAGATCACTTTAAGCTTTTAGGCCTGGTCGGCTAAGCTTCTTTCTTTTGCTGGAAGATTACAATTGCTGAAAACAATTATATTTGGAACCGTCAATTTTTGGACTTCAGCTTGTATGCTTCCCAAGGGTTGTATAAAGAACATTGAGGCTTTGAGCTCCAGGATTTTATGGACAGGAAACATTGGGAAAAAATGCATTGCAAAGATAACTTGGTCTACGGTTTGCTTACCTAAGAATAAGGGAGACCTTGGTCTTCGTAGCTTCACAGTTTGGAACCAGGTTTTAGGTTTAAAATTCATAGGGATCTTGCTGTCTAAAGCTTCATCCCCCTGGGCAGACTGGCACTGGAACAAGAACTTACAAGATAAGTCTTTCTGGACCATAGAACCTTCTCCTTCAGACTCGTGGGCATGGAAAAAGCTTCTTAAGCTTCGCCCGCTAGCACTTCAGTTCTGCAGAACTTGTCTAGGGAATGGGCAATCTGCGAGTTTCTGGTTCGACGTATGGTCTCCGTTGGGTCAGCTTATCAAGTATATTGAGGACTCAGAACCGAGAGCTTTGCGCATTAGGAGAGGAGCAGTTGTTGCTGATGCCATCCAAGGGTCCTCTTGGTCTCTTCCGCATCCAAGATCAGAACAGGAAGTTGAACTTCACTCTTTTATAACAACTATCTCCCTGCCTTTAAACCCTGATGTAGATGATGCCTATGAATGGGTTGCTGGTGATACTCCTTCTCGTTCTTTCAGGTCTTCAAGCACCTGGGAGATCCTCAGACCAAGGCAGGAGGAGGTAGACTGGGGGGGGGGGGGGGATGTCGTCTGATTCAAGGGAGCAATTCCTAAGCATTCATTCACAATGTGGGTGGCAAATTACGACAGGCTCCCAACGAGAAATCGGCTTGCTTCATGGGGAATGACGATCGCTATATATGTCAACGAATTTAAAAATACAATTAATAAATTTAGGGCCCGACTGGTTTCCCCGCTACCACCCGCAAACGCAGCTTTTGCGGTTGCTGGCGGTTGACAGCGTTTCGAAACAATCATGCAAACCGCTACAAATCGCTTCAAACCGCTCCGAACCTCTGAAAATCAAAAGCATGCTCCAGCTAGCGTTTGCGGTTGCGGGCGGTTGCGGCTGGATAAATAAATATAAAATTATTTTCAATTTTTTTTCAAGTTTTAAAATTAAAAATTTTAAAATGAAAATATTATAAATAAAAATATAAAAATATTGTATATATTAATTTAAATTCACAAACTTTATCATAATTTGTTTTATAAAAACTTTAAACTAACTATTCATTAGACTTTTTAAAAATTAATATACATACATATATAAAGATATACACTTATATAAAACGAAATAAAATATTCTTTTAAAAGTTTTAATATAAATCTTCAAAAAAATTTTTATTAAAATTATAAATTTTGACTAATTTAAAAAATTAAATAAATAAGCATAATATTTTTATTAATCATATTATACTGATAAATATTATATTTTATTAAAATAATTTTTTTAAAAATATTTTTATAGTGTTATAATATGTTAATATTGGTAATTTATTATTAAACCGCTACAATATCCTATAATCAACCAGTCACAAATATCCCGCAAACGCAACAATTTTCAAACGTTGTGCCAGTCATACAAAACGCTTAATAACGCTTGAAACCGCGAACCACCGCGATCCGCGAACTCCCAAGACCAAGAATCAAGAACGCGTTTAAACCAGTCGGGCCCTTAGTCATAGTATATCTTTATAAACTGAGACTATCCAATTCATCAAAAATCGTAACAATTTATGAAACAACACATTACGTCACAATATTGTCACAGTTTGTTACAATTGTTTTTTTGTCACAACATTGTAGCTAATTGTGTCAAAAGTTGGCTAAAATTTTAACAGTCACAATATTGTGACAAAACATATACTTAGGGCTTGCTGAATGACTGGTTTACCCGCTAGCACCCGCAAACGCGATTTTTGCGGTTGCTAACGGTTGTTGGCGTTTTGAAACAATCACAGAAAACGCTATAAGTCGCTTCAAACCTCTCCGAACCTCGTAAAATCAAAAGCTGGTTCCGGCTAGCGTTTACGGTTGCGGGAGGGTAAAATTTTTTCTTAAAAAAAATATAAAAAATAAAAATAAAATATTCAATAAAAATTTTAAATTGAAATAACATAAATTTTAAAATGTGTACATATTATATTTTAATTTATATTATAAAACATTAAAAAAAAAATATTTTACATAATTTTTAAAAAATTAATATTTGATTTTATAGATATAATTTTTATATTTATTATAATATTATGATTTTTAATACTTTTATAATTATATAAAACATAAATATTATTAATTTTTATTTAACAGCTGTTGCGTGTGGTAGTTTACCAGTTATAAAAGTCCTGCAAACGCACCAATTTCTAACTGTTGTACCAGTCGTATAAATCTCTAGAAAACGCTTAAAACCGCAACCATCCGCATCCGCAAACTCCCGCAACCGCTGCGTTTACACCAGTCAGGCCCTTGTGACATAAAATTGTTGTAATATCGTATCACCAATGTCACAGATTTGTGACTCATATTATTAGTATGATAATTTAGTCACAGTATCTCAATTTTCTAGTAGTGATCTCCCAGAACACTCACGGGAGAAGAAACAAAAACAAAGCAACCACTAGACACATAATCCTTAGAAGAGAGACTGCTAAGCCACAACCAACAAAACACTTATTCCCTTTTGCGCAAATCACTCAAGACTCTATCTTTGCGCAAATCACCAACAAAACACTTCTTCCCATGACACAGAAAAATCCTGTTCATAGCCCCTTAATTGGAACACTTGAACAAACAAGAGATCGCGTTCTTGAAGCAAACGCATCGCTAATCAAACACCGATGTCCAGAAAGAAATCGAACCTTGACAACTAAAACGGGATCTGAACACCTATTCACAGCTTCGAGAGGTGTAGAAGTGTACCACCAGCATGACCAGGGATCGTCACCGGCACTGGGAAGAACATCTCCACCACGCGTATCCACAAAAGCCACTTCTCTGGTTGACTATTCCGTCGAAGTGACTACTTGTCGCACGTCATCTCCGTGAATCGAAGAAACTGAGCCTCTCAACACCGTCCGTCACACCGCACCTCCATCTGTCTCACCACCACAAGGGAATGTAGAACCGGAAACAAGGACTCATCTCGCCACATCACGCCGTAGATCGCAGAATGGAAAACCGGATCTGACAGAGTCTTTGATTCTAAAAGCCAATTCTCACCCTACCGCCTCTCCTTGGGTCTCGTCGTATCTCCATAAGAATCGAGGACATCACCGTTGGACACTAAAGATCGTCCGAAGAGCTCTCAAGCAACCCGGAAATCCGTACATATGAACCAAGACTAAGACATGGTAAGATGAAAGCAATTGAAAACGAGAGAAAGGAGCATACACCTCCGGTGCTGTTAAATTCGACCTTCGGAGTTAGGGATTTACTGTGCGGCATCTACACGGGATACGGAGATAAAAGATTTGAGTGCTATATATCTCAGCTCATTAGTTAATATGGTACTCTTTTTTTTCTATTTAGAATTTGTTTTTCAACTTTTGTCCGCTGCTCTCACTCTCTCAATTTTTTCGTCTTTTTTATATTAAACCTTCTAGTTTATGATATATGGTGTACATGTTGAACTGTTATAAAAATAGATCTGACTATTTATATCATGACTTTACATTTTTTATTACTTGTCCAAAAATAACTATAGAGTTAAGCATGTTTGAGCTATCTATCATAAGAGTGAAGTCAAAACACAAAAAATGTCATATGGTGATTGTATAGTCAATAAAAAATCTTTCGAATTTTCAAAATATCAACATATTGGCCGTCTACTGGGTGATGCAACCCAGATGTGGAGTCACGGGGAATGGAAACTCATTGGCGAAAGTGATAGGAGCACTACAAAGATTGGGATAGAAACAAACTGGGTGATCGTGAATTCTTTTAGAAGAAGGCTATGATCAACCTCTCTCTTGCTCCATCTTTTTTTTTTTAACAACACTTTTGAAAGATGATGAAACCTGGTTTTTGACCAATTATTGTGTTTATCATGAATGTAACATATCAGAGATCTTGTTCCTTTATTTTCCATGTGTTTCAAAAGGCGCATAGCGCTCAAAAGGAAGAAAATTAGAGCCATGTGTCGTGAGTCATGAGCGCTCTAAGGCATTCACCTTATGAATATGACGCATTTAAACAGGTTACTAATATAGAGATTTAGAGGAACTTAGAAATGCATTGATAGGTGTTCCTATGTTAGAAGTATGTGTATATGTATTTGTTAGCTATACAAGTGTAACTATTTCTATGGTTATGTACAGAACCTAGTTAAGAGTATTGTAGACAGTTAGTAGTATACACACTATTACTAAGATAGTCAGCGATACTATACGAGTTAGTCATAAGACACTAAAATCTATAAAAAAAAAAAAAACGTTACAACTAAAAAAGCTAAATTCAATCTCAAATCCAAAACACCTAAACCTCTATGGATCTAAACATAATGATGTAAAATCCTTTTAAAGGTTGGTCAAAGTAGTTGTGATAATGTTTCCAAGATGTTTTCAAGTTCGGTCAAAGTGAGTTTTAATAGAAACAAAGAGGTGGAGGTCACTGGCGTTAGGACAGTCGCTACGGTGCTCCTGGAGCAGAAAGCGATCCCCTTTTAAGAAACAGATATTCCCTCCGATTGCAGAGGAAAGTCTCCTAGTGAAATCACTCACTTATCATTGAATTTTGTCAAAAGAGGCAACGCTTTTGGAGGTTTCGTGAACATTGTATGAATGTTAGGTTTCTTTGAGTTGGTTTGGGCTTAGGCAAGATTGTGACTGCAATAATATTAGGACATGTTTGCATGAAAAATAAAAAATTATGATTGTCAAATTCGTGCTCCCAAAGAATGATTCATATACATGGACGCATTTGTTGTCTATCCCCTTCACAAACGTAGGACATTAGAGGCAAAAACATACCAATCTCCACCCAAATTGCTATTATCATCATAATACGCCGCCTTCTTGTTATCGGTCCACGAAATACAATGTTGAAAAGTTAGTCATCATTGCTGCTCCTCCGTTTTTAGTGAGACCATTTCACTTCGCTGCTGCTGTTGTTGTTGATGCATTATCAGATGGTGGTTCTTTGGTCTTAAATTGCTCGGAAGCCATCGATATATCCGCTCCGGCAAGAACCTAGCAGTGCCAAGGATTTCATTTCAGGACAATCACGCTTCATGGATTCTTTGGGAATAATATAGCATACCAAAGAGAATCTTGGTGACTTACAGTTCCAGTCTTTCATGGATTGCTTTGCGCACTGAGCTGTTGAAACCATATGCTATAGAATTGAACAAGCCCTGAAAAATACAACATCCAGTATAAGCAAAGATGATCTGTTGAGAATTTTTATAATAGGTGTTTGTTACCATAAGTGCAGCTGTTCCCACGTCAAGAGCTGAGAGCCAGAAGATCTTATGGCCTGGCTCGATGAAATCATGAATGCGGTTGATGGTACCAAATGCCCATGATCCTATCAGAATGAGTGGATAGTATCCCCAACGGTTCAACACCTGTGGTTTTCAGAAAACAACCATTAAGGCTTAATCTAGGAACCAAAGTCAGTCATAGTATACAGAAATGGTATTAGCAATATAGAGAAAAATAAAACCTTTAACTCTGCTCTATTATCAAACTGATCCACTCGGTCAGACATTCCAACTGCCATCTGAAATTTGACACCACCATATCAGTAAACAGGCAAGTGTTATGTGACTACTTTCAGAAGGCAATGTAGATAGAGGGTTACAATTACATACACGTCTAGCGTTTCTAAGCATCCGTATCACTTGGAAGTATGTAAACCCATTGTAGAGAATGGCACCCCAAAGAGGAGCGTAGAAAGTTAAGAAATGAACAGCCTGCATCGGTAGAGACTAGAGAGGTCAGATAAGTTCAAGATTTGGAGAAAAAAGAAGGACCCTACTCTACATTCATGTACGCAGGCAGTAAGTAACCAATCGTTTTGCTCAATTAAAGATTCTCTCTTACCTTTCCTTTCATACCAGTTTGAGTCCAGCACCAAGGCCCCAAATGCGAGTGGTTATTACCAAAAGAACGTATGACAGTCACAACCAAGGAAGTTCCTGCCCAAGATTGGATTTGGATGTATAAACAGTTTAGCACATTCTCAAACTGAGTGATCTAAATCTGAAAAGAGTATCCCTCTTTTCACCTACCCCAAACATACAAGTGAAACATGGCTTCCAGATCCTCAACATCAGTCTTATGCTTAACCACAGTGCGGTGAAGAGTGAAAGCAATAGTGGTTGTCCACAAGAAGGAAGCTACGCAGAAGAAATGAGTCGTGTAGCCTTGTGCATCACAAATAAACCCCTTGGAAGGATCACTACATGATCAATCAAGAAGAGTGTAAACAATCATCTTTAGCAACAATCGATGGTAAGTAAGTAAACAAAACAAAAAACATACCCTACGATTAGGAAGAAGCTGCAAAGCATATCCTGCAATACAACACCTTTAGATTCAGCAAATAACCCTAGATCTACCTTGATCTTTGATTTACTGAAACTTACGGAGAGAGCGAGGTAGAAGACGAGCTTGAAGGAGAACTTGCGGAGTTCTTTGAAGAGGCAATAGCAGAGGACGATGAAGGTTGACCCGACGAAGGAGAGACTCGACGCGCCGGTGTTAATCGCCGTTAGAATGCTACGATCTCCGGCAGTTAAGCCTCCGCCGGCACTGAGAACCGCCGACATCGTTATCTGCGATTCGAAAAACCGATCGTCGGATTTTGGCTTTTTCGAGTTCGTCGTTTCTCTCGTCCCGGTCGGGTCGGGTCGGGTTGAGTTATGTTTAATGAACCGGACTCCTCGTTACATTCTGATTCAAGCCTAGCCCAAACATTTGGTTTAGCCTCATTGTTCAAAAGTATTTATATCAAAATTTTGTAAAGATACAGGTGTCGTGATCGGTTAATGCTGTAGAAGCTGCACACAGCATTATGAGATGTATTTATTAATAAAAAAAATTATGCATGTATATAATATAATCTATTATACTAATCATACTTTAAAATAAAAACTACAGCAATAGCAATAAAATCTACGTGTACAATAAAAAATTGACAGCAATAATCTTACAGTAAAAAAAATAAAACTACAGTTTGTACCAATCAACCTAGATATCCCATTTCTAAAAACAAAAATAGGTAATTACATTGTACGTATGACACTCAAAAAATTAAATAATTCATCGTATAACCAAAAAAAAATACCTTGATATTCACGTATTTTGTGTCTTATATACCAAAACACCCTTCAAATTAAGACCCCTTGATGAGTGAGATATTTGACAGATTTTTTGCACTTAAATTCGGATCAATCTAAACTCGAAATACAACCTCCTTTTAATTTCCATCACCGATATTATGCTACAACAACCGAGTCTAAGGTTTAATGCCCGGCGAATATAAAAATGGGGCCCTTTATAAATTTTTTTATCATAGTACAATATATATTTGAAAAAGAATATTAAGACAATAACTTTAAAAACTAAGACAAAATTTTTCTTCCCTCTTTTCAATAAACTCTTTAATCAAATTATCATAATCTAGATTCCTAACTAATTCTCTCGATCGATATAATTGCTAGACCATTTAACCTTTCTTGTGACATGGTTGATCGAAGATAAGACTTTATTAGCTTTAACTTGGAAAAGCTTCTTTCAGCAAGGGCTTACGTAAACCGAATCGTCAATAATATTTGATAAGCAATCCATGAGTTTGGATAACACTCTTCCCTTCCTTTCAAGAAGTTCAAAACTTCAAGAGGTCTCTTGTAATCTTGTGGCAATGCCTCTTTAGAACCATCAGTTCAAAACACAAATCATCCCCAATAACATCGAATGATTTACATGCTTTAAAGCTGTTTCAAGATTGGTACAAGATGCCATCAAACTATCTTCACTCGCTGATTTCTCCAAATCAAAGAGAAAACCAAATGTTTGTTCATACTTCGAAATTGCTCAAACCTTGTTTCAAGAGAATAAAGAGCTTGATCCATGACTTGGAGGAAATAAGAAGTTCAAGCTCTTCCTGGAGATAGATCTACGCACTCATCAACTAACTCTTGTTCCTCATCAAAGAACCTTTTCCTTTTGATGACACGCTTCAGGTTGGGAATGTGGCTTCAATCTCCATAGCTTCGCAATTTTTAGCATCTGTTTTGCACTTTCAAAGCCTCTCTCTATAATTCAAAAAAGAAAGAAGTCCTTCCAACCGGGAAACAGCACCTTCAATGTTCATTTTTTCGACTGCAAACTCTTGCTTACGGTGTTAACAGCAAATAACAGTTTGTACCAAATCACCATAGACAACAAGAATTCATAATTTCCAATCCCATGTGTCTCGCTTGTAACAAGACACTCAGCATCGCTTTTGTTGTCGGATCCTTAGTAGTCTCGCTATATAAATTAAAGCATCTCTTATCTTTGGAGCTTGAAACCTTATTGCCTTGACACATTCAACATGACTTTCCCACCGTGTTTTCGATAAAGATTTAATCACAAATCTATCGCAAAACTTTAAAGATTTCACCAATGCATCAACTCTGTCTTTTTGTCTTTTCTTGGCTCGATGCACATGATCTCGTTGGAGGCATATTTTCTGAAATTAATAATTAAACTTAAATCAACAAAGACGAAAACTAAAAATAAAAAATTCACCACTTTGACAAAACCGATGATAATATAAGAGACACTGTAGCGGGATTGAGAACCAAGAAAGAAGACGTGTGTGCTTGCTTGAGAAAGATTGATGTGAACATTGCACGTAGAATACTTAGGAATATATACGAACCAAATATATTAAGTATAACTGCATTTTTTCCTTTTTATTTAGGAGTTTGACATATAAAACATATATTCCTTTTTTCAATTTGGAAAATTGACAATAAAATAAAATACTCATTTTTTTAAAAAGCAATGTAGATAATTGAACTTGTATTGAATAATAAATGGCAAACTTAAACCAATATACTACTAATAATTTTTGGAAATTTGGGGCCCTAAAAAAACTATATATTTTGGGGGCCCTAGGCGAAAGCCTTTTTGAATACACTTGAAGCACGGCTCTGTACAACACGGTGATTTCTTATGTTAGATGGTCACCGTCGTTATCAATAGGTTTCTCTAATTGATTATCACCATTTATTATTGTTCTCATTTCCGTATCGTCTTCATTATTTCTTTTATGTTTAATCAATTTTTAGTTTACAAGTCTAATCTATTAATCATATTTATCTAGTATAGTTTATTGTGACAAAATATTATATATTATTTTAAGATTTTAATTTTATTTAAAATATTATAAGTATTATTATATTTTATATTTGGGTTTAGTGTTAAGTTATTAGGATTTAATATTCAGATAATAGGGCGGGTGGAAGTAAAGGTTTATGATTATATTATTTATAAAATCTCTATACTATTTATTTATTAATTCACCATTTTTTCCATACTATTTTCTTTATATGATGCTTAATTTTATTAATTTACGTATGTAAATAGAATAGATTATTTATTTTATATTATTTGTAGATTATCCATACCTTATACATTTAAAACAAAATCTTCACTTATATCCATTATTGTTCCGACGCTTAGATCGTGTATAGATGTTTAAGACTATATATTTTAAACTGAAATCAAAACACGCCGTTTTGAGCAATTTCTTTTTGTAAAAAATGAATAAACAGTGTATCAAACCCGGGTCTCCAGTTTAAACAATCATTAATAAAAGGACAAATCTCCAAAATAGCATCTTTCTAAGTTTATATCACAAAAATAGCACTCAAAAACAAAAATGACCAAAATATCACATTTTTAAATTTATCCTTTGAAAATTTTAATTTTTTTATTTTTCAAAATTTGAAATCTTATCCCAAAACCTCATTTCTCAACTCTAAACCCTAAACCCTAAACTCTAAACCCTAAACCCTAAACCCTAAACTCTAAACTCTAAACCCTAAACCCTAAACCCTAAAATTTAAACCCTAAACCCTAAACCCTAAATCCTAAACCCCACCATTTAACTCTAAACCCTAAATTTGTGACTTTTGATAAAACATTAAGTGCTATTTTTGTGACTTTTGACCTTGAGTGCTAGTTTGGAAATAAAAACTTGATTTATTGCTATTTTTGTTTTTATAAAGATATACTTGTGCGTGACTTGCATATCCACACATATGTTTGTTTTAACCTTTATAAATAATTTATTTGCTTAACTGATAATAAATATTTTAAAAATAATATTTTGTTTATAACTATAAAAGTTTAAAAATTAAAAGACTATTTTAAAAATAATATTTTGTTTATAACTATAAAAGTTTAAAAATTAAAAGACTATTTTAAAAATAATATTTTGTTTATAACTATAAAAGTTTAAAAATTAAAAGACTATTTTAAAAATAAAAAGTATGACTCTATAATTTTAAATAATGTTCTATTGGTCTCTATATTTAGGAAAAATAGTAATCTCCATTTTAGAGAAAGAAATAGTGATGGATTGGAGTATTTTTTCTCTATTATAACATACAGAGGTGAAAATATTATTTCAGCTAGATCTCTGGTTAGCAAAGGACTAATCAAAACGGTGGGATTAGGCTCTTCCATCTCAATATGGAATGATCCCTGACTCCCAACTGATATACCATGGATTTGATCTATTTTTACGCATGGTATATAGGTGTTTTAGGATATATATATATATATATATATAATATATTATGTTTTGGAGTCTATTAGGTATGTTTTCGTGTTCGTGAGCATTTTGGAGTAAAGCGATGATTTTGGAGCATTTTGGAGTAAAGCGATGATTTTGGAGCATTTTGGAGTAAAGCGATGATTTTGGAGCATTTTGGAGTAAAGCGATGATTTTGGAGCATTTTGGAGTAAAGCGATGATTTTGGAGCATTTTGGAGTAAAGCGATGATTTTGGAGCATTTTGGAGTAAAGCGATGATTTTGGAGCATTTTGGAGTAAAGCGATGATTTTGGAGCATTTTGGAGTAAAGCGATGATTTTGGAGCATTTTGGAGTAAAGCGATGATTTTGGAGCATTTTGGAGTAAAGCGATGATTTTGGAGCATTTTGGAGTAAAGCGATGATTTTGGAGCATTTTGGAGTAAAGCGATGATTTTGGAGCATTTTGGAGTAAAGCGATGATTTTGGAGCATTTTGGAGTAAAGCGATGATTTTGGAGCATTTTGGAGTAAAGCGATGATTTTGGAGCATTTTGGAGTAAAGCGATGATTTTGGAGCATTTTGGAGTAAAGCGATGATTTTGGAGCATTTTGGAGTAAAGCGATGATTTTGGAGCATTTTGGAGTAAAGCGATGATTTTGGAGCATTTTGGAGTAAAGCGATGATTTTGGAGCATTTTGGAGTAAAGCGATGATTTTGGAGCATTTTGGAGTAAAGCGATGATTTTGGAGCATTTTGGAGTAAAGCGATGATTTTGGAGCATTTTGGAGTAAAGCGATGATTTTGGAGCATTTTGGAGTAAAGCGATGATTTTGGAGCATTTTGGAGTAAAGCGATGATTTTGGAGCATTTTGGAGTAAAGCGATGATTTTGGAGCATTTTGGAGTAAAGCGATGATTTTGGAGCATTTTGGAGTAAAGCGATGATTTTGGAGCATTTTGGAGTAAAGCGATGATTTTGGAGCATTTTGGAGTAAAGCGATGATTTTGGAGCATTTTGGAGTAAAGCGATGATTTTGGAGCATTTTGGAGTAAAGCGATGATTTTGGAGCATTTTGGAGTAAAGCGATGATTTTGGAGCATTTTGGAGTAAAGCGATGATTTTGGAGCATTTTGGAGTAAAGCGATGATTTTGGAGCATTTTGGAGTAAAGCGATGATTTTGGAGCATTTTGGAGTAAAGCGATGATTTTGGAGCATTTTGGAGTAAAGCGATGATTTTGGAGCATTTTGGAGTAAAGCGATGATTTTGGAGCATTTTGGAGTAAAGCGATGATTTTGGAGCATTTTGGAGTAAAGCGATGATTTTGGAGCATTTTGGAGTAAAGCGATGATTTTGGAGCATTTTGGAGTAAAGCGATGATTTTGGAGCATTTTGGAGTAAAGCGATGATTTTGGAGCATTTTGGAGTAAAGCGATGATTTTGGAGCATTTTGGAGTAAAGCGATGATTTTGGAGCATTTTGGAGTAAAGCGATGATTTTGGAGCATTTTGGAGTAAAGCGATGATTTTGGAGCATTTTGGAGTAAAGCGATGATTTTGGAGCATTTTGGAGTAAAGCGATGATTTTGGAGCATTTTGGAGTAAAGCGATGATTTTGGAGCATTTTGGAGTAAAGCGATGATTTTGGAGCATTTTGGAGTAAAGCGATGATTTTGGAGCATTTTGGAGTAAAGCGATGATTTTGGAGCATTTTGGAGTAAAGCGATGATTTTGGAGCATTTTGGAGTAAAGCGATGATTTTGGAGCATTTTGGAGTAAAGCGATGATTTTGGAGCATTTTGGAGTAAAGCGATGATTTTGGAGCATTTTGGAGTAAAGCGATGATTTTGGAGCATTTTGGAGTAAAGCGATGATTTTGGAGCATTTTGGAGTAAAGCGATGATTTTGGAGCATTTTGGAGTAAAGCGATGATTTTGGAGCATTTTGGAGTAAAGCGATGATTTTGGAGCATTTTGGAGTAAAGCGATGATTTTGGAGCATTTTGGAGTAAAGCGATGATTTTGGAGCATTTTGGAGTAAAGCGATGATTTTGGAGCATTTTGGAGTAAAGCGATGATTTTGGAGCATTTTGGAGTAAAGCGATGATTTTGGAGCATTTTGGAGTAAAGCGATGATTTTGGAGCATTTTGGAGTAAAGCGATGATTTTGGAGCATTTTGGAGTAAAGCGATGATTTTGGAGCATTTTGGAGTAAAGCGATGATTTTGGAGCATTTTGGAGTAAAGCGATGATTTTGGAGCATTTTGGAGTAAAGCGATGATTTTGGAGCATTTTGGAGTAAAGCGATGATTTTGGAGCATTTTGGAGTAAAGCGATGATTTTGGAGCATTTTGGAGTAAAGCGATGATTTTGGAGCATTTTGGAGTAAAGCGATGATTTTGGAGCATTTTGGAGTAAAGCGATGATTTTGGAGCATTTTGGAGTAAAGCGATGATTTTGGAGCATTTTGGAGTAAAGCGATGATTTTGGAGCATTTTGGAGTAAAGCGATGATTTTGGAGCATTTTGGAGTAAAGCGATGATTTTGGAGCATTTTGGAGTAAAGCGATGATTTTGGAGCATTTTGGAGTAAAGCGATGATTTTGGAGCATTTTGGAGTAAAGCGATGATTTTGGAGCATTTTGGAGTAAAGCGATGATTTTGGAGCATTTTGGAGTAAAGCGATGATTTTGGAGCATTTTGGAGTAAAGCGATGATTTTGGAGCATTTTGGAGTAAAGCGATGATTTTGGAGCATTTTGGAGTAAAGCGATGATTTTGGAGCATTTTGGAGTAAAGCGATGATTTTGGAGCATTTTGGAGTAAAGCGATGATTTTGGAGCATTTTGGAGTAAAGCGATGATTTTGGAGCATTTTGGAGTAAAGCGATGATTTTGGAGCATTTTGGAGTAAAGCGATGATTTTGGAGCATTTTGGAGTAAAGCGATGATTTTGGAGCATTTTGGAGTAAAGCGATGATTTTGGAGCATTTTGGAGTAAAGCGATGATTTTGGAGCATTTTGGAGTAAAGCGATGATTTTGGAGCATTTTGGAGTAAAGCGATGATTTTGGAGCATTTTGGAGTAAAGCGATGATTTTGGAGCATTTTGGAGTAAAGCGATGATTTTGGAGCATTTTGGAGTAAAGCGATGATTTTGGAGCATTTTGGAGTAAAGCGATGATTTTGGAGCATTTTGGAGTAAAGCGATGATTTTGGAGCATTTTGGAGTAAAGCGATGATTTTGGAGCATTTTGGAGTAAAGCGATGATTTTGGAGCATTTTGGAGTAAAGCGATGATTTTGGAGCATTTTGGAGTAAAGCGATGATTTTGGAGCATTTTGGAGCTTAGTAGAGATTTCATCCGTGACCATCAAACCGCACTGAGGTCGATATTTAGAGACAACAATCGATCGATGCACACTTCGTGACATCGATCGACATCGTATCCGAGAGGTCGACGTAACGAGATTATAATCGATCGATGCACATCCCGTGACATCGATCAGAATCAGCCTTGAAAGCGAGAATGGTTCCAGCCGACTTTAAACCCAAGTCTTCACCAAATTACAAGATTGCCCTTGACGAGTTTTTTAACCTAATGAACTCAATATTTATAGCTTGCCTATGTGTTTAAGACAAAGCATGCTTTTATATTTTCTTAGTTCTATTCTATTGTTTTAAGGTTTTTAGAGATTCTTAGAGTCGGAGAGAAGATCCAAAGAGGTTTGTGATTGGAACTCCATTATTTGTTTCTCTATTATTCTATCTATGCAGTTCTTCTTTCACCTTGTTGTTATGAATTGTTTGGCCATGTCTGAGTAGTTCTATTGTTAGATTTAGGGTTCAAATAGGTTGTGAGGGATTAGCCCCAACTATAGATTGCTAAGTTGTGATATTCATTGTTAGGATGTTCTTAATGCTTGTGCTCTAGAATAGCTAACTAGAACCTCGACATGGGTTTGCTTGTTAACTTGACTTCATCCTAAATCCATCCTATTCAAGCTAAGATTACTAGAGAAAGGCAGAAGCTGATCTAAGAGTCTTAGTGAGCATTCATTCAATCCGCGCATAAAGCTTGCTAGAAGCGCGTCGATCGATATTTCTATAGAATAATCGATCGACGGAGTGAAAGGTGTATCGATCGATACTCCTATAGAGTCATAGATCGACACTTTCTAATTGATCAAACCGATTGGTGAGGTCATTAGATCTAGTCATCAGACGAATCTAGAAAGCGAACGCTGATCGATTTGTTCATAAGCTGTGAGCTCTTTAATATCATGCATGCAACTTGTTAGGCATCTATAGGATTATAATCCTGATCACCTGAATAGAAACCCTAAGTCTAGCTACTTTCTTTAATTGTCAAAACCCTCAATCAAACCAACCGAGTAACTGTCTTGCTCAAACCTGCAATTTAGAGTTAATCATAATCAACCTAGCTTAGTCACTAAGGATTATATCTTTTGTGTTCCCTAGCTCCCTGTGAATTCGATCCCTAAGTACTACTACTGAACCTCTTATTTGAGAAGTAATTCATTCCTTAGGGTAATTTGAGTGAGATCACCAACCAACCGCTCGAGACCAGCAAACAAAAATCAACACAATCTTTACCCGGACCTTATAGCTGACGCACTCATCAATGCACAAACAAGAACATGGAACATGCAGGCTCTTTAGTCTTTGGTGGATCCTCAGGATGTGAAGATCATTGAAAGCATTCCATTAAGCTGGATTCCAATAATAACAAAGAGGGATGACGCTTTACGAATAATGGAAAATATTCGGTTAAATCTGGTTATCAGGTGGAAAGGGTTTACCCTGATAAAATAAACTTGCTTTAGGAGTATGGACCCACGGTCAGTCTGCTTAAGGAAAATTTTTGGAAGGTACGCTACCCATATAAAATGAAGCATTTTATATGGCAGCTAGTTTCAGGATGCATAGCCGTCAAGAAAAACTTAAGCATGAGAGGAATTCAAGGCAGTATTTGTTGTAGTAGATGTGGAGCTCCAGAAGAATCCATCAATCATGTGTTCTTCGAATGCCCACCGGTGGTTCAAGTGTTGGCACTCTCTCGGATTCCATCAAATCCAAATGTCTTCCCTTTGCAGTCGTTGTTCACGAATATGGATCACCTCTTTTGGAAAATATCCCCAAAAATGGATGATCATATTTTTACATGAATTTTGTGGAATATTTGGGAAAGCCCGCAATAATAAAGTGTTTAGCAACCTGGAGGTAGATCCTAGGGATACACTTAAGCTTGCAGAGACGGAGTCACAACTGTGAACAGAGGCGCATGCCTCCCTAATGCAGACAACAAATCAGCATAGAACAACTGACACAGGAATGTTACCAATACTATCGGGTATATGGTGTTTTATAGATGGGTCGTGGAAATCGTCAGATTGTTTCTCAGGACAAAGTTGGTACAGTACATTGGAAGGTTTTGACAGTCTGATGGAAGCAAGGAATACCAGGGCCAGTCAGTCACCCCTCCATTCGGAAATAGAGGCACTCATTTGGGCAATGGAATGTTTGCGGAATTTACGTCAGTTTAATGTTATGTTTGCAATAGATTGTTCAAAATTGGTGAAGATGGTTTCGGAACCAGAGGAATAGCAAGCTTTTGAAAGCTACTTGGAGGATAATAAGATCCTGAAGGATAATGTTCATAGCTCGGAAATTATCCATATCTCTCAGACACACAATACAAGGACGGACAGTCTTGCACGTAGTGTCAGGAAGAAACCAACATTCGTCGTCTTTATGGATGCAGAGCTACCGGATTGGTTCATAGAGTCTACATGAGTCTGTGTCTGTTTGTTGATGACAAAAAAAGAGGTGAAAATATCTATGAGTGGAAGATGCTTTAAAGACATCTTTATTCCCACTATATGTTTTACTCCAAAAATGAAATGGAAAATGAAGTATGAAAAAAAAAGTCATTCTATTTATGGAGAAATGTTTTTATATTTTCGTTCATTACTTCATTTCTCACTCCATTTTGGAGTAAAATATAGAGTGTGTTAAAGATATTCTAATAACCCAGATAGATCCAAACTTTATTCATAATGTAATATTTTTAATATGTACTTGAGATTTTCACTCACCTATTTGCTTTACTACTTTTTCTCCATTCTTTTGTTCTTTTCTAAACAATTATTTCTTAAAATATACTTCTTCTTCTGTTTCATAAAGAATGTCATTTTAGTTTTTTCTTTTCAAAATAAGTGTCATTCTACATTTTCAATATAAATTTTCTCACTAAATTTCTTCCTTACCCTTTTAAATAACTATTAGATATATAGTTTCATTTAAATAAATGTATAATAAATAAAAGTAAATTAGTATATTTTATTATTTTTAATCCACGTGAAATATGTTTAAATAACACTTTTTATGAAACGGAGAGAGTATTTTTGAACTTATGAAATTATACATATATTATATATAGTAGTTGTAATATAAGGGAATCTTGTTTAGCATTTCTTATTCGTTTGTTTTTTTCTATTACCAGACAATTCTGAAGTTTATTTTATGACATTAAAAATCTAAATGCAAGAAAGAAAACGAAGTGAATCCTTAAACGAATTTCATAGTCCGGATTCATTTATAAATCTATATATCAAAATACGGGTTTTTGTTCTCGAGATGAAAAGGTTTTGTATTTTTGGAACCATAATTCAACGATTTTCTTTTGAGACTTTGGTGTATTTAAAAAGCACTTTCTCTTTTTTTAAATAAATGTTAATTTGACATTTTTCACACAGATTAAGAAAATAATTAAAATATATGTAAATTGTTATTAATTACACCTCTTTGATCAATAGTATTTCAGATAAATAAAATTATTTATAAAATCAATGCAGTTTGCAATTAATTTTCAACTGAAAGAAAATATAATTTGCATTGGAATTGTAAAGTGACATTTTTGTGTAACAAGAAAAAAGGTTAGAAAGACACTTATTTAGAAACGGAAGAAATAATAAATAATAACCAGTTAACATAGTTCGCTGATCTCGAAGCTAAATATTCCATTCGTTCCATAATATAAGATGTTTTGGAGATTTTTGGATGTTTCAAAATATAAGATGTTTTGATAGTTTTAAGGTATTTTAACTTTATTGAAAATTGGTTAACCAATAACATTTTACTGCATTGTTTATGATTGGTTAACTTATTTTCAATTTATGTTATTAATAATATTATATTTTAAAAAAGTAAGTTTTTTAATTATTGTGCATTCAAGCAAAACATTTTATATTATGGAACGGAGGGAGTACCAAAGAAAGTCTAATAATTCTCAAACTTAAAAAAACCCAGTCAACTAGCCATCTTGTAATTCTTAGGTATTTATTTCTCTCACTTATTTGTTTATTTTGAGGATTAAAAGTTTCGTCTATATTCTTATAAACTACAACGATCGTGCTGATGCCCTAGTAAAGGAAAGGAGAACGAAATACATTTATTTCTCCATAAAAACTTGACACAAGACACAGTTTGATAGATTTACTTTCTGGAAAAAAATTATTGTCGACTAAAACTTTGTTTTACTGAAAATTTAAATTTCCCACTAGAACTTCGTTTAAAATATGGATAATTGACCACCAAAAAGTAACCTCATAATTAATTGATATGTGTAGTCGGCAAAATATAAATACCACATAAACAATTTGAAAGATAAAAGAAAAGAAAATTAGGTTAATGATGGAGACATTCCTCCACACATATTGCTTCTCTTGTGTCGTCACTCATGTATATTCCCTTTGTGTTTGATTTTTTTTTTTTTGTGTTTGATTAATTTGATGTTTTATACCTGTTTGGCATTTTTGCACACAATAAATAAACACAGATATGGGAAAAAAAGAAAAACAAAGATATTTTCCCTCGCATTTGTATTTCATATATTATATGTTCGTTGTGTATCTAATCTATACATATAAAGAATAATTTAAATTTTAAATACATGTTTATACCTAAACGCTACACATACATATTCAACCTAAACTTGATTAACCAATACCACAATCACGAATCCCAATATAATGATTGACTCTTCTATAAATGAAAGAAGCCTTTATGTAGTAGACACACATATTTCATACTAATTACCAAAGAAAAACAACACATACATATGCAGAATATACATCTGTCATTAGTTCATCATCATGTTTGAAACATACCAATAAACAAGTTACAAACTTAATTACTTCTTGACGATTCGACGACCGCATGACAATGGATTGACATCTATCTTTGTTCAACCGTAAAGATAGAAATAAATTGAACTTCAAATATTTTTCTAGAATATTGAAATAAATTACTTTGGAATTGTTTTCTTCAGTTAAGAGGCATACGAGAAAAACACTCTTCCTTTTTCGAACATGACCCACCATCTAATCAAGTTTTTCATTTGAAATTCTTTTTGTGCATCTCATTATCCTGTGATTTTTTTATTATCATTTTAGTTTGCATACAAAAAGGGTACACCTGCTTTGTCCGTATTTAACTATTGTTTGATTCTTACTCCAGTCATGAAAAAGACGGCTGCATATACATACATTGTTATTAATGTAGATTCCCAATGTTGAGCGTTTAAGGTTCTTTCCTTCTCTCTGTTTTAAGGTTCATGATGCATATATATTTTGTAAAGACTACATATTTATAATATCTAAGAATAAAAAATAAAAAATATAAAATTATGTATAACATCCCAAACATTGTTTATCTTCTCTTGAAGATAAATGCGTATCATCTAAATCAAACAAATTAAAACAACTACAGCGAAATAGTTTTTTTTTTTTTTGCTAAACACTACAGCGAAATAGTTACTGCCATTAGTTTGGTTATCCATTATTAAAATTAAATATGATGCTTTTCACTTTATTTTGAAGTAAATTTGAACTATGCCATCTATAAATTGAGCTGTGTGTATCTTAACATTTTACCAAAAAAAAATTGAGCTGTGTAGTCAAGACTATGTTCCATTGATTGATATAAAATATAAAATATAAAATAACATTATATACATAATTTGATCAAAACTTATAAACAACTCATTCGTAAATATTTTGAATTAATTGATTTCGATGCATTTCAATTTAATACAGTACTAATTAGTAAGATACTAATAGTTAAAATCAGTTTAAAACCGGCCGGTCAATTTTTTTTGTCACAATCGGCAGTCAACTAAAATTAAAGACTGATCAAAATATGTAACAGATCTGTATATTTATTTATTTTCCTTTCCTTTTTATATTAAACTTTATTTTTATCCGGTTCCTCCAAGTTTTTTGACGTTTCCAAGACTGCAAGACATCTTACATACCTTAGAGCATAAATAATTACAGTTATATAGGAAACAAATTCATATTCATCCTCGCACAGAGATATAAAAGCACACACCTATGTAATATATAGACATGATTCATGAATATGATGTCATCGTAAGCATGTATAAATAAAAGAGCTGCTTGTGCAATATCATCGCTCATCATCATCCCTGATGAGAATGTAAACATGTTTTTTTGAAGACATTCTTCTTCCTCTTTTAAGAGTGTTATCTCCAAGGTACTATACATATTTTGATTCTTGATTTCTTCATCATCTCTCTCGCTTTCTGAGAATATCATCGCTCATCACATGACTAGTGAGAATGTATACAGGTTTTTTGAAGACGATATTCTTCTTCATTCTTCAGGAGTTTATATCTACAAGGTACTGTTCTATATATATCGTTTGATTCTTGATTTCTCCTTCATCTCTCTCGCTTTCTGAAAGTTAACAACATCCATCATGCCTATTATTAATCCATGTAGAATTCGTTTAGATATATGTGATTTAACTTTCGAATTAGATACAGACTTTACCTCTTTTGTTTCACTCAACCTCAAATATTATATGCCAAGCACCAACAGAAACTTTGTATTGTGTTTTCTTAATTATCAAATCTTATGTTTCTTTTCTTGTATACCCTGATCCACAAAGCACTGAAGATTTTTTGTAGTTCCATCCAAATGATCCTTGCTATTCTCAGAAATTTGCATGGTTCATACATATGACTTACCTTTTTACATGTCTATTTTGCTATAACCATGGTACATTCTAAGCTCTAATATGTTAATAAATACACACATGCATATTCTTTTCTTTTTTTTTTCACTAAAAACTCATGCATATTATTTACCATGCATATGTGACTAGGTTTAGATTTAGGGATTGACACATAATAATTTAGCACTATAGATCTTATTTTGTTAGCTACTGTAACTTAAATAATATATTTTTCTGAAAACATAGCAGTTGTATTATTTAAATAGATTAAAGAACAAGAAAGTAAGCGCAGACTATCAAATAGTTATATGATTAAAGACAAAAATAATGTTTTTCTGAAGACATGCATAATAATTTGGCATCTAAACTTTATTAGATAAAATGTAATTTTCATCATACACATAGTTATGATTTTCCTATCAAACTAAGTCTTTTCCGTGCTTTATTTTTCCTTTTCCCGTGAGAGTCCAATAAAAGCATAGATAGTTGCAAGTAGATTTACCTAGCAAGGCAACTACATATATAGCCTAACAATGCCTTAGGGACAAAATCATTTCTAGTATCATTATTAACAAACTATGATCAAAATCTCCTAAATCCACAAAATAAGTCAATAACTTAACTTGTAAACCAATGGTCACTAACAACTTTGAGTTTGAGTATGATTAGGACATACTCTTCCCTTTTCGTTTTAAACATGTTTTAATTTTTATACTCTATTCTCTTTTATATGTAATTATGTATGCAGTTTTATTGTTAATAGAACATACAACTTTTATTCCAAACATAATGGTCCCCTCATAAATGTCAAATGCTCTTCGTTCTATTTGCAACTTCAACATGAGACAAATTATTGGTGGGTCCTTTTCAATAGTCTGATTTTTAGTATTTGATCTTAGCTTAACATAAATCATATCAATATAAAATTTTATTAAGAGAAAATTATCAAAATATTTTGTTTTACAAAAAGAAAAAATACGCACCAGAATTTTTGTTTGCTTGTAGTTACTCGCATACACCTATATTGCTACATCGACTACATCGACAAAGGGACATTGTCTACTTTTTGTGTGTGTGTTAGGTTTTTGATGACACGTTATATCCGAAGAAAATGAAGAAAACAAAAAAAAAAAAAACAAACAGAATATAGGTCCACCCCTTGATCTTTTTGTCTTGTTACAAAAGTCGTCAAAAGTATTGGTTGGCCTCAAAGCCCAGTGTTTCCTCCTGACCGATCATTCCTTCATTAGTTGCTTGGTTTTGTAGTTATAAAGGGTCATTAGTTAAATAACGAAGATTAATTGCATACAGATTAATTGATTAATACTACTATAGTTGTTGTTTCTTCTTTCGGACAGCTTTGCAAGTCGTGTCTTTGGTTTTCACAAGTCAAAGCTAACGACTCTTCTCGCCGGCAGCCGCCGTCTACGGCGGAAAATTATCAGTAATGTCACGCACTTCCGCAACTTCGACCACTCCTTCACGCGTGAGAGCCGCGAATTCACACTACTCGGTCATTTCTAGAACCAGAGCGCAAGACGACAACAGTAAACCGAAATCTTCCGGTCACGATCCGGTTAAGAACCGGCGATCATCTCTTCTCAAGAGAGCAAACTCCAGAGAGGAGGAGACGGCGGTTCTGGCACCTCAGAGAGCTCGGTCTGTGAACCGTCCGGCGGTGGTAGAGCAATTCGGTTGTCCGAGGCGGCAAATTTCTAGGAGGAGCGACGAAGCAGCGGCGGCGGCGGCGGCGGAGGAAGATGAGAAGAGGAAGAAAATGGAGGAGAAGCTTGTAGTGAACGAGTCACTGATTAAAGATTTGCAAGCGCAGGTTCTGAGTTTGAAGACGGAACTAGAGGAAGCTCGTAACTCAAATGCAGAGCTTGAGTTAAAGAACAAGAAGCTTTCTCAGGATCTTGTTTCAGCTGAAGCTAAGATCTCATCTCTTTCCTCCAACGACAAGGTAACATCATATCATTGCAATTGACTTAGTGAGAACTAGAGAATCAAGACCTTGTTTGTTATGTTTTGCTTGATGCAGCCAGCTAAAGAACATCAGAACACAAGATTCAAAGATATACAGAGGTTAATCGCTAGCAAACTGGAGCAATCCAAGGTTAAAAAGGAGGTAGTGGTTGAGTCATCATCAAGATCATCTCCACCATTACCTTCTCCTTCAAGACCGCCGTTTCCTAAGTTTCTGGTTTCTCCAGCTAATACCAAAAGAGATGAAGCATCATCACCTATTGCACCACCAACACCACCGCCTCCTCCTCCACCACCACCACCTAGGCCGCTTCCTAAAGCATCTCGTGCTCAGAAGTCACCTCCAGTTTCACAGCTGTTTCAGTTGCTGAAAAAGCAAGATAACACTAGAGACCTTTCGCCGTCTGTTAGTGGAAAGAAGCATCAGGTTAACAGTGCTCACAATAGTATAGTTGGAGAAATTCAAAACCGTTCTGCTCATCTCATCGCTGTAAGTAATATAGACTATGTTTGCTTTTAGCATGAGTCTTGGACCATTCTTGTCTAACAGTGATGAGCTTCATTTTTGTTTCACAGATAAAAGCCGACATTGAGACAAAAGGAGATTTTATCAATGATCTTATCCAGAAAGTTCTGACCACTTGTTTTTCGGATATGGAAGATGTCGTGAAGTTTGTGGCTTGGCTTGATAATGAACTTGCCACTCTGGTAGCGGCCAAGTCATGGTCTTGTTTTACATCAAGTCATAATGGAATCACTTACTCATATGCATTCCTCTTTGGCTAATATGCTTTACAGGCTGATGAGCGAGCTGTGCTTAAGCATTTCAAGTGGCCTGAGAGGAAAGCCGATGCCTTGCAAGAGGCTGCAGTTGAGTACCGAGAGCTAAAGAAACTGGAGAAAGAACTTTCTTCCTACAATGATGATCCGAGCATTCACTATGGTGTTGCCCTGAAGAAAATGGCCAACTTATTAGACAAGTAAAACTAGTCCCCTAACTTTGATGCTCACTGAACTTTCTCTAGACTCCTTAAAATGTTGAATGAACTAAAATCTTCCTGGTTATGATAAGGTCGGAGGAAGGGGTAAGGAGGCTAGTTAGGCTACGCGGCTCGTCCATGCGTTCTTACCAGGACTTTAAAATCCCAGTCGAGTGGATGCTTGACTCGGGAATGATAAATAAGGTATGCTTTTTTTTTTTTTGGTCTCTTAAGTATATCATATGTTACACTCTCTCTGTACTCATTTAACATTGGTCCTGATCCCCTTTGATAGATCAAAAGAGCATCGATCAAGCTTGCTAAAACCTACATGAATAGAGTTGCAAACGAGCTAGAATCAGCTCGTAACATGGATAGAGAGTCTACTCAAGAAGCGTTGCTTCTCCAAGGAGTCCGGTTCGCTTACAGAACGCACCAGGTAATACAAAAATTCCAATATAAAATAGCATTTACTCTGTGCATTTGGTGTTTGATCTTTACAATGTTGTTTATTCAGTTTGCGGGAGGGCTCGATCCAGAGACATTGTGTGCACTAGAAGAGATAAAGCAACGTGTTCCTGGTCATCTCCGGCTGTCTCGAGGGAATTTGGCCGGAGCTCCGTCGTAGAAAAGTAACAAACAGAGTATTATGAGAGGAATATATGGCCTTTGGTTTTGGTTATAAAGAAAATTTGTTATTTGCGTTAATACTAGTATTTGTTGAGTGAGTGAGTACATGTTGTGTCGCACAAGCCACGTAATAATAATGTTAAATGTATCTAAACGTCTTATAATGAAATTACTCAATAAATTTTGAGCTACATACACAGAACTTGTACACTTTCTCAAGCACCCTCCATCGAACTTTCTCAAATTTGGGGCTTAACTTTAAAGGAAAAGGTTCAAGTCTTTTTCATCAAGATTGAAACTAAAATGAAAATTAAAATTTACTTACAAATTTAAATATTATCTTTGTATTCTATTCAATAATTTTAATTATAAATTATTTTTAAATTTTATTTGTTTTATTAACGTAAAGTAAAAGAATGTCAATAAAATATGCACTGAAACTTGAGAAAACTGTATACAAAGATTATGCGTAGTCTACCATCACTATACCCCATTAGGACATTACTATACGTGCACACTGCACAATAACTTTTACTTTTTTTTCTTTATATAGTTAAACAATTTTGTTGATTGTAAATCAAAATGTGGATCTACTGGACATTGATCTTGTACTTATCACACTCTTCCATATCTATGTAACTCTTCCATATCTATGTAAGTTATATCAAGATTCTACAAAAGGCCAAGCAGAAAAAGTGAAACTCACATAAAGCTTTGAGGGGACATTGTACCTTGAATTTTCTAACTTCGCAAATGAGCTAGACAAAACTACTTTTGAAGAGAACTAAAATGCTTGTAGTAAGACTACTGAATAGTCGTAATATTTTCATGTATAACTATTATATTTTCAGTTTTAAAAGAATAACTAGAATTTAATCCGCACAAACGGACATGTTTATTTTTCATTCGTACATGTTTCTAAACTTTGAAAAGCCATAAATTTGACTGTTTGTGTTTATATTGTAGATTTATACATTTTTTTAGTTTTGAGATTTGTGTACCTTTTAATGTGTTTAGCTTACGGACATTCTAAATTATGAGATCAGTTTCTTCTTTAAACACTGCACAATTTCTATTCATTTTATTTTCATAAATTAAATATTGAAAAATAAAATATTAGAGTTTTAAGAATACTTTTTGGTTTATTAAATTTAAAAATGGTAATTTCTATTTGAAATTAATATATAAATTTCAAATTTTATATTGGAATTTTTAAACAATTAGATGTTTAGCGTTGTGCATGTTATATTTTTAATAAAAATATACATTAATGTAATATGGTATAATATTATGCTGATAGTTATAATTTCAAAACTGTATATGTGAAAGTTAAATATTTAAACCAATATATATATATATATTATTCTTGTTATATGAACTAGTTTAAATTATGCATAGTTATTTGTTAGAATATTTGGTTAGTTATGAAGATAAATTTAATAGTAAAGATCTCTATAATATTATTTGAGAAGTCAGTTTTCTACGTATAGCGGTTACGTTACTTCGTGTGACGGTGATTTATAGAATTACTTTTAATGAACTAAAAATGTTATATCAAATTGCCATTATTAAAGATTATTTATTTATTTATTTAGTAGTTTATGTCAATTATTTTTTTTTTGTTTTCTTAATAATTATGTAATCTACATCTAAAGTATAAAATTATTTAAAATTTTACCAAAATATCTGATTATTTTGTAAATATTGATATTTATTCACGAGCTTTCAAAATGTTATTAGTTATGTCTGTTTGTACCACTTATAGTACTTGTCATCCCTTTAAATTTTTTTAAATATTGTCTTAAAAATATTAACATATATCAGTTATACAAAAAGTTATGGAAATATACTTATACAATGAAGAATTAAACTAATGTGGTGAATAAAATTAATCAAATTTGGCCATTATAATCCACAAAATGATTAGCTTGACCAACCCAAATTCTGATATCCAACATCAGAAATCTAAATAAATTAATAATATATTATTATTTATAATATTATTTTACTTATCTTAATACACATAGATCATGAAATGACTCAAACATATTAATAATAAAAATAAAAATGAAATTTTCCAATTGTTACACTTGAGTTATTTTGTAATATTTATATATATTCCTAAATTTTTTAAAGATTATCTTTATATTTTTTATTTAACTTGAATTGTTCAATACTTTAATTTACTTTTTATTTGATTATAAAAATATATATTAAATTATATATAATATTTCTAAAATAAATTTACAAATCTAAGACAGCAACCAAACTAAATACAAATAATAAAATTAATCAAAAATATAATTTAGTTAGGCATGTTATTTTGAATATATAATATTTAGTTTGTCTGGTTATTATTTATGTATATTGGATTTTATTTACTTCTATGATATTTACAAAAGGATTCCTAAATATTTTAAGAATTAACTTATATTATATTGTATTTATTTTGTAAATATTTATGTCTGTGCATGAATACGAGAGAATCACATTTAGTAGTTATAATACATAGACCTTTTGAATCCTTTTTTAAAAATTAAATAGATCTTTTGAATTTTGATGGCGGGTTTTATGGAAATATAAGAACGAGTTTAAACAAAAGAATTAATTCATAGCAAATTTCTTTTAAAACAATTATTTAATGGTAAAATGTAAGAATATATATTATCACTTATAAAAAGTAAAAATAAACATCTACGTGGATGCGTGGGTCAAAAAACAAACCCTTCAATCTTCTCATGTCAAAACTAAACCCATAAGTAATTTGTAATCATTTAATTGATTGATACTTACATTTTATTAATTTACAAATTTTAATCCAAATGTTTTACATATTGCAAATTTTATAGAATTTGGATACTAATCTTTTTCTTAGAAATGTTATAACTAATTTATCATTTTTTGTATACCATACTAACTCTTACTTCTCAAGATCTGATATATCTTTAATTCAAAAAATTATTTTCAATATATTATATACATAAATTTCGTTATATATACATGTTGGATTTATTTACATAATACCAAGTATTTGTGATACAATAAATTGTTAACACACACACAAAAAATATTCAATGTAATACGATTAATTTTTACAAAAACATCACTTAACACAAAAAAGATAAAATTAATACCCGTGCGGTCGCACGGATCAAGGTCTAGTCTATGTTTAAAACATAAAGTTTAAAAATATATTTAATTTATTAAGATAAGAATAGTTATGTCTATTTGCAGTAGTTTTACAACCTGAGGTCAGACGCTCTTTGCAGCCGTTAACACAATAACGTTAACACAACCTGAATTTAGAGGTTCGATTTTCTTTTCGTAATTATTATAGTAATGGATGTGTTTATACGCAGGTGATTTCTCAATATACGGGGAATACATATGCGATACAGATGCTGGAGCAAGGTCGGTGATTTCTCTTTTTTTTTTGTCAACAGGTCGGTGATTTCTCAATATAGGAGGAATAATGCATGTTCACCAAAGGTTGCACAACATATTGGGTCGTTGTAAATTATGGGACTTTGAGATCAAATGTTATATATAATATATGAAAGTATATAATAGATAAATAATTTTTGTTTTAAAAATAGGTTCTGTCCGATATTCTGTTTAAATATTACATCTTGTGATGATTAATCAAATTAAAAATTAAGATATGTTGAGCAATTTATGAGATGGTCCTAGAATGACTTCAAAATAGTAGATAAAAAGTGATTTGTTTTAATAAGAATATGTCGGGTGTTTATTCTAATAGAATAAACATATGAATTCGTATTAGTCGATGTTATAATTCAGTTTTAGTAGAATAGATTGTATTAGTCGATGTTATATATATATTTTATTAGCTAAGTTTTTTTTTATTAATATGTTCGAATTTTAGTCAAAAATTGATTTTAATATAACTTATGCCAATTGTGATAAATCAATTTGAAGTCCCTTTGAAAACAGAATTTCAACAAAAAAATACGCCACTCACATATGTATTTTTGTTTTTAGTTGTTAAAACATGTAGGTATAAAATATAATGGGTTAACATTAAGTTAGTTATAATTTGATTACCAAAATGAAAATATAAGAAAATAAACACTTCCTAAATTCATGGATGAGAAAAAATAAAGGAACTGAATATATTGTTATGATTTTATAATCAAAATACAAAAAAATAATGTAACAACATTCTAAAAAGGTCCATTTAAAAATATCACATATGAAAAGAAATTGCGACTTCTCTTTTAATAGAGAAGACTAGAGTTCAACTCGCACTTCCGTGCAGGTATTTTTCCATTTTATAAATGTATAACTAAACATTTTAAATATATAATTTATATTTTAGTATTATATATTGTATAACTCTATAATCTTATTTTTTTAAGTTTCTTTTTCAACATTATTAATATATAATGATTTGTTGTATACACTAAACTTTGTTATTAATTATAATTACATACTAATATATTTTTGATTTCAATACAATAAATTCATAATCTAAAATAATCAAATAGAGAATCACGAACAATTTTTTAAAATTTTTGACAGTTTGCATATAAATTATATTTTTTTTTACTATAGAAATTAAATATAATTAGAAAAATTTATGATTTCATATTATATTTAAAAATATACTTCAGCATCTATCATTTTAGTATATTGCATGATTTTAAAAGTAAATACATTATTCTGTTTAAGTAGCTCAACCCTAATATTTTAGTAAATTTTATGTATAGAAGCATCTATAATATAATTTTAGTAAATTTTATCAGTATAAGATATTTTTTGATATTATGGTATTAAGTTTTCCGATTTTTTGTTATTAAATTAAGATTTCAAAGTATTATACTATCTTAATTTTTACAAAATATCTTTTTTTGTTGCATTTCAAAAAATTATAATTTTAGGGCCTATTTTTTATCTTTTTAAAAATCTGTAATATTATAATTATGAGTTTGGATTATTTATTTTCAAAATTTTATATTTATTTAAGAGAAATTTTAAAATTTATACAACTATTTTTGAGTTTGGAAGATTATATGACTTTTGAATCTTTTTATAACTAAATTAATGCATTATTTTATAAAAAAACATGTTTTAAATTTTAGTAATTTTTCATATTTTTCGACAAATTTTGTTATAATAGTAAATAAACAATAAATTTATTATTAAAACTGATTTGTCATTAATATTTCTTCTAGTACCATATTTTTAAAATAAAACATGAATCAAAAGGTTATATATCAATTTTCTATTTTGTATATAATTATTTTAGATAATATATTGTTGGGAGTTTCAAAATTAATAAAATAAAAATATATCATTATTTTTAGATAATATATTGTTATAAGTTACATAAATATATATGTTTAAAATATTTTTGGTATTAAGATATTGGATATTTACTTATTTAAATGCAAAGAAATTGTAAAAAGTGAAATAGGTTACTTTACCAATTTAATATAATTTAGTTATATTCATTTTATATAGAATTTATAATTTAAGATATTATAGATTATAATTATAAAATTTATAAAATAAAGCATATGATTTTATTTTTAATAAAGATTAATTTAAAATAATGTTATATAACAATCACGAAATTAATTAATAGATTATTTTATAAAAAATATTTTAACTTTTTTGTTAAGATCTTGTTATATTTTTTCTCAACAGATTTTGTTATAACTATATTTTATTTTTAGTTAAATTAATTTATTATTTAAATTTTTATTAATTATCAGGATATTTTTAATCACTAATGAAATGGTTCAATGATTTTTGTATAGTAGATTTTTTTATACTTCTCTTTTAATGGAGAAGGTATGATGTTTTTAACATTATCTTAATAGATAATTATTGTGTATTTTTTATCATTATTATATGAATGAATTTCAAGTTCACGTTTATTTTTATTAATGTTTATAACAATTAAAAAATAGATCACAGTTCTAAAAACAAAATTCAAGTAATGGGTTCAAGAATTTTTTATACCAGATATGGAATTACACATATTTTTGAGATAATTTTTTTCTCTAATAATGAAACCGACAATAATTAATGTTAATACAATATAAAATCCTGCAGATGCGATTGAAGAAGCTGGTAAAGCCAGCTTTACATTTCCAGATAAAACAAAATTTTCCATAAGAAATGCTATATATTCAAATTTGGTGAGTTTAAAAGACATATATGTTCATGGATATGATAGTCTGCAATATATCTTAAGTTATAAATAATCTTCCTAAAATATATTTACATATCTAAGGCAAAAACCAACCAAATGCAAATAAGAAAATTAATCAAAATTTTAATATATTTTGAATAAAAAATTTTATAATTGAATTCAGAGAAATAGATGTAACCTAATATATCCAAATGATAACTAAACCGATTGTAGAAATAATAAAACCGACTAGATATAACATATCTAAAATTATATATCTAATTAAAGTAATATAATTATGCGTAAAACTATAAATTAATTTAAAAGTAAATAGCAATTAATTATTATAATATATATTTACTTTATAAATATTTATACCCGTGCATGAGCACGAAAAAATCACCTAGTATAAATATATACATATATATATATATATATATATATATGTATATATATATTGATATAAGTTTTTCCACATATCACATACTAGTAACTTTAAATTTCGTTTTATCATCAATCTAAGAATACTTCTCTCGTTTCCTTGAGGCTAAAGAAACAAATACATACATCTTTTCAGGTGTTTTTCTCATGGTTCCTAATAAGGAGGATGAACTTCCTCTATGGATTTTGGAGGAATTGGTTTCAGAAGGATTTTCTCGTCCTATTACATGTCGTACTTATGTTCATAGATTCACTAGGGATTGGCCCACCCTACAGGCGGGTAAATTTACAATAAAATTCTTTATATTAAAATGTATTTTATTTTATAAAACATTAAAAATTACTTTAAACTATATATAATAAACTAAATTTGTTTTCTATGATTATATTGTAAAAATATTTTGTTAACATTTAACATTGAACAATTATTATAATTTGTTTTCTAAGATCATACCTTATTTTTTATTTGAGTTTTTAAAAATTGTAAGTTGGTAGTGCATTAAGTTTGCATTTGGAATCGATATGTGTTATAATTATGTTAGCTTTTCAAAAATGTTGTGCGCCAGGAAGTGATTGCATGAGGTCATTTGGAGGAGGAATTAAATGTGTTGTGAGTGAGTTTGTATGCTTCTGAAACTGATTTATAGTAGAGTATGGTAATTGTTTTTTAATATTATGGGAGCATTGAGTCAGGCAGTGTACGATTTGTTAAGTTGGTAAGAAATGATATTGTATATTTAAAAATTTGGTGAAATATAAAGTTGAGAACTCAACAGGTTGTACTCATAACTGTTGTTTTTGCTGTTGCAAATGCTTTCTAGTTTGTCATGCTAGCCTCCTTAAGTTTTCTGCATTGTTTAATGTCTGGTTCGTGAAGTTGGTAGTTTGGTATTTATCGTGTAGTCATGGACGCGTTGTTGAACTCTCCGTGTCTTGTATGGTGAGAAGAAATTAGCACATGAGCCTGTATTGTTTTCTGGAAAGCATGAAACTACATGGTACCTTTTTCTTCAGTGTGGGCTTGTGATGGACCCAATGATGTATTCAAGCTAGCGCCGCTAAGTAACTCTACCTGTAAGTGCTTGGTTATCTTCGAAATTATCTGCTACTTTAGTATTAGTTTTTTTCTTCACCATTTTGACAATGAGGATGTGGTGGTGATACTGTAGTTTTGTTTATTATCTCTGTTTTGGTTTGACGCAGCAAGAGGGTTACTAAGATGATTATGAGTTACACAAAGAAGTTGAAAGACTGTTGGATGTACCGTTTCGTTAAATGTTACGTACAACAGCACTGTGTATTGGCTAAATTTCCAGGAATCTGGACAGGCATAATAAGCCTTACTAATGGTTTAAAAATTGATATGAAAATTAATCCCAAACTAATGGTAGATTTTGTAATGTAAAGATGATTAAATAACTGTTGTGCGCTGACTACCCGCAACCATCATCATAGCATCCATTACCAGCTTGCAAAATGCTGACATTCGTTTGAAAAATTCAGAAGTGGAAAGAATCCAAAAATTACATAGTTCTGAAGAACAAAGGAGTTAATGAGTACAGATCACAATCTATGTTTGTCAAAAAGAGATTTTTATTGAAGATCCATTAATCTTGGCATTTGTGTTTTTATGTATTTTGCGGGTGATTGGAGATGATGAGTTTTATCAATGTAAATTTATGGGAAAACATTTTCTATCCGTCCTTAACGTTGCTTCTTGACCATTATTTTTGCTGGTATGTAGAAAGACTATTTATCATCATTGACTCTTCAAGTGACTATCATCATCCAAAAGAACTAACCAAATGCCTGGCTGTAACGGGAGACAATCTGAGTCACTACGAACAATGAGATTAGAATGTTCAACAGGGATCCGTGGGTGAGTCATGGATACAGTGTTCAATGCTCCATCATTGTGCTGCCAATCTTCATCTCTATAACCCTTATAAGGCAGAGGGATGTCACGAGGGTAATGCCACCGGCTCATCTGCAAGACCCTGATGGAAAGCAGAGGATGAATACCCATCATCACACCAAGAGGCTTTCTAGTACGCTTAGTCGCGTAGCTGAAGTAGAACATGTTTGGGAAAGTCTTGAGGTTAGCGTTGAGCTTCATCGTTTCTTGGATGGAGAGGTCAGGTAAGATCCAGTCTCCGGATGAAGATGCAAAAGGGCCTGCGTTTCTGAGCAGGCAATCCAGCCGCGTAAGCCTGCCTTCTCCAGGACATGTTGAAATGATCAAAGCCGAAGCAGTAATAGGATTTGAGCCAGGAGATGTCTAGCCAGTCGTAGATTATGGCTCCGAGTTTACAGATCTGAAGTAAGCATATGGGTTTGAAGGACTTTCCGTCTTCAGGCCTGACATTTGTTTATATACATTTTGAGTTATACTTCCAATGACAAGAAGGCAGAGAAGAGAGTAAAACGTACTGGATTACGTCTAGGTAGGTTCGTGTACTCCCGTTTAATGTTCCTGACAACGATGTTAAACTCAGAACCCAGTTCTCATTTGTGTTCTCATAACCATCAAACATCTTAACAACCCAAGAGAATCTCAAAAACAAAATACAACTAAATTAGATGCCACATAGCGTCAGAACCCCCTATCTACCTGCTGATGTGGCAGCAGCCTGAGAAGGCACATAAACCAACTTTATTATTATAGATATCTTCGTCAGAAAATCATCTCTCAACGTATCTCTTCATTCTTCTTATAAATCTCTTTTTTCTCATGCCCTGAAACAAATACATCAGATTTCTATTCCAAAATAGTATCTCTTCTGCCTATTTCCATAGAATTTAGACAATACGAAGAATACATCTTATTTGAATAAATTTTAGGACATTTGACATATTTGAAGTATGATAGTACCGCTCGAAACTGCAGTAATATCATATGAAAACAAAGTGTTCAGCTAATTCGACTACAACGAAATAAATGTGGTTAATTGTTTCTTTGTTGCTTATATATGGATTTACGCAGAATACATCTTATTTTGAAGAAATTTTAGTGCATTTTAATAACAGAAATTTGTAAATACACAATTCTCAAAAAAAAAAAAAAAATTAAATACATATGAACTACTATCATTTTCCCATTTCTTCATTCAAAACCTAGATTTCACAAAAGTTAGTTGCCCTATACAAACATCATGCATGTCTTTGTCAATCAAGAGTGTAACCGAGTCCGTTGAGTCAACGATGTCGTTTAGTTCATAAAACATTTGATAATCGAAATTTATTTTAATTGTTTAATTCAATTACACAATAAACCATCTCGACATTTTCTCTGTCAGTTAAAAAAAGATCTTAAAATATTCAGACAACCTTTAAAATTTTCATATTCCAGCAGATCTGAGAGCGTATTCTTGCACCAGCGCCGCAAATAGAGACTGCTTCTCAAGCAAACGAGCCGGGCTATCAAACTCTTTTGCTTTACCTGCGTCTATGACCAGGACTCGATCACAGTCCATCACCGTTGGAATCCTGTGAGCAATGCTGATTATAGTACACGACTCAAAGTCTTCTCTGATAATCTTCTGAATCACGGCATCGGTTTGTGAATCTACAGATGCTGTAGCTTCGTCTAGGAATAGAAGTCTGCTTCGTTTCAACATAACCCTGCCTAAACACAGAAGCTGTCTTTGTCCTACGCTCCAGTTCTCGCCACTATCAACCACTGTAACAATCAAGTATATATGTTCATTCAAGATTCTTATTATATAACTCATGAAAGTTTTATATATATGAGAAACTCACCCAATGAATCGAGCTTCTCAGGCTTTGTAGCAATAACATCCTTGAGCTGGCATCGTTCGAGGCTCTGTAGCAAGAAAGAAAATATTATTGTATATGATTTTGATAACGTTCTTGGGGAATATGTTTTATCATCGTCACCTTCCAGATTTCTTCATCAGAGTACTGATCTGTGGGGTCGATGTTGCTCCTCACGGTTCCTTCAAAGAGGACTGGTTCTTGGGGAATGATTCCGAATCTTGACCTGAGATCATGTAACCCTAGAGTGCATATATCGATCCCATCGATAACTATCCTTCCACCTGATGGTTCTACAAGCCTGAACAAGACTTGGATCAACGTTGATTTCCCGCTTCCTGTTCGTCCAACTACACCGACTTTCTCTCCTCCTTTGATGTCCAGAGTGATTCCTTTGAGCACAAGTGGAGTGTTTGGCCTGTACCGTACCTGTTGTAATTTAGAGAAGTTCATATGAGATCGCTTCTTCTCAAGTTTGAGCAGTATAATCACGAAGATGTTTGATTTGATGTCTTTTAAATTACCTTGAGGTCTTCTAGATGTACATTGCCATGGAAGGGCCAGTTCGAAGGTGGAAGGTTTTCTTTACTCACCCACTCAGCTTCAGCAGGAATATCAGTGAACTGTTTGATCCTTTCAACGGAAACCATCTTGTTTTCGACAAAGCAGCTCATGTATATTGCCCAAAACAGAACCGAGTTCAGAGACAGCCCATACGAAAGAGACAAGCCGACATTTTCTGCATCAGACCAAAATAATATTCATGAGTGATACCATGTGGTACCAACTACTTTAATAATGAGGTTTAGTGATCAGTACCTGGTTTGATTACGTTGCTTGGTAACATTACCATAAACAGAGCCGAGATACAGAGCACCCAGCTCCCAATCAGCTCTAGACGAAACCCGAGCCACTCGTTTGAACCATTGTTGTGGAAGTCCATCCTAAGATTGGCGTTGACACGCTTCACATTCTCTTGCCTAAACAACTCATGTTTCCTGAATGATCTGATTGTCATCACTCCGGCTATACTTTCCGAGAAATGGTGGATGACAGGAGCCTTGGTGATGGAGTCCAAACGTGTCAGTTCACGCGAAGATGTGAGGTAATAGTTCCGGTACCAGATGTTGAGCCATCCAAGAGGAATCACAAAGAATATAGTTGGCCAAGCGTACTGGCAAGTAACTATGAAAATGCTCAGCAGAGTAGTGTACATTGAAGCCACAAGTCCGAGCATGAATGGGATGAAGATATCGACATTGGTCTGATCAGTCGATGCCTGCATAGAATCCAAAGAAACAAACCATTCAACATCAAATATTATGTATATAGGCGGATAATTAATGTGAAAGTTTTCTTACCCGACTGAGAATTCTTCCGGATGGTGTAGTGTCGAAGAACGACATGGGAGCATGTAAGATACTGTTAAGAATCTGTCGGAAGAAGATCTGAGCTGTCTTGAGTCCCAAATGAGTGACGTAATATGAGCGCAAGCTCACCAAAACGATGGAAACAATCGCAATAATGACGTATACACGAATGAAAACAGAGGCGTCGAACGAAACAGCATTCTTGGCAGATGTTTCGTATGCGAGCCAGTAATCGCTAGCCATCAGTGAGCCCTGCCACGTTAGAGAGAAGAACACCACAAAGATAATGCCCCACCAGCCATAGGCCTCGGTGCAATACTGTTTGTAAACTCTCAGGCTAACCTGCCCGGTCTCCCTTTGCTCTTCTTGAATGAGTTTTGAGCCATCTTCTACGGTCTGTGAGCCGAGAAACGACTTGACGTGTTCATCAGTCAGATCACTTAAGTGAGGAGAATCCATGGACGTTCTTGGGGAGCTTGGATGGGGAGACGTCGGTGGTCTTGGAGATGTAATGATTGTTGTTGCTGCTGAAGACTCTGCACCGGCTTCAACTAGCTCCATTGATGTCTCATGTGCTGCCACAAGTTCCCCAAAATCCAAACCAGAGCTGACTAATTCGTCGTACCTTCCTGATTCTACAATCTTGCCTTCTCGCATCACCTGAAACTCCATCTCGTAAGTACAAGTTCAAATCCCTCAGTATCAATATCAGATAAATGTATGAATCATTGGTTTACCAGAATGCAATCAACGTTGTGTAAGAAGTCCACTTGGTGTGTTACAAGCAAGACGGTCTTGCCTTTCAGAGCTCCTCTTACACATTTCTACAAGAAACATAACAATAACAAGAATAAAATTGCGTTGCACTTTGAAGGTAAAAGAAATACATTTGTATGAACCTGTATGTCCCTTGTTACCTTGAATATGTCTGAACCGGTATGAGCATCCACGGCGCTGAAAACATCATCAAGAAAGTACACATCACAATCCTGATAAACAGCGCGCGCGAGCTGTATACGCTGCTTCTGCCCTCCGCTGAGGTTGATTCCCCGTTCTCCAATCTCAGTCTGATCCCCAAACTCCATCATTTGCAGATCTTTCTCCAGACAACAGACGTTGAGAACTTCGTTGTACTTCTCTCTAACCATCGGAAGACCAAACAAGATGTTGTCTTGTACCGTCCCGTTTTGTATCCACGACGTCTGCGCTACGTAACCTGTGCTCCCACAGACTCTCACCTGGCCTGTGATTCTGTGCATTTCGCCAAGAACCGAAGCCAACAGAGAAGATTTTCCTGAACCAACGGTTCCAACTATAGCAGTGAGCTCTCCTTTATTAACCTTAAAGTTGATGTCTTTGAGCGCAGGTACGTTGTCCTCATCATCCCAACTAAAGCTTCCATCTCTAACCTCCACGGCGACACGACCATCACAACCTATGGATCTCTCCACAGCCTCTGTAGACAGCTCTTTGCTCATCATGTACGAGTCGAGTCTTCCCAGAGAGATCATCGCCTGGGAGAGAGATATCATAGACTGAGGAAACGTCCTGATGGGTTCTTGCAAAATCTTGAAAATGGTCGTGGTGGTGAACACAGTCCCAGCGTCTAGCTTGACTCCCAAGAAAAGAGCGGTGGCGAAGGTGAGAGCGGAGATAAGCACGGGTGTGCTCCAGAGAACAATGATGTTTCCAGCTATCGAGTAGAGAAACTTGGAGAGCCAATCAAACTCCATGCCCCTGAAGTTGAGGATCCTGTTGTTGAAATGATTCTCCCAAGCCTGGAACTTGATCACTCGCATATAGTTAAGCATCTCGTTGGTGGCTTTCATACGAGAATCTCTGTTTCCCATCAAGCTAAACTGGTATCTGTTGTTTCTCTTAGTCCCTAGGAGGATGAATACGAACACACCGGTGAGGCCGACGATGGCCGTCACAACAGACGCGCCAAGGCTTCCGTAGAGGAGCACTAACGCAAGAGTCACCTGTAATGGCATAAGCCAGATTGCGTGGAGCTGAAGCATCATGTCAGAGAGCTGCTGTGCATCAACGGCCATGTAGTTCACGATTTGACCGACGCCGTGGTTCTGACGCGCCGAGCTAGTGAGCTTTAGACCTTTCTTGTATAATGCAGTGATCAGAGTGGACCGTATGAGCATCCCGAGCTTCTGCGAGTTGAAGTTGAACTGATGCGTCGTCAAGACCTCAACGAACTTGGCGACCAAGAGGACGAGTACGAGGTAGTACCCTTGCAAAGGCGAGGATCTCTTGCCTGAGGTGAAGTCGACGAAGCTCTGAATGAGGACGGGACCGACGTACATGACGCCGAGACGTACGATCGCTAAGATGGCCGTGAAGAGGATCTCTTTCCAGAAACATCTGATTAGTGTCGTGCGGACAGGATGGCTCGAGTTCTCAGACGGTTTCGGCCAGTTTGACTCGAAGACGAGCGCGAGCCTCTCTGCTTTGTGCTCTGGAGAGAGCGTCGGGACTTCTTCGAGAGTCAACGGTGATTTGTATCCTTTGCTGAGTAGAGGATTCATCCATAACCAGAACATCTTGGAGAAAGCCGAAGCGGATGCGTAAAGAGAGACGTTGTCAGATTTCTCCGAAACGACGTCGTCTGGTTTGTTATGACTACCGCTGCGCTCTTCCGTTGTGACAACTCCCGTGGTTCCTCTGACGGAAGCGATGAGCAGAAAGACGGTTAGCGGGAAGGAGACGAACGAGGCGACGTCTTCTGCTCTCAGGCTCGCGGCGTCGGAACCGGCGGAGAGTAGATGGAGTATCCCGGAGACGGCGAAGAGTGTTGTGACGACGAAGCTTGAACCCCAGTAGATTCTTAGCGATAACGGATGAGTCAGCGCTGCGAATCTCTTCTCGTGGAGGACGAGGACTGCAATGACGGCGTTTGTGACGGCGTGGATCAGCCAGAACATCGGGTCTACGAGGTTCCATGGTCTCTGAGTCCGTCTCTTCCCCGTGAACGCCAGAACACAGATCACCACGGAGCAAAACGACAAGAAAACGACGGCTACGACTGTCGTTTTGAACCATGCGGTTGTTCTCGTTTGGATCCTTCCACGGTTTTCGAGAAGTGGCTTCGTAACCTCGGCGTTACCGTTGATAATTGAAGAAGAGCGAAAGAGTTTCTGAAGAGCGAAGAAGAGGAGGACGACGATGAACAGAAGATCTACGGCGGAGAAGAGGACACGTTGAGGGCATGGAGAAAGGAAAACAAATCTCAGCCATTGGATTGCTACCGGAAGAGAAGATGTGGATTCTATAACGGATGACGAAGAGCATGAGAGCCACATAGAAGAAGGAGAAGAAGAAAACCACCACATCTTCCCAGATAGCAATCGTCACCAAACTCAGAGATTCATAACAACTCTGGTCTTCACGTGTTTATTATATACTCATTTATGACAACATATACTACTACATTATATTTCAATAAATACTTCTTTTTTGTTCTTTCTTGACGCGCAATAAATGCATTTTGGTTTTTGTAATGACTGACGTATTTTTGTTTTCAAGTGAATACGTTTCGGGTTTGGCTTTGAAGATCGTGGCTGCGGATGCTTTAGCGTAGTACCCGTTCTACTATTTTTGTGTTTAGTTTTCAACCACAATGATATTAAATCTTTTTTTTTCGAGAAAATATATAAATTTTATCCCGTCCAAATAACGTAAAACGGATAAATTACTATGAAAAGTTTATATACAAGAGATTTATTTCGTGTATACAGATTTTATTCCATCAATTTAATTATTCGAGTCTTGTTTTTATGTTGTTGACAAAATAGTATAAAACAAATTGTTGGAATGTTTGACACTAAGCTAACTAATTAGTTGATTTCTTAAAAAGAAAGTATTTTAAACTCAAAGTTGTTCAATGTTTATAAGGTATATAGTCTAAAAACAAAATTAGGAAAATAATATATAAGGTAAGAATCCGATGGACCAGGACTGATTGGAAAATAAATAATTAAAAAAGTATGTAAGTTCAGATGTTTTAATCAAAAAAACATGTCAGATGTACCAACGACCTTGACCCAAACTTTTCGTTGGCTAATGTTTTTTATATATTGGAATTCAAAGATAAGATAAATTCGTTGGAATGAGAAATTTCAGATTTGGATCTCGCGTTTATTATTATAATGTATTTTCTAATAAGAGAAGACAAATTATTTGGAATGATATATCATTTGTATATACTATTTTACATGTATCTTCTAATTTAGTTGAGTAAAAAAATCTAATTTAGATTTATTTATTTAATTTAAAAAACCTACACGCACAAACGATTTTATAAAAGAGGAACAAGTTAGTCGTCGTCCCTTTAAGAAAAGTTTCTTATTTTGTTGACAAGATCAGCATAAGAATATAAGAATAGTAAATAAAGATTAAAAAAAAAAGTGGAAAGGGTCGTGTGAGACTTGTCTTCCTTTTTAGATCCCCGAGTAAAGTAAGACAACAAGGGTCCCGATAGTTATTATTGACTTTTAACCCGATGGGGAAAAGTCGATACTTTATGTGCAACTATTGGACTTGTCACCCATATATCATGGAGCCATGAATACACTTTCTTGTGACTCCACCATGATGAGTACACATTTTAATTGAGGGGAACAAGTGGGTCAGTGATCGCACCTCTGCTAAGTCAGGGTTCGAAACGTACAATTGCCTTTAATATAAAGAACCGAGTAGAGTAAGATAACAAGGGTCCCGTTAGTTATTATTGGCTTTTAACCCGATGGGGAAAAGTCGATACTTTATGTGTAATTATTGGACTTGTCACCCATATATCATTGAGCCATGATGATGAATACACTTTCTTCTGACTCTACCATGAATACACATTTTAATTGAGAGGAACAAGTGGGTCAATGATCCCACCACCTCTGCTACCATCTCACTAAGTCAGGGTTCGAACAGTACAATTGCCTTTAATAAAAAGAACTACTCGGTTATTGTGCCACAGATGACAAAAATAAGAATACACATTTTACTGAGTAAAAAATGAATACACATTTTAATGAGTAAAAAAGATTTATTGAGAAACCCATGTTTTTTTTAAAAAAGAGGTCTTGATATTATCTTTTTGTTTTGTCTTTTTATTTATATAAACAACTGAAAAAATATTTAAAAACAGAAAAATAAGTCTAACAACCTCATCCCAAAACATATAGAACTTAAAGATTCAAATAAGAATGTGCTCTCTTATTATAACTTGAGAAAATAACTCAAAACTCAAGCTCTCAATCTCTAACTCTTGTAAATGATATCACATCTTATATCTACTTATATAAAGCTTATATTTTCCTAATCTTATAGATAAACATAACTTTAGATAACTCCTAAACTTATTATGTTTCTATCTCCATATCTCGGTAGGATTAGGTCTCTTTGCTTGCACCTTAAGCTTCCTCTTTATTCAAGCTTAATCCAACAATCTCCCCCTTAAGCTTGAATTGCATCTTTGACAGATCTTGTACTCCAATAAGGTCTCTCATTTCCTTGAACTTGATGCGTCCTAGCGGCTTGGTTAATATGTCTGCTCGTTGCTCGGTTTCAGGAACATGTTCGACCTCTATCAATCCTTTCTCCACACACTCTCTCATAAAATGAAATCTAGTGGGTATGTGTTTACTGCGACCGTGAAAGACTGGGTTATTGGTGAGAGCAATATCCGATTGGTTATCAATCCTTATGATGAATTTCTCGCCTGCAACTCCATTGATTTCCTCTATCAAGTCGTGAAGCCATATGGCTTGTCTTGCTGCCTCTGTTCCGGCCATAAACTCTACCTAACAAGAAGATAAAGCCACAGCCTCTTACTTTTTCGAACACCATGTAATTGGGAACTCACCGAGGTAGAAGACATGTCCCGTAGTACTCTTATCGTCATCAGGATCCACGTTATGACTGCTGTCGCTGAAACCTATGAGTCTTGATGTTTTATTTGTATTTGTCGCTCTGAAGGTCAAGCCATATGATGTAGTACCCTGTAGATATCTCAAGCACTGTTTTATTGCCACTCCATGTGATTTCTTGGGTTCCTGCATATACCTACTTAACACACCAACGCAATATGAGAGATCAGGACGGGTGTGGAGTAAGTAACGAAGGCAACCAATCTTCTTTCTATTGTCTGTTGCATCTATTGATCTTTCTTCTTCTGATTTCGACAACTTAGAACCAGAATTCATAGGTGTCTGAACCAGGTTGCAATCCTTCATACCCGCATCTTCAAGTATCTTCATCGCATAATCTCTTTGACTCAACGTTATCCCTTCCTGGTGTTGCTTCACTTATATTCCAAGGTAGTAGGTTAACTCTCCTAGGTCACTCATATCAAAATTTGTCGCCATCTCCTTCTTGAACTCATGGATAAGCTAAACACTCGAACCAGTCACAAATAGATCATCGACGTATACTGCAACGATGAGAAGATGCTCCTTAGTCCTTTTCCGATACACCGAAGGTTCCTTTGAGCACTTAGGAAAGTTAAGCTCATTGAGGATTGTGTTAAGCTTGTTGTTTCATGCCTGTGGTGCCTGTCGGAGGCCGTACAATGCTTTGTTTAGCCTGTAAACCTTACTCTCAGATCCCTTAACTTCAAACCCCTCTGGTTGTGATACATAAAGAGTTTCTTTCAACTCTCCATGCAAGAAAGACGTCTTAACGTTTAAATGATGTATCACCCGTCCATTCGATGCTGACAAGTTGATGAGGAGTCGGATTGTTTCAATTCTGGCTACAGGTGCGAAAACCTCATCGAAATCTACTCCGTGCTTTTGTACGTATCCCTTGGCTACCAGTCGAGCTTTATGCTTCTTTATAGTTCCATCTGAGTTGCGCTTAAGCTTAAACACCCATTTCAAACCAATTGCTTTTGCACCAAGAGGCAGATCGACAAGCGTCCAAGTTCCATTCTGAACGATCGAACTTATCTCATCCTCACACGCAAGTCTCCATTCCTTCGATACCTTTGCCTCGCTGAAGCTTCTAGGTTCATTATTCAGAGCCAGGAGCAAGATTTCTCCTTCCTCCTCCGCAAGAAACAACACATAATATCTAGGTACTTAGGTTTATTGCTTTGCCTTGTCGATCTTCACAGCACAAGCTCTGTTTCTTCCTCGTTCTCTTCTACATCTCCGGGTGTTTCTTGCAGTGCACTGTCATGGCCCTCGATACTGTATGTATTGGAACCTTCATCTTTGTCTATATTCTCCTTGATAGGGTCTTCTTGAATCCCACGGTTACCGTAAGCTCCAAGAGATATCTTGAAACTTCCGGCTACAGCTTGATCTGTTTGATGCAGGTTCCAGTTCCATCCCTTTGTTTCATCAAAGACCACATCCCGACTCACCACTATCTTCTGGACTTGAGGATCGAACATTATATAAGCTTTCGACCCCGGTTCTGTACCTAAATGGACCAGCACTCTCGACCTATCCTCGAGCTTCTTGAGGTGTGGTTTAACAAGCTTCGCATAACCTATGCACCCAAAGACAAGAATATGAGCAACACTCGATTTTCTTCCTCGTAGACATTTGTATGGTGTCTTCTCTTTAAGTACTCTGGTTGCGACTCGATTAAGCAGATATGTTGTGTGTCTAATCGCTTCTCCCCATAGATCGTTAAGAACTTTCATGTGCTTAAGCGTGCTTATAGTCATCTCCATCATAGTTCTATTACGTCTCTCGACTACACTGTTTTGTTGTGGCGTGTATGGTGCCGTGAGATGTCTTTGGATTCCTGCATCATTGCAATAGCCATTGAATTCATGCGACACAAACTCACCTACCCTATCTGTTCTGAAGGTTTGTATCTTGTATCCTGTGTCTTGTTCTACCAGAGTCCGAAACTTCTTGAACTTCTCTAGAGCTTCACTTTTCTCTTTCATAAGTATTGTCCACATGTACCTTGAGTGATCGTCGAGCACAAACACATATTTGTTGCCAGGGACTGTGCTCGGAGATATTGCCCCAATAAGGTCGCCATGAACGAGCTCAAGAATTTTTTCTGCTCGGTATGCGGTTGCTTGAGGAAACACCTGTCTTGTTTGCTTGCCAAGTAGGCAAGAGACACAAATCCCTTTCTCAAAAGTGATGTGAGGTATCCCAATAACTAGATCCTTCTGAACCATAGACTTGATTATATCCATGTTTATGTGTCCCAATCTTGCGTGCCATCTGCTCGACTCGCTGGTTGTTGTAGATAAAAGGCATACGTTGTCTTTTATTCCCATTCGAACTCTATAAAGTCGGTTCTTTGATCTTGTTGCAGAGACAAGTAGTTTCCCATCTTGACCGTGCATTGTCAAGCATTCCCCTTTCAATCTTATATCACAACCTGCTTTAGTTGCCTGTCCAAGGCTGATGATATTGCTTTTAAGATCCGGAATATAGTAGACATCACTCATAATTCTTGTTTCCCCGTTCCGATCAATGAATTTGATTGAACCCTTGCCTTTGATGTCTATGCGAGAGTCATCTCCGAACCTCACTTTCCCTGTTATAGACTCGTTGATCCTATTAAAGTAGCGCCGATCTCCTGTCATGTGGTTACTAGCTCCGTTATCAAGGTACCACATATCTTATCCGGTATTGGTTCCATATTTGTTTGGCAAGACCTTCTCTTCGTTTAGATAAACTACTTCATGTAACATGAGTTCGTCGGCGTCTTGTGTATCGTCTTTATCGTGTTCTTGAGTTTCTTGCAGCTTGAGGAGAAGGTCTGGACAGGTTGAGGTGTATTGTCCCATCTGATCACACCTGAAGCACATTATTTTTGACGTTTCTCTGCCTCCACCGAAACGGCCGCGGCCTCGTCCTCTGTAAGAGCGTCCTCCTTCCCTGATATCCTCTATAGTCATCCTGAAACTCGCGATTGGATTGCTGCTCTGCATTAGAATACATCAGTTTTCTTTGTTCCTCTTGAGTCTCATCCTCTTCCTGCACACGTTCTTCATAGGCTTTGAGTCGCCCCACAATGTCTTCGAAGCTTGTGTTCTTTAGGTCAAGAAGTTGTTCAAGAGATGGTACCATGTGGATGAACTTCTTCCGAGGGAGACCCTTAAGAATTTTTTTAACAAGTTTAGGTTCTTCTATTTCTTCTCCAAGGGCAGAAGTTTTTGAAGCAATCTCAGCTAACTTGCCGGAGAAGTCATCAACCTTCTCGGTATCTTTCATCTTCAATCTATCAAACTCAGCCATTAGAGTCTGCAATCTTGCTTCCTTTACTCTCCCTGCACCAAAATATCGAGCTTTTATAGCGTCCCAAACCTTCTTCCCCTTAGTCAGCCCTCCGACTTGCAGAACAATGACCTCCGGTATTGCTTGAAACAACAGAGATATTGCTACATCGTTCTTATCATCCTCCTCTGTTTCTTTTTCAACAATACCCCATACTTTATGGACTTTTAGCAGATTCTGCATCCTAATAGCCCATACAATGTAATTTTCTGAATTCAACATTGGACACTTGATGGAAGTTTGTTCTCCCACCTTCAATTTTGTGGTTGTCACAACTGAAAGATCTCCCATCTTCGATGAACCTTATGTCGATCAAGTATATTGATTTTGTAAGGCTCTGATACCAAATATAAAACTTAAAGATTCAAAAAAGAATGTGCTCTCTTAGTATAACTTGAGAAAATAACTCAAAACTCAAGCTCTCAATCTCTAAACTCTTGTAAGTGATATCACATCTCAATATCTACTTATATAGAGCTTATATTTTCCTAATCCTATAGATAAACATAACTTTAGATAACTCCTAAACTTATTTTGTTTCTATCTCCATATCTCGGTAGGATTAGGCCTCTTTGCTTGCACCTTAAGCTTCCTCTTTATTCAAGCTTAATCCAACAAAACAGTTGTGCATGAGCAACCTAACAACAAAATGGAACAGAGGACTAAAGCAGCAGAAACGACACCGAGGAAAAAGCAAGCTATACACTGTCACATCGGCAAAAACATTCACCACTGTAAACTACCAGGAGACCCCCGATCCAAAACACAGGAGGTGCTATCAACAGGAAGCGAACACCGACCTTAACCGAGTCTAGATGACCACTAAATCCGTAGACGACCACCGAAAAAATAAAATAGAGGGATCTCCAATTTGAGAGTACACAAAAAAAAAAGAAACTGAAGAGCTCCAAGAGGACAACAAATTTTACCTGCTTCGCTGGTTTGAAGCCAGTGAGTGGCTATACCAAAGCCAATATGTCACACTCCAACGATCAAATCGCCTCCATGGCCACCAGAGAAAACTCCAACCCTAGTTGCACCACCTTCATGAGAGCAGGAAACAAAGGCAAAAAAACCCGGTGGTTGAGCACAAACATCGCTGCCACGTCACACCCTCTTGCCGAAAAATCCCCACCACCACGTTGGAAGAACCGAAGTTGCTCAACACAGATGTAGATCTACGAAGACAAAAACAGAAAGCTTGGAGGAACATGAGCCGGATCTGCCCTCACATAGCCTAGCCACAACGCTTTGAACCGCTACAGCACCGGAAAACCACTACACAACCTCTAACGCCTCAGATCTCACAACTATAACCGAAAACATTGAAATTGCACCTTAAAATGAAACTCAGCGTTCAGATAAACAAGTAAAGGAAGGAAAAGGGTGCTCTCTGATAGCGACCCGAGATGAAACCAACATCGAAGAGGCAAGCAAAGGTCGGTAAGGTTGTTTTCAAGTAGAGAGAGAGGAGAGAGAAGAAAGAAAACTAATTAGAAATAAGTTACTCATATCCACTTCTAGTGAGAAACCCATGTCAAAAAGTTGATTTCAGAGCTTTTGATCTGAATTTCTTAAATGCATCTTAAATGATACATCAAAATGAGGAAAACATAAAAAATGAAAGAAGTTTCTTTCCAATAGTACATTATTTTGAGGAGAAAATGAGTAAACTTTATTTTATACATAAACAAAATATTTACACAAATATTACTTTTAATTTTTTCCAATATATATACACACTGATTAAACTTCTTTAACTTATAGTTTAATAATGATATAATAATAGTAAGCAATAACATCAAAAATACATAACTAATATAAATTTTTAAAAATACATACAAACCTAACATAACATAGAACATGATTTGATTTTTTTTTTGAAAGATATAGTTATAGTACTATTTAAATAAAATTCTATTATTTTGGGTGTGTTTATGTGATTTTATTAATGTAATCATAAATTATTTTAATAATGTTAAATTTTATTGAACATAATTATAAAATTTATTAATAAAAAGTGTTATTTACAATATACAAGAAGCTGAGAAAAGAACAATTGAGGGAAAAAATGAGAAAGACCATTGGAACAAATCAAAAACCCAGTTTGAATTTGCATTATTTTGAGGAAAAAATGATGCAAACCATTAGAGATGGTTTAACTCATGAACTATTTTTTAGTTTTGAATTAAAAAATACAGTTTTTGTTTACGTTTTACATATGAGATATCAATCTATTTTATAATTGTTTTTATAACAAGTGATTACTTATATTTTTGGATTCAAATGATTATATATTGGATTCAAATGATTATAAATTTTGTGAACTTTCTAGTAGGGTACGTTGTAATTCCAGGAACTCGTCATTTGGGAATTCCACTTTCCGCCTCAATTGCAACTGCAACAGGATTTCGATAAAAGCTGCATCTATAGTAGTGCAGGCAGTGCAGCAAGAGCCAATGCCGGTCATGGATCATGAGAAACAAGAATCGGACCAAGCGAGATAGGAAGCCACAGAAACAATCTCAGGCAGCCAGAGAATCACAACCGGGTAAGCGCTTGCTGACAGAGAAACAATATCCCAGAACCAAAAAAGACAGAGAGAAACTGAGATCTACACCTACTACTACACTATAGAACCAACCGAAAGGGGATGATTCAAAGAGGAAGAGGAGATTTCCCTCTCATGAAAATGGTGAAGAGAACACCTCCCACCAGAGAATGAGATTAGCAGCGACTAAGAAACGGTGGAGGACCCAAAGCTTAAGGGGGAAAAGCCAATTTGAGGTGAGGGAGAGACATACGAAGGACGCGAAAAATTACTAGAAAATGAGCGCAATATAAAACATGTTGATTTACATAATATAATTGAAATAAATAGTAATATAATCATAATGGCAGAATTTGCGACTATTTTGTCAATACATTACTTTATGGGGTCGCAAGTAAGTTGCGAAATACTGTGGGTTCAAAAATGTGGAAAATATTACAACTAATTTGTGACTCTTTGGAGTATGCAGTGACAAAGCAGAGACAAACCTTTACCCTAAACCCTAATTTAAACTTGCAATCATTTTATAATGTTATATTTTAAAAATAACTTTCTTATATACCAAATATGCAGTAATATATAAGATATCACATAAAACTGTTATTATTAGTATTTATAAACAAATGAAAATGATTCTATATGAAAAAGTTATGCAAATGTGTTATATTTTTTTTGTGATCTTGAGTTGATATCTCCAAATATCATGAGTTAGTCTAATTTATACAAAATAAAATTAGTTTTTGGAATTGTTAGATTATTTTCTTATAATTAATAGTTAACCATTTCGTAAAGTTATGATATGCAAAAGTTTAATGAGTAAATACAAATGTAGTTGCAAATTAGTGGCATAATCTACCACTAGTTTGTGACTCATTTAGGTATATATAGTGTCACAAACTGGAACAAGACATTCTTTATCTCTTGATTCTAACTTGACTATATATAACTGTAACATTTTCACTTGTATCATTCGGCTTTCACAACACAATAATTTAAATATAACTATATACATGTATATATTTGCAACTAGTTTGTGACTCCTTCATTCTCAAAGTAGCAAAACAGTGGCAAGCTAAAAAAAATATTTCATGCAACTAGATAAATAGTGTCTAATTGGTTGTTGATTTACATTTATTTTGTTACTTTCTTATTTAGTCGCAAAAGAGTCTCAAACTGCTTTCAAATAAGCAACAAAATCGTAACTACATATTTTAGTCGTAAATTTGCAACCAACTTATGACATAATAAATGTAATAGCGCTTTTTTTTTGACATGACATGTAATAGCACTAAAGTTGCAAAATAGTTAGATGTTGGTCGCACATTTTTGTAACTACTATTGTTGTTGCAAATTGTAGTTTCAAAATCAAAGTTTTCTTGTAGTGATTCCTACCTTTGGAGGCATGGACCAAATAAGTATAATACTGTTTTGCACGCAAATGCATGGAATCAAATCAGAAATCCACAGCTGTTGATGACTTGGTTTTATGGGATACTGTTTACGTATGCGAGTCCTAAATATGTGTTTTACTTGGTTGGCAATTAAGGATAGGCTCTCCGTACAGCTAATAAGATGAAAACATGGGGCACATGTATTTTTTCTTTGATTCAGTGTCATTTTACTTTCTTTTATTTTTGAAAATTAAGTGTCATTTTACTTGATTCTTGTAAAAATAGTTTTTATTTTGCAATATAGTATTAATTAAAATTTTAACATATCTTTCATCAAAAAATAAATGAAAACATATTAAAATATCATTATTTATGTCCGCATGTCAAAAAAATTAAGGCATATTCACTACAAGAAAACAGGTTAATACTGAGGGACAAAATCGTCGGTATGTCGTCGGAATAACCGTATTCCGACGACATACCGAGGAAATATGTCCTCGGAATTTCATTTTTCCTCGGAATTTTCTCGGAATTTTCTGACGGAATTCCGAGGAAACATAATTCCGAGGAAACTGTGAGGACTATGGTTCGTCGGAAACGTCGTCGGAAAATTCCGAGGAAGCATGCCCTCGAAAATTCGAGGAAGCATGCCCTCGAAAATTCGAGGAAGCATGCCCTCGAAAATTCGAGGAAGCATGCCCTCGAAAATTCGAGGAAGCATGCCCTCGAAAATTCGAGGAGCTCTTCCTCGAATATCCAAAAATATTTTTAAAAATAAATTAAATTTTCGAAATTTAAATTTGAAAATATAAAAATATTTAATAAATATATAAATGATTTTATAATATAAAAATAGTTTAATAATTTCAAAAATAGTTTTAATATGTAAAAATAGTTTAATAATTAAAAAATAGTTTAATAATTACAAAAATAGTTTAATAATTACAAAAATAGTTTAATAATTACAAAAATAGTTTAATATATAAAAATAGTTTAATAATTACAAAAATAGTTTAATAATTACAAAAATAGTTTTAATATATAGAAAATAGTTTAATAATTACAAAAATAGTTTTAATATGTAAAAATAGTTTTAATATGTAAAAATAGTTTAATAATTACAAAAATAGTTTAATATATAAAAATAGTTTAATATATAAAAATAGTTTAATAATTACAAAAATAGTTTTAATATATAAAAATAGTTTAATAATTACAAAAATAGTTTAATAATTACAAAAATAGTTTTAATATATAAAAATAGTTTAATAATTACAAAAATAGTTTTAATATGTAAAAATAGTTTAATAATTACAAAAATAGTTTTAATATGTAAAAATAGTTTTAATATATAAAAATAGTTTTATTTTGCAATATAGTATTAATTAAAATTTTAACATATCTTTCATCAAAAATAAATGAAAACATATTAAAATATCATTATTTATGTCCGCATGTCAAAAAATTAAGGCATATTCACTACAAGAAAACAGTTAATACCGAGGGACAAAATCGTCGGTATGTCGCCGAATAACCGTATTCGACGACATACCGAGGAAATATGTCCTCGAATTTCATTTTTCCTCGAATTTCCTCGAATATTCGAGGAAATTCGAGGAACCATGTCCTCGAAAATTCGAGGAAGCATGCCCTCGAAAATTCGAGGAAGCATGCCCTCGAAAATTCGAGGAAGCATGCCCTCGAAAATTCGAGGAACCATGTCCTCGAAAATTCGAGGAAGCATGCCCTCGAAAATTCGAGGAAGCATGCCCTCGGAAAATTCGAGGAAGCATGCCCTCGAAAATTCGAGGAAGCATGCCCTCGAAAATTCGAGGGAGCTCTTCCTCGGAATATCCAAAAAAAATATTTTAAAAAATAAATTAAATTTTCGAAATTTAAATTTGAAAATATAAAAATATTTAATAAATATATAAATGATTTTATAATATAAAAAATAGATTTTATATACAAAAACGTTTTCATAACCACAAAAATAATTACAAAAATAGTTTTAATATATAAAAATAGTTTAATAATTACAAAAATAGTTTTAATATATAAAAATAGTTTAATAATTACAAAAATAGTTTTAATATATAAAAATAGTTTAATAATTTCAAAAATAGTTTTAATATATAAAAATAGTTTAATAATTACAAAAATAGTTTTAATATAGAAAATAGTTTAATAATTAAAAGAATAGTTTTAATATGTAAAAAATAGTTTAATAATTACAAAAAATAGTTTTAATATATAAAAATAGTTTAATAATTACAAAAATAGTTTTAATATATAGAAAATAGTTTAATAATTAAAAAATAGTTTTAATATGTAAAAATAGTTTAATAATTACAAAAATAGTTTAAATATATAAAAATAGTTTAATAATTACAAAAATAGTTTTAATATATAGAAAATAGTTTAATAATTAAAAAATAGTTTTGATATACAAAAACGTTTTCATATTATATATACATAATTATCAATTAGATTTTTATAACCACAAAATTAATAAAACTTAAAAAAATTCCATACCATAATCAAACTCTCAATAACAACAAATAATCACAATCCTCACAAAACCATAATCAAACTATCACTACACAATCACACCATTCAACCTAACAAAATCTATAAAAATCACCCTAACACCATAATCAAACTCGATTTTGAATCTAAAAGAGAGGGATAGTGTCCTTACATGATTTGGGAGTGGAATTGAGGAGAAATCCACTTGAATCACGGAAATCGCCGAAGGAGGAGAGGGAGAGGCGAGTTCGCGAGGAAGAGGAAGAGAGAAATGGGGAAGAAAGGTCTGCTCGACCTAATTATAAAATGAAAATTCGACAGCAAATGTCCGCCGAATTTCCTCGAATATTCGAGGAAATTCGAGGAAATACTGAAAACCACTACCTTCCTCGAATTTCCTCGAAACCATTAATTTAATTTTCAAATATTTGGCGGTTTGGATTGCGGTAAATGAAAATATTCGAGGAAATTCGAGGAAATACTGAAAACCACTACCTTCCTCGAATTTCCTCGAATATTCGAGGAAATTCGAGGAACCAGGGTTTTAAACAAAAACAAGTACCTTCCTCGAATTTCCTCGAATATTCCGAGGAAATTCGAGGAAACATGGTTTGGGGTTTCAAAACATCAATTTTTTGCCGTATTTCATTTATTATACAAATGTAATGCATACCATTGAGGATTCTTTGTATAGATGATCATAAACCATGAAATAACAAAATTTCAAAAATAATGGTAAGTATTCCTTTAACGCTTATTAAAGTGTATAAGTGTTTCTCTTATGATGTGTGGTTTTCGTTCATGCAATCGTAAAAGTGTTTGTTATCGTGTAAAACACCAAAGTTTGACTTTATAATCTGGTTAAGACACTTAATGAAGGTTATATACCTGTTATTCAATCCAAAACGTTGTTTTCGGTTTAAAATCCCTAGTTCCTCGAATTTCCTCGAATATTCGAGGAAATTCGAGGAAATACTGAAAACCACTACCTTCCTCGAATTTCCTCGAATATTCCGAGGAAATTCGAGGAAACATGGTTTGGGGTTTCAAAACATCAATTTTTTGCCGTATTTCATTTATTATACAAATGTAATGCATACCATTGAGGATTCTTTGTATAGATGATCATAAACCATGAAATAACAAAATTTCAAAAATAATGGTAAGTATTCCTTTAACGCTTATTAAAGTGTATAAGTGTTTCTCTTATGATGTGTGGTTTTCGCTCATGCAATCGTAAAAGTGTTTGTTATCGTAAAACACCAAAGTTTGACTTTATAATCTGGTTAAGACACTTAATGAAGGTTATATACCTGTTATTCAATCCAAAACGTTGTTTTCGGTTTAAAATCCCTAGTTCCTCGAATTTCCTCGAATATTCGAGGAAATTCGAGGAAATACTGAAAACCACTACCTTCCTCGAATTTCCTCGAATATTCTGAGGAAATTCGAGGAACCAGGGTTTTAAACAAAAACAAGTACCTTCCTCGAATTTCCTCGAATATTCGAGGAAATTCGAGGAATTATGGTTTGGGGTTTCAAAACATCAATTTTTTGCCGTATTTCATTTATTATACAAATGTAATGCATACCATTGAGGATTCTTTGTATAGATGATCATAAACCATGAAATAACAAAATTTCAAAAATAATGGTAAGTATTCCTTTAACGCTTATTAAAATGTATAAGTGTTTCTCTTATGATGTGTGATTTTCGCTCATGCAATCGTAAAAGTGTTTGTTATCGTGTAAAACACCAAAGTTTGACTTTATAATCTGGTTAAGACACTTAATGAAGGTTATATCGTGTTATTCAATCCAAAACGTTGTTTTCGGTTTAAAATCCCTAGTTCCTCGAATTTCCTCGAATATTCGAGGAAATTCGAGGAAATTCGAGGAAATTCGAGGAAATTCGAGGAAA